>OY856188.1:199921181-200114577 GCA_963693315.1 Diogma glabrata
AATCCACAATCTCTCGCATGTTAAGTTGTCTTTTTTAAGGAAACACAAAACTAGATGTTGCCTATTTTTATAACTTCTCAAATCATCTTCAACTTCAACAATCTTTTTTTTTGTTGGATGTTGAATGTGATATAATCATAAATTATTGATATGAATGAAGTAATAAAAACATTGTTTATCGGTAATAAGCCGAAATTTACAGGCACTAAAGCTTTTTGTATATGTAATGATAATTTTAAGTTGAATCTTCTTCTTTTACATGTATGTACCATGATGGTGAATGTTTATCAAGTAACTGAGCTATGATGCCGGTGTGCATTTTGACGAAATAGGTTGATTGACTGACTTTTCCTATACATTGGTCAGAATGAGGTTTTCAGACCTCGTCGTTAATTAATCATTCTGAATGTTTTAGTAAAAGAAAACGATCTACGGTATCTGGGGATATTTATAGCTATTGAATTAAGTGGTGAAGTTCAATACTAAACACTTTGATTTGATTCATAAAAAGGAGCTCGGTTTTTGATCTGAAAACAATCAACAGTTGGACTTTCGTTAAATTAAAATTGACAAATTGTTTGTCAACCAGAGGGATAGGTTTCAGAAACTTTTCTTTCTGTAAGGTTTATCATGCTTGAGATGATGTTAGATGGTGTCTCGGTTGGTGTTCATTCCACAAATATTTGGTATTTGGATATCAAGTTTACAGTTTTATAGTAATAATTTGACCAAATTTAAAAAAGAAATAGGTAACAAAGCAATAAATCCTATCATATAATCAAATATGATATATGCGAATATTTCGTAAAAGAATGTAAGAAATAAAAACAATTGGTGAAAACAAAATTTTTAAAAACTTAAAAAACTAACTAAATTTCTTGTCATGTTGTTCCCACGAGTGACGAGTTTGAACGAAAAAAGGTCACCAACAGGTCTGCATTCATATCTGTTAGACGTCTATATATAACTAAAGGCGATAGATGCTCAAAGGTTTGTACACTCTCTGGTTTTGTTACGACAAGCCTTTTTCGATAT
Organism: Diogma glabrata; assembly: GCA_963693315.1. NCBI lineage: Eukaryota > Metazoa > Arthropoda > Insecta > Diptera > Cylindrotomidae > Diogma > Diogma glabrata. The sequence continues at coordinate 199,922,217 of OY856188.1, forward strand.
TTACCCTAAAATAGGAATATTCATGTTTAAGGAGGAAATCTACATAAATAATAAGAATTTTTGTTATGTAAAGCTTAGTCATAATATTATATGTTTTGATCGCATGGAGGGATCAGTTTTTATTAATTTGTTAATTTTTTTCTATTTTTTTGATCCACGGGTGTGACAACCCCGCGTACTCCAGTCCCTGCTATTGGCATATGAGTTAACGTGAGATATCACATACCACTGGCAATAGCAGTGAGATATCACTAGCCAAGGTGATATCTTAGGGGTGCTGGCGGATGAACTGTATTCAGTCAACGGTAGCACTTTCAATCTTAGCTAATGAATATTCCTTGATGCTGGAACGCTGTGGCTTGCTCGATGAAACGAGCCTTCATATAACTACATATCTGAGCTTTAATCATTGAAAAATATACTGCGTCCCATAATCAGGGATTATGCCATTGGCTGGACTATTGGCAAACCAATTTTAGTTTTGTTCCTGCAAATCTGTAAAACAAATTTGCTTTTTATCTCTTATTTTATTTTTATTTTCCCTATCCTATCACGAAATATTGGCCTATGTCATATTTTATATGTGATAGGATTTATGGTTTAGTTATTCATTACTTAACAAAAAAATATTAAAAAAAAACAAAAAAAAAACAGATTTGCGTCCATTAACATCCTTAGAACGCATGTTGTTGTGGGACCTTGGTCTTAAAAGGTTTTTATGTGTTGTTGTGACACATATTGTAATGCCTACTACACATCACATTTTATTAAAAAAAAAAAAAAATACAGAATATACACTATACAGTTGCAATTTATAAAAAGTATAATGGTTGTCTGTAGTTGTAGAGAATATTTTCGTTTGGCTAGTTCTGTTTATTGAAATAATATCTATATTAAAATCCTTGACTTTCATTTTATATTGAGATGATATTAGGAAATTTTTAAATTGTATACGATGAAAAAGATGATAACAAAAGAAACATGAGGTGGAGAATTTTACTATTTATACTCGAACCAATTTTCGAACGGGACATTATGTAAATTTAAATCAGATAAGAAACTAAGCTCAAACAATATAAATAATAAAATAATTGTATCAGTGATGGCATTAACCAAAAACAACGCTGTGTTAGAACAATCTTAGTTCCAATCGACCTATCAAGAGTATTTGACACACTGTCGCACGCTGCACCACTGAACGTTATATTTAACACTAATCTAGGTGGTGTAGTAAAGCAATTGTTGTGCAACTACCGATAAACATACATTGAGTTCCGTAACTGCAAATCTAAGATGAGAGAAGGTAAATTTCTCTCACCTTCATCATTCAATCTCTACCTTAACAGTTTACCAGCCCCACCAGAAGGAATAACTATTACGTAATATGCAAACGATTGCATTGAGCTTGCTAAAGGAAACAGCCTGGAACAACTCACTAATGTTCTGAACATCTACCTCAACACCCTGAATGAATGGCTTAAAACCAGAAAACTGAAGCTTTCTACCGAAAAGTCTACTTCTACACTTTTCACCACATGGACGAAGGAGTTAAATACAGCACTTAACATCTGCATTGATGACATATTTATTCCTTGGGTCAAAAGCGCATCAAATCGAGTCCTCAATAGCAAGCCACCACAGGTCACCGCCGAAAAGGTTAAACTACCACGTAGCACTAGAACCATCCTAGCGCAGTTAAGATCCGGTTGGTCACGAATCTTGAATAACTACATGAGAAGAATTAAGACGGAAATTGTTGACAGATGTCCAGTTTCAATATGAGAATAGTTACGATTGGGAATATAATAATCAAAGTTTGGGATATTGGTTGACTAACAACCATGGATCATCCATCATATTATAATACATTAATATAAGTAAGCTTTTGATTTAATTTATATAATTTTTGTTTGTGTTTTTATATTCAAATATTTATTTTTTGTTGCATTTAACCATGATTTGTTTTTGGTTAAAATTTAAAAAAATAAATAATCCCAATTCGGATTCCCATTTATTTCTATAATAAAGTCCAACAGTTCAGTTTAACTTAATCATATCCGTTCTTCGATGTGTACAACCAAGTATGAATTGGGGATACTGGTAGAAGAATGCATCAGTCCGTGATGTAATGGACAACCTTGTTTTAGATATAACAAAGTATGTTAAATGTATTTGTAAATTTACTACCCAATTTTACCTATAAATTGAATAATATGTTGAATAAAGATTTAGTAATAATTGGAATATCAAATTTATTTAATCCTACCGAAATTTATACTTAACATGGCGACCTTGCCGCTTTGATAAAATTAATTAGTGCAAGTGTTTTTATCAAAGTTAAAATTAAAGTATAATTAACTGTTAATTAAAAAACGAATTATATAATAATTCAACATCATCAAAATAATTAAAAATTTTATCCATCAATACGCTGGAGAATAAACTATCATCAACAACAAAAAATCAGATAATCATTTGCAATAAAATAAGCAAACAACAGGAGTTACAAATTACAATACAATAAGCAGCTAATTTCCAATAAACTAAGCCGAACAAACAAAAAACAACAGGGTTTACAATATGCTTATATTAGTAAGCAACTATTTAAAACTTTTCAAGGGTGAGTCTTTAAGAATTGCTTATAAAATGTGTGTGTGTGTGTGTGTGTGTGTGTGTGTGTGTGTGTGTGTGTGTGTGTGTGTGTGTGTGTGTGTGTGTGTGTGTGTGTGTGTGTGTGTGTGTGTGTGTGTGTGTGTGTGTGTGTGTGTGTGTGTGTGTGTGTGTGTGTGTGTGTGTGTGTGTGTGTGTGTGTGTGTGTGTGTGTGTGTGTGTGTGTGTGTGTGTGTGTGTGTGTGTGTGTGTGTGTGTGTGTGTGTGTGTGTGTGTGTGTGTGTGTGTGTGTGTGTGTGTGTGTGTGTGTGTGTGTGTGTGTGTGTGTGTGTGTGTGTGTGTGTGTGTGTGTGTGTGTGTGTGTGTGTGTGTGTGTGTGTGTGTGTGTGTGTGTGTGTGTGTGTGTGTGTGTGTGTGTGTGTGTGTGTGTGTGTGTGTGTGTGTGTGTGTGTGTGTGTGTGTGTGTGTGTGTGTGTGTGTGTGTGTGTGTGTGTGTGTGTGTGTGTGTGTGTGTGTGTGTGTGTGTGTGTGTGTGTGTGTGTGTGTGTGTGTGTGTGTGTGTGTGTGTGTGTGTGTGTGTGTGTGTGTGTGTGTGTGTGTGTGTGTGTGTGTGTGTGTGTGTGTGTGTGTGTGTGTGTGTGTGTGTGTGTGTGTGTGTGTGTGTGTGTGTGTGTGTGTGTGTGTGTGTGTGTGTGTGTGTGTGTGTGTGTGTGTGTGTGTGTGTGTGTGTGTGTGTGTGTGTGTGTGTGTGTGTGTGTGTGTGTGTGTGTGTGTGTGTGTGTGTGTGTGTGTGTGTGTGTGTGTGTGTGTGTGTGTGTGTGTGTGTGTGTGTGTGTGTGTGTGTGTGTGTGTGTGTGTGTGTGTGTGTGTGTGTGTGTGTGTGTGTGTGTTGCAAAAATAATAGTTAACGTGATTTTGTTTCAATTAAATTATAATTTAAAGTTATTACAATATCATAATCATATATAAAAAACATCATACGAATTATTTGCATTTTTTTTTATGTTAAAAATCTAATTAAATATTTTAAAGTAACGGCATGTAGCATTAATAAATATTGTCGCAAAACAATTTTTTTTTTTTATTTTTGAAAATTTTGAAATTGGTTGATTTACAATATGAACATAAAGTAATAAAAATTAATTAAGTAATATTATCTTGTTCTTGCAAACAAACTCTTATAAACTTTTTGTTACATATTATGACTATAGAAGAAGATTTGAATAAATTAAAATCTGTATATTATAATGTAATAAACAGAGCCTTAAAAAGGAATTTCAAAAAACACTAATACCATTAATACCAATTATCGCTTGCCGTAGATAATGCATTTGAACCTCAAATAATCGAAGATTTTAACTATAGTATAGCAGAAAGAACTAAAAGAAGTGTTAACAAATATTGGTTATAATTTACATTTACTAACTATATTTTCTATAGGTAGCGAAATCCAAAATTCGACGTCCACGCCGTGCTGCCTGGGTAATGCTGACAGAATTAGGTTGGTGTATTGGAGACAAGCAGAGTAAAAACTGCTTAGTCAATGACGCTACATCACGGCGAATTGGCGCCTCACAACCAATGCGACTCAAGCGTCTGTTCTCCATGTCAGGGGCGACTTGGAGCGGGCGTCTGTCTTGAATCAAGCGGCTCGCTATAAAAACGTGTAAAAGGGTTGTTTCTGGTGACCATAATATGCAGAACGAACCCATTCATGAAAATTTGGGTTAGGCCTCCTAAGGATAACACCCTAACCCCGGAAAAAAAACTTTGTTAAATTTGGAAATCAGAAAGAGAATAACAGACCCGGATTTAAAAATAGAATTTTACCTGGACGTGAAAAAGGACCAGACTACCGAATCGGAACGTGGAACGTGCGCAGCCTGAGCGCTCCTGATGCTCTTATAAGTCTAGAAACAGAGGCTGAGAGGTATAGGATGGATATTTTTACTCTACAAGAAATTAGACAGCCGATAATCGGAAACAAGATTTGGATAGTCACTCTCTATACTGTAGTGGTCATCCTTCTCGAAGAGAATTTGGAACTGGCCTTCTTGTTGGTGCACGCATACAAGAAACCGTGATGAAATTCATCCCGGTCAGTGAGAGGATCTGCTACCTACGCGGTACATATAACAATATTTCTCTTATTGCCGTGCATGCACCTACTGAAGCTAAGACCGTCGACGAGAAGGATAATTTCTACATAGCATTGGAAGAGGTTATGAATAATGAAACAAACACCAACACGCGACTTCATTATGGTTCTTGGTGACTTTAATGGGCAGGTTGGAAGAGATATCTCTTATGGAAATGTGGTGGGTTCCAACAGCCTGCATTTGAATTCGAATGATAATGGTGAGAGAATGACTGAGTTTGCATTTTCAAATAATTTGAGAGTTGCCAGTATGTTCTTTCCGCATCGATCGATTCATAAGCAGACTTGGGTCTCACCGAATGGAAACACTCGAAATCAAATTGATCACGTTCTAGTAACATCATGTTTCTTTTCGAGCGTTCTGGATGTGCGTTCCTTTAGAGGTGTATACATTGGAAGTGACCACTTCCTTAAATGTGCTACGATAAGGTTCCACTTCCCAAATCCATGCATTCCAAAATTCAATCAACGGAAACGTTTTAACATCTTATCATTAAAGAATGCAGAAACGGAAGAGAGATATCAAAACCATATTGCCAAAACATTGGATAAATCAGAAACCATTAATGGAAACGTCGATAAGTCATGGTATTTGCTCAAAGATGCTGTTCTAAGCGCTGCTGAGGGAATACTTGGACGCCCACAGAACCACTCCCAGAAGCCATGGATGGATCAAGGATGCCTTGACGCTATTCAATACAAAAGAGATTGCTATCTGAAGTGCCTACAAGGACGCAACACCAGGTCCAGGAAGGAGAACTATAAACTGGCAAGACAAGCCGTTACAAAGCTATGTAGACGAACGGAGAGAGAATGGTGGAAGAGACAGTGTGAGGAGATTGAAAGCTTCAATAAGGAACATCAATCGCGTAACATCTTTCAACAGGTTGAAACCTTAAAGAAGGGCCCTCAAACTAGATCGACTACTATTCACAACGAAGATGGGGAGCTGCAAGTAGAACTTAAAAATATTTTAGATACTTGGGCCGCTTATTTTGAGAATCTTCTCAACTTAAGTGAGCAGCAACAAGGGCGACGAGCAAAGCTTATTCGTGCGTCAAAGGTACATGTAGACGAACCCACCAAAGAGGAATTCGAAGCGGCGCTGTCAAAATTAAAATGCAATAAAGCACCTGGTATCGACGATATAACATTCGAAATGATTGTACATGTTGTTTGAATTTGTTCAAATGATCTGGAGGACTGAAACCAAGCCACAGGACTGGAACAGAGCTATGCTGATACCAATCCATAAAAAAGGTAATCGCCTACAATGTGCAAACTACAGAGGAATCGCTCTCCTTTGCACAGTATATAAGATCGTTTCCTACATTTTGCTATCCAAAATCAATCCTTTTGCTGAACAACTGTTTGGAGAATATGAGGGTGGTTTCCGGCGAGGCCGAGGTACTACCGATGCACTTTTCTCGATAAGGATGATTTTGGAAAAGTGTCGAGAGTTCAACATACCTGTGCACCAACTTTTCATTGATTTCAGGCGTAGGCCTGCCTGAACGAGAGACTCTATGGTCTGCTCTGGTGTCAATGGGAATTCCTAGTAAACTGGTATCACTATGCAAAATGACAGTACAGAACTCTCAATGCTGTGTACGAGTATATAGAGAACGAAATATCAAAGTTTTTTAAAGTCGACTCCGGCTTAAGACAAGGTGATGCTATCTCTTCTATACTTTTTAATTTATCCTTGGAATATGTGTGCCTTCAAAAGAAACTACCGACTAATAACAATATCTTGTCAATAAACTCAGTATAGATGATTGCTTACGCAGATGATGTTGTCATCTTCGGCCGAAGTGAAGCTGTTATGAGTGAGACTTTCAAGCTGCTTGAGAGTGGTGCTAGCAAAATTGGTCTGCAAATTAACTACAATAAAACCAAACATATTGTTACGTTTTTCTAAACTTCCTTCGAATTGGCCTAACTCACAATTCAATAAACGCAATTCCCAAATCTCTTCAGAGTTCGATCACTGATTAGAAAGCAAACACACCAGTTTTTATTAAGTATTCAGCTCCTTAATCGTTCCACAACAACAGGAAACAATACAGCAAACAATATTTCTAACTAGAATATTCTTTCAACAGCTTCAGAAACTCCAACGGTTGATTGTAGAAATTTCCACTAATACAACGTTTAAAATAGTACACAAATTATTTCTACTTAATAACACTTTTAACTTTATAACTCTTATAACTTTACACAAAAACTAATTTAAAAATCACTTTTATAATTTTAACTTCACTATCGCAGGTTTAAAATAAAACTAATTCTAATCTACAACAGACAATCGTTTATATACCATTCTGCTTAACATCTCAAGAATTCGAGGTCACTTTTTAGAAACCTTGAGAAAATAGTAGAATATTCGATTAATTTACGTTATTCTGATTTGATTCATAAAATGATTCAATTTTATTCATTGTCGACCCAAGTTCTAAGAAGTACAACAACAACACTATTCATTTCATTAATTTATTGTAGTATTTTGTTGATTTGATTTTCCTGGAAGTGACCGTAATCGTCTAGATTTTTCTGTAATCGTAACAATATGAATGTTTGAAGAGAGGCTGAGAAGAAAGATTTGATGTGCGGCGATGAACGAATTGAGGGAGTTGAATCTTTTAAATATTTGGGATCAATGCTTGACTCACACAACAGCATACTTACAGATATAAAAGCTCGAATCGCTGCAGGTAATCGAACTTTCTACTCAATTAAACCTCTCCTTGGATCACCGTATGTATCAACTAACACCAAGCTCAAGTTACACAAGACATTGATTAGACCGGTTGTGATGTATGGGTCACAAACGTGGACCCTTACACAAAATGACGAATCGCATTTATCTGTATTTGAGCGTAAGATCCTACGCTATATATTTGGTCCACTTAAGACAGACGATGGAGAGTATAGACCCCGGTATAACCTTGAGATCAGAGACCTTCTTGAGGGTCCTGATATAATAGGTTGTATCCGATCTAATAGGATTGCTTGGTTTGGGCATGTTCTACGAGCCGATTCACAGTCTGGAATAATTAGAAAAATGCACGTTAGTACCACAGGGAGTGGGCGACCGCGAGGTAAACCACGACTACAATGGGAGACTGACGTAATAAACAACCTTAAAAAAATCGGCTGCCATGGTAATTATGTCGCTGTTGCGAATGACCGTGGTGAATATTCAAAGCTGATTAGCCTGGCAACGCTCCTACATGGAGCATGAACGCCTTAAAAAACAAATATATATATTTTCTATTGGTTCAAAAATTCACAGTTCAAATCTCATAATTGATGAAAATAATTTAAATAAAATGTCGACCATGACAATTGTTGAATTTATTCGTCTATGTGCGTCTACAATTAACTCTAATTATAACGGTGATCCGAAAACGTTAAATTCAATAATTTTTTTAAATAATTTAGCCAGTTCTTCGGAACCTAAACTCCTAGTATCATTTTTAAAAACAAAATTAATAGACAAAGCAGTTGAAGTAGTTTCTGAAGATCGAGATACAGTTGATGAAATAGTGAAAGACCTTAAACGGGGATTTAAACCTGAAAGTTCAAAAATTTTGGAAGGTAGACTAACAGCATTAAGCTTAGATAAACAACCAATTACAGAATTTTCAAAGATGGCAGAAGAACTAGCAGACGAACTTAAAAGATCTTTAATAATGGAAGGTGTATCGACACAAAAGGCAAAAAAAAATGGCGGTCGATAAAACTATTAAAATGTGTAGAATTCATTTTGAAAGAAAAGAAATCTTTCGTAATTTATGTGAAAAATTTTCACCCACTTCACAAAATTATAATAACTAAACAAAATGGTAATCTTTTTGTTATTTATTTATGTTTTAAAACATCCGTCATGTGAAGTTAAATTTAAGTTAATTTTATTTATATAAAATTAGACATGTTTCGATAAATTTTGATTTATCATCATCAGTATAACCACGATACAGGACAACTAAACAGTTTAGTTGGTTTAGTTGTCCTGTATCGTGGTTATACTGATGATGATAAATCAAAATTTATCGAAACATGTCTAATTTTATATAAATAAAATTAACTTAAATTTAACTTCACATGACGGATGTTCTAAAACATAAATAAATAACAAAAAGATTACCATTTTGTTTAGTTATTAAAATGTGTAGAGCTACTGCTAGGTCGGATATAGTGAAATCAGTTTTATAGCCTCGACGAAATTTGAAAATCCAAAAGAAGTTTTATCCAAATTGGTTATCTAAATAGGAAATGCGAGTGAGGAAAAGAAAATTCTTTCTTACAGAACATACCAAAACAAACACAATTTTAGTCAACATAATACACGACCATTTCAATACAATAAATACTCCAAAACGATATCAAAACAACAATAATAGAAACCAATACTAATCGCACTTTACAAATTATAATAATCATACTCGAAACAAGGATTACAACGGTTATCATAATAGAAATCAAAACAATTTTCACAATAGCAGAAGTTTTTTAAATACTAACCATGCTAAGAATTGTAACAATAATTATAGTTAGAATGAGAAAAAATCTGTCAAAGTTTTGAGTTCGGGAAACTTGAATGCGCCAGCTCTAGCTTCAGAGGAGACAGAGCTGGATCAGATGTTAAATTAAATCCAAATAAACCTAAATATAATACAATCTTATCCTTTAACCTTACTTACAGAGATTTTATAGCAATAGAAACAAACTTGTCGAAAAATCTTTTGACATTCCTTATCGATACTCAAGCTGATGTGTCAGTAATAAAACAAAGTTCAGTTGGCAAAGCTGTATATATTGATAATTCAGATATCGGGCATTACTCAAGACAATATAACATCTCTGGATAGCACAAAAATACTGATTTATTTAGAAAACTATATACTTACACATAAAGTGCATGTTGTACCAGATTCCTTAAATATTTCTGTAAATGGAATTTTGAGTAAAGATTTTTTTTAGAAGACGGACCTACACACGATACTCTAATAATACCCGCAAGATGTGAAACAATAAGATAAATTCAAAACTTTTCTGTTGATGAATCGCAGGTATCTGAACTCTTTGAACCAGTAGATGGTGTATTCGTGAGCTGTGCTATAATATCTAACGAACAGAGCATGGTAAGGGTTATTAACACAAACGACATACCAGGCATTGTTCCAAACAAAATCAGAAACTCTCAACCTTGAACAGAATTTCATATAATTAAAACATCTATACAGCCAACAAAGAAAAATAATAATAATACGGATCTATTAAACATTTTAAATCCAATTATTCCAGACCATATCAAAGATAAATTATTACCTCTCTGTTTAGAATATTCTGATATTTTCCACAAAGATTTCGATACCCTAACAACAAACAATTTTTATGAACAAAAACTATATCTAAAGGATACGATTCCTGTATATATAAAAAATTATAGAACTCCCTATACTTTAAAAAAAGAAGTCAATGTTCAAGTCGAGAATCTAATTAAAGACGACCTAATTAAACCTAGCATATCCGAGTACAATTCTCCTATTAGTTCCAAAAAAGATCCAACTAATAAACAACAATTTTGCATGTTTATTGATTATAGAGGCTTAAACAACAAACTAGTTACTGATAAATACCCATTACCTCGAATAGACGAAATTTTGGATAATCTTGGACGGACAAAAATTTTCGGTTGTAATACCACGAGTCATTGAAATTTTTTCGAAAATTTTTTGATTTTACGAATTAAATTATTTAGCAACACTGCGAATCAAAGCGCACAATAAACCACGAGTCCGAAGGACGAGTGGTTTAAGTAGTGGTTTGATTGAGCAGTGTTGCTTAAAAATAATTTAATGAGTAAAATTGAAAAATTTTAGACAAAAATTTCAATGAAGAGTGGTATTTAATGAGATAATTTTTTTTAAATTATAATTTTATTTAAAAGATAATAATTATTAGTTTCTAAATAAAGTTTTTTCTACAAATTATTCAGCTTATAAAAAATTATGTAAAATTGCAAATAATAAAAATGTCCGTTTTCATTCATAAATGATTGCTTGTTTATGTTTATTTGTCAAACATAAATTACAAATTTATAGCATTTATGCGCCTACTAAGATAAAATTATATTTCATTTTGTTAGAAGAAAAAATGACAACAAAGAATTTCATAACGACAAAGCAAAATTATCGACGACAAGAAGAATTGCCGACAGTAAAAACAAAGCCTACTGTTTAAATACCATAGTTTGTATGAATGAAAAATAAAATATCTGACAGCAAAAAAAAATTATCGCGGTAATTGATATGAAGTCAGGGTTTCATCAAATATCTTTAGAAAAATCATCTCGAACAATTACCTCATTCAGTACAGAAAAAGGCTCCTTTCAATGGAAAGTAGTTCCTTTTGGACTAAACGTATCACCAAACTCATTTGCTCGAATGATGGCAATGGCTTTCTCACGTCTAAAACCACCTCAAACTTTTCGAAAATAAACCCCTACAAATGTCAATTTTCTAGACACGAAGTAATATACCTAGGGCGCACAGATGTACAGCTTCTGGTATCTTACCTGACAAATCAAAGCTGGACATAATCGAGAATTACCCAATACCTCAAAACAAGAACAAAACAAAAAGATTTATTGCTTTCGCAAATTATTATAGGAAGCTTATTCCAAAATTTGCGGAATGGGTAGCAACGCTAAAGAAATTAACACGAAAAAGAGTTGAGTTTAAATAAACTCAGCAATGTCAATTATCATTTGAATCACTCAAACAATCATTGATTAATCCTCCAGTTTTATCTTGTCCTGATTTCAATCTACCATTTAAAATCACAGTTGATGCTGCACACTACACGTGTGGCGCTGTTCTTAGTCAAACATAAATGGTAATGATAAACCAATTGCCTACGCATCTAAACAATTCCAGAAATCAGAAATACATAAACACATTACCGAAAAAAAATTATTAGCAATCTCTTGGTCAATTGATCACTTTAAACCTTACGTATACGGAACTAAATTTACGGTTGCAACAGACCATAGACCACTAATATTTCTATTCTTCACAGCAAACCCAACTTCCAAGTTAGCTAGAATTCACCTCCAACCATCCGAATATGACTTTATTATTGAATATATAAAAGGAAAGAATAACGTTTGCGCAGACGCTCTTTCTAGAATAACCATAAATTAATTAAAGGAACTAGGCCAATCTAGAACAATATTCTCTCTGTAATTACAAGATCAATGTCAAAACCTTCTGTAAAAGAAAATACTCTGACACCTTTATCAAAAGACAAAATAAACATGCATGTATACGAAACATTAATAAAAAACTCAAACGTCCCCAAATTAAAATTTACAGTTAACCAAAATATAGAAAATAATATAAATCAAATTGAGTGCACAATATTAAAATCCAAAGGAATTGGAAAATTTAAGGAAGCATTCCGAATCTTTAAGAAACCTACTAGAGATAATCCTCTCGAAGAACTCTTGTTAAGGCTTGAAGAACAAGTCAGTAGTTTAAACTTTAAAGCACTAGAAGTACTGTCTAATGACAATTTATTTAATACCTGGCCAATAAAAGAATTTAAGAAAATCGGAAACAAAATTCTCACAACATTAAACATTCTTAAAACAAAACCATCAATTATCCCTTACCAATCGAAACGACATTGAGGAAACTTTAAAATTATTTCACGAAAACCCGTTATTAGGTGGACATACAGGTCAAAGAAGGTTGTTAGCAAATACTACTTTTGGAAAAGTATGCGTCGTGATATAATACATGCGTTCTTTTGGAACAATGATAATGTGTATGATTGGAACAATGTTTGATACAATTATCTAAGATACTGTAGGACCTTTAACTAAAACAGAAAAAGGTAACTAATATGCTGTAACTTTAATTTGTGATTTAATCAAATTTAATACAATCATTCCAGTAGAAAATAAACATAGTTGCCAAAGCAATCCTTAATGATTTCATTCTAGTACATGGACCGATGGAGAAGATTGTCACAGATCAGGGAACGGAATACAAAAATAGCCGTATGAAAGAACGGCTTAAATGATTAAACATTGAACACAACATTTCAACTGCATATCATCATCAATCTCTTGGAACAATTGAAAGAAATCATCGTACCTTGAACGAGTATCTTTGTACGTATGTGGGAACAAATAACAATTGGGATGAATACATTAAATATTTTGCATTCTGCTACAATATCACTCCAAACAGTAGCTACGAGATGAAATTTACACCATATAAATTAGTTTGCGCAAAGGAGCCGTCATTGATTAATTTATTTGCAGTATGATGCGTGTTTCTCAACGGCTATAGTCATTCTCGCATACTTCATTCATTCGTTAAAACATGAAATAATTGAATCGGTCATTTCAAAAACCTCTTAAGTCACATTTTTTTCCAAAATGCTTTTTTTGCAGAAAATGGTTCCTTAAAGGTAGATGCGTATTCTGGGTAAAAACCACGTAAGTCGATAGCGATAGCATTCCTGCATTCCTGCGTAGGACGAGAGGAACCGCAGGTACGGACCCATGACACTCGTCCTCTTTTCGAGGATTCGTATTATATATGAATTATATATGAATTATATACGTATTATACTATAATATGTATATGAATTAACTCTTAATTAAGAATGATGGAGAATATGACTATGTACCATAAAGATATTAAAACATGACAAATTAAACATGTAAAATGTTAATGAGATTATTTTTAAGTGTAATTCTCAATGATAAGCAATAAAAAATATGATTACTTCGATTTTTTTGGTTAAATTTTATACCACTAACCCTATTTCTCGCTAAAACAACATAAGTCAAGAACTGTTTTTCAGGTTTTTTTCATTATTTCTATTAATAAATTGTAAAGGTTATTCGCTATTTTAATTTTTTACCACTCAAATACTAAATTAAACATAAAAAAGTCCTTTAAAACTCATTTGTTTGTGTATGAATAGTATATTATTGAATTAGGAGCTAAAGTCGTACTTTTTGTGTTGAGTCTATAGTTTGGCGGCCGACCGTAGGGAGAATTCAATACACTATTTTTTCGGCAAACGTTTAAATTTGTTTAAAAATATGAAATTAATGCATTAAATTTTTTAAAAATATGTTTTAGGTAATAAATTTTCTGAAATTAATTTTTTTTTATTTTTATTCATTAAAATGAACTGAAATGCATTCTGTTTTGAACAAATTAATAATATCATTTTATTTTACTTTACTGCCGCCGTAAAAATATGAAAATTACTTTACAGCCGCCGTAAAAATATGAAAATTACTTTACAGCCGCCGTAAAAATATGGAAGTTACTTTACAGCCGCCGGCAGAAAAAGTAAAAATGACGTCACTTTTGCAGCCGCCGGCTAAAAAGTAAGACTTTAGCTACTCCCCAGCGGCAGTAAAGTTAAACTTTACAGCCGTTAGCCGAAAAACAGTTTTTATTGATTTCTGAAAAATTCTAATTGAGTGACTTATGAGGTTTTTGAAATGACCGATTCAATTTATCATCATAGTAGATTCTTGTATGAGCTTAGAATGAAGGCAATTTTTGTATTTGCCAAGAATTGCCATCATCCTAAGCGAATACAAGATGCTATTTTATCCACGACTGTAAAATATTTCGTTTAATTTCCAGTTTTCATGCAAAAATTTGTATCGCCATATTGAAATAAAAACATCAAAGATAGCGAAAAACAAAACAAGTTTGTTGTTTAATTTGTTAGGGGAATATTTAATAAACTATAGAGCTGTTAAAGAATTTTAATCAAATTCACTAGTTGTGGAATGAATACAATTACAATGGAAGACATACGCATGGAAAGCATATATTCTTTAGTAGTCGTGGATAATAGTAGATTCTTGTATGAGCTAGAATGAAGGCAATTCTTCACGAGGATGAAGTTTCCCGGAACGAGCGTAGCGAGTGGAGGGAATCATCCGAGTGAAGAATTGCCTTCATCCTAAGCGAATACAAGATACTATTTTATCCACGACTACAAATATTTCAAATAATTTCATTCAAGTTTTCCTGTAAAAGTTTATATCGCCATATTGAAATAAATCTATGAAATATAAAACAAAACAAAACATGTTTGTTTATTTTATATGTATTGTTCTTGTTTTATCTGTTTATATTACTATACCAACAAATCAAGTTTTTAATTTGTTAGGGAAATTTTGAATAAATAAAATGGAATAAAATAAATAAAAAAGAATTTGATATATAGAAAGGAATGAATACAATTACAATGAAAGATATACGCATGGAAAGTATATATTCTTTAGTAGTCGTGGATAAAATAATTTCTTTATTTCCTTTAACAAAAGAATTTTGTTTCCTTATACAGCTTTATCCAGTTTGTTTTAATAATTTCTTGATCAATTGATCTTTTAAAGAAAGCTTACAAAATGAATTTATTTACAGTTCAACTTCACAATATGTATATTAATATAGAAATAGCCGTATTACATTTTTATATATAATGTTGTGAGTAAACATAATTACGTATTGTAAAGTTAAAAAAAATTTTTATTATTATTATTTAAAGATAAGCAATTTTATTATTTTATTTTAGAGCAAACACGAAATATATCTCAATCGACCATGTATCACGATTTGTTTCTTTTAAATTTTCAAACTTTTTTAAATCAAATGTAATTTACCAGAGTATTTCCACATAACCAACAACAAACTAAAAATCATATTAAAATCTTTTTTTTTTTTTAAAGGCGTTCATGCTCCATGTAGGAGCGTTGCCAGGTTAATCAGCTTTGAATATTCACCACGGTCATTCGCAACAGCGACATAATTACCATGGCAGCCGATTTTTTTAAGGTCGTTTATTACGTCAGTCTCCCATTGTAGTCGTGGTCTACCTCGCGGTCTACCACTCCCTGGGGTACTAACGTACATTTTTCTAATCATTCCAGACTGTGAATCGGCTCGTAGAACATGCCCAAACCAAGCAATCCTATTAGAACGGATACAACCTATTATATCAGGACCCTCAAGAAGGTCTCTGATCTCAAAGTTATACCGGGTTCTATACTCCCCATCGTCTGTCTTAAGTGGACCAAATATGTAGCGTAGGATCTTACGCTCAAATACAGATAAATGCGATTCGTCATTTTGTGTAAGGGTCCACGTTTGTGACCCATACATCACAACCGGTCTAATCAATGTCTTGTATAACTTGAGCTTGGTGTTAGTTGATACATACGGTGATCCAAGGAGAGGTTTAATTGAGTAGAAAGTTCGATTACCTGCAGCGATTCGAGCTTTAATATCTGTAAGTATGCTGTTGTTTGAGTCAAGCATTGATCCCAAATATTTAAAAGATTCAACTCCCTCAATTCGTTCATCGCCGCACATCAAATCTTTCTTCTCAGCCTCTCTTGAAACATTCATATGTTTGGTTTTATTGTAGTTAATTTGCAGACCAATTTTCCTAGCACCACTCTCAAGCGACTCGAAAGTCTCACTCATAACAGCTTCACTTCGGCCGAGGATGACAACATCATCAGCGTATGCAATCATCTGTACTGAGTTTATTGACAAGATATTGTTGTTAGTCGGTAGTTTCTTTTGACGGCACACATATTCCAAGGCTAGATTAAAAAGTATAGGAGAGACAGCATCACCTTGTCTTAAACCGGAGTCGACTTTAAAAAACTTTGATATTTCGTTCTCTACTCGTACACAGCATTGAGAGTTCTGTACTGTCATTTTGCATAGTGATACCAGTTTACCAGGAATTCCCATCGACACCAGAGCAGACCATAGAGTCTCTCGTTCGAGAGAGTCGTAGGCCTGCCTGAAATCAATGAAAAGTTGGTGCACAGGTATGTTGAACTCTCGACACTTTTCCAAAATCATCCTTATCGAGAAAAGTGCATCGGTGGTACCTCGGCCCCGCCGGAAGCCACACTGATATTCTCCAAACAGTTGTTCAGCAAAAGGATTGATTTTGGATAGCAAAATGTAGGAAAAGATCTTATATGCTGTGCAGAGGAGAGCGATTCCTCTGTAGTTTGCACATTGTAGGCGATTACCTTTTTTATGGATTGGTATCAGCATAGCTGTGTTCCAGTCCTGTGGCATGGTTTCAGTCCGCCAGATCATTTGAACAAGTTCAAACAATCTTAAGGATAGAGTTTCGCCACCATGTACAATCATTTCGGATGTTATATCGTCGATACCAGGTGCTTTATTGCATTTTAGTTTTGACAGCGCCGCATCGAATTCCTCTTTGGTTGGTTCGGCTACATGTACCTTTGACGCACGAATAAGCTTTGCTCGTCGCCCGACTTGTTGCTGGTCACTTAAGTTGAGAAGATTCTCAAAATAAGCGGCCCAAGTATCTAAAATATTTTTAAGGTCTACTTGTAGCTCCCCATCTTCATTTTGAATAGCAGTTGATCTAGTTTGAGGGCCCTTCTTTAAGGTTTTAACCTGTTGAAAGAAGTTACGCGATTGATGTTCCTTATTGAAGCTTTCAATCTCCTCACACTGTCTCTTCCACCATTCTCTCTTCGCTCGTCTACATAGCTTTGTAACGGCTTGTCTTGCCAGTTTATAGTTTTCCTTCGTGGACCTGGTGTTGCGTCCTTGTAGACACTTCAGATAGCAATCTCTTTTGTATTGAATAGCGTCAAGGCATGCTTGATCCATCCATGGCTTCTGGGAGTGGTTCTGTGGTCGTCCAAGTATTCCCTCAGCAGCGCTTAAAACAGCATCTTTGAGCAAATACCATGACTTATCGACGTCTCCATTAATGGTTTCTGATTTCTCCAATGTTTCGGCAATATGGATTTGATATCTCTCTTCTGTTTCAGCATTCTTTAATGATGAGATGTTAAAACGTTTCCGTTGATTGAATTTTGGAATGCCTGGATTTGGGAAGTGGAACCTTATCGTTGCACATACAAGGAAGTGATCACTTCCGATGTATGCACCTCTAAAGGATCGCACATCCCGAACGCTCGAAAAGAAACCTGCTGTTACTAGAACGTGATCAATTTGATTTCGAGTGTTTCCATTCGGTGAGACCCAAGTCTGTTTATGAATCGATCGATGCGGAAAGAACGTACTGGCAATTCTCAAATTATTTGATAATGCAAACTCAGTCATTCTCTCACCATTATCATTCGAATTCAAATGCAGGCTGTTGGGACCTACCACATTTCCATAAGAGATATCTCTTCCAACCTGTCCATTAAAGTCACCAAGAACCATAATGAAGTCGCGTGTTGGTGTTTGTTTCATAACCTCTTCCAGTGCTATGTAGAAATTATCCTTCTCGTCGACGGTCTTAGCTTCAGTAGGTGCATGCACGGCAATAAGAGAAATATTGTTATATGTACCACGTACACGTAGGTAGCAGATCCTCTCACTGACCGGGATGAATTTCATCACGGCTTCTTGTATGCGTGCACCAACAAGAAAGCCAGTACCAAATTCTCTTCGGGAAGGATGACCACTACAGTATAGAGAGTGACTATCTAAATCTTGTTTTCCGATTATCGGCTGTCTAATTTCTTGTAGAGCAATAATATCCATCCTATACCTCTCAGCCTCTGTTTCCAGACTTATAAGAGCATCAGGAGCGCTCAGGCTGCGCACGTTCCACGTTCCGATTCGGTAGTCTGGTCCTTTTTCACGTCCAGGTAAAATTGTGTTTTTTTGTCCGGGTCTGTTATTCTTTTTAAAATCTTTACCTTAGTTAATTCTGACTTAAATTTAAAAAAATCTACAATCTCATAATTATATGTACAGTTTTCAATCGATTTAATGAAAGTAAAAGTAATAGTAGGTAATAGTAAAAATAGCTATTTAACAAAAAGGTGGATTTATTTTATTATGTAAATTTGGAAATACAAAAAGAAACATTGAACTTGAAAGTGTTTGTTGTTAATATGTTTTACAGTTCACCAAAATATACAGTAAAATAACACTATTATCTCTACGATAAAATGGATTAAACAATCAGTCTGCATAGTACACAAATGTGAACGTCGATTTGATCACTTTCCTTAAATGATTTACAGTTACACCCAGTCCCAGTCGAACAAGCTGGTTTTCGTCCCAATCGCAGTTGCACTGACCAACTGCTCGCTTTAACATCCTATATCGAAGCTGGGTATCAAAAACAACTAAAAACAGGCGCAGTGTTCATCGATCTTACTGCAGCATATGACACGGTCTGGCGAATTGGGATTATATATAAGCTGTTCAATGCAATACCTTGTAGCACCATCTCGCGTTTAATTAACAACATGCTGAGTAATCGTGTATTCAAAGTTCATCTAAATAGTTCATGTAGTAGGTCCAAAATGCTTAACAATGGTTTGCCACAGGGTTCCGTTCTGGCGCCATTACGTTTTAATCTGTTCAGACATTCCTGACACAACATCAAAGAAATTTGGTTACGCTGATGATTGGACCCTGGCCACTCAAAACAAAGACATGAGTGTCTTGGAGGATTTGCTCTCAACTGACCTGGCGATAATGAATGACTATTTTCGAACGTGGAGCTTATTTCCCAATCTAAGTAAAACCGAGAGTTCTTGTTTCCACTTAAACAACAAACTGGCAAAACACGAACTATCAGTGTTATTTAACGGCACTGTCATTAAGTACAATCAACAGCCAAAGTACCTGGGCATTACTCTCGATAGAACTCTTTGTTTTAAACTCCACCTAGAAAATACGTCAAAAAAACTTAAAACGAGAAACAATATATTGCACAAACTGGCAGGCTCGACATGGGGTGCTACTCCCGCTACCCTCCGCACAACTGCTCTAAGTCAGGTTTACTCAGTGGCTGAGTATGGCGCACCAGTCTGGTTGAATAGCACACATACTGAAAAAGTTGACTGCCAGCTGCATGCCACGATGCGTACTATAAGAGGTACTATCAGATCCACCCCTTTACCTTGGCTTCCTGTGTTAAGCAATATCGCTCCACCTGAACTCAGACGCTCGCATGCTCTCATGCGTGAACATAAAAAGGTAACCAACAACATCACGTTACTCTTGCATGAATATTACGGTGACCACACTCGTTGTCGATTGAAGTCACGAAAGCCTCCACATAAAACTGCCAGTAACCTGCTGGCAACTAATTTTAATATCTTGGATGCCTGGGATACCTCCTGGCATCATTACAATACAACTGGCCTTTCTATTACTAACCCGGCTTCTACCCAACCTGTTTTCGATTTGCCACGTCATACCTGGACTACATTAAACCGAATAAGAACGAATCGTGGACGTTGTGCTGAATCTTTCTACAAGTGGGGCATTGCAGTCCCCTGAGTGTGACTGCGGCGCTCCACAACAAACCATAAAACACATTGCAACTGTGTGTCCAATTCGACGTTACAATGGCAACATCTCAGACATCCATTTGGCAACTCCCGATGTAGTAGCATGGATAGACTCACTCGATGTAAACATCTAATGTTTAAATGTACTGCCCAATGTTCAAATATTTTACTTTTTACTTTTTTACTAAAAGACGCGCAATCAAATCGATTGTAAATTCATTTAATGTGTATCCATGTTTTGTTTTAGGTAGATTTCATAGAAGAGTCTACCTATTTTAAGTTTAATTTTTAATGTGTCGCAAAAAAAAACCATACGCTAAATAAAATAAATAAAAGTTACACCCAGTAGATGATAGTGAAAATGTTTCCATTTGTTAAATTGTTAAGAGTCAATGGAAATAGAGAACCATATAATATATGAAATTAGTGAAATTAGTCAAAACCCTATTTTGGAAAAAGCTATACACAGTCAATGATATATATATATATATATATATATATATATATATATATATATATATATATATATATATATATATATATATATATATATATATATATATATATATATATATATATATATATATATATATATATATATATATATATATATATTATATATATAGAGTTAAACTTTTAAGCTCCTTATCCAAACGTTTCTATCTCTTCGGAGCTGATGAATTCTTTAAACCCTACAAAGTGAAACCAATGGATTGCGAGAGCTATAAAATGTCGAAGTGTAATAATTTTAAATTTCAATCACATAAAATTTTATACAATTTAATTAAAATTCAGTTCAAACTCAAGTCATAAAACTAAATTCAAATAAAAGTATAAATAAATAAATCAAAATTACAAAATAAATTCTAGGGATAACAAACAAAAAATTCCCATTCATGTCACACAATTGGACGTTAAAACACATTTTGTGTTTCACAATCATTTGAATATAAATCTTTTTTTACCTTAATTTGATTTGAAAAATGTCCAATATTCGATGCAACACCACCAACAGTAGATGGTGCTAATGCAAATCCAATGGCATGATGTACTACACAAACACATATACATATAGTTTTCAAATAATAATTCATGATTCACTAATTATTTTATCTTCCGTTTTCTTATTTTTATTTATATTAATTTAAGTTTATTGACACATTTCACAATAACTTCCTATTAATTATTATATAATTTATTTTCTGAAATTATAAATGCATATTTGTTTACCTCGTTTGATTCGAACGTAAATAATTAAATAATTTATTATGCTTCATTTTTGAATTAATTTTGCCACCAGGTGAAGGAAGTTTTTAAAACGCCAACTGTCGTTGATGAAAAATGAACGAAATTAGCCAAGGTCAGTTACAATTTTGATTTATTTATGATTTTTAATATAAAATTCGCTGACAAAAATATAAATAAATATTTATATTTTTGGTTTATGAGTAAAAATAAAAAATTTGATTGAGACGAATTAATTTTTTATTATAGGCGATAGATAACTTTACTTTATTACCTAATCAACAGGACTGAACGTTAGACGTTGCGATTAGTTAGACGTGACATTATAGGAGTGGCAAACAAATTTTGATCCCTAGCTCTATTATTCAATATTCGTACAAGCAATTATAATATTCATTTCTCATTGTTATCTCTCTATTTAGTTTCATATTTTAAATAAATAAAATTTACTTTCGTTATTGTAATATTTTTCTCGTTTTTATGAAAGAAAAAATTATGCATCATGAGTATAATTTTACTAATAAAATTTATATGAAACTAACGATTTTTACATGGGCTAAATTTTTGGTACAGACCACTCAAGTTTTGAGCTACAAAGTACGTTTAAAAACATCGTTAACCAAATTGAGTGAACATTGGTTTGAAAATATGATATCTTTTTATGACCAAGCTTCCATTCGGCCTGTTTGAATAGATTATATAAATTTTAATACAAAATTGAAAATTGCGAAATAGAAAAACACGATTTACATATATGTAGAAGTAGAATGCTATTGCAACAAAACTTATTCTAAAAACTGCTGTCTAAAAATGCTAGTTACCGGTGATAAAGGTTTGAATAAAAGCTAAGTAACAGCCGGAAAGAAAATTTAGTGACTGATCAAACACGGGCATATGTTAGAAAAAAGAGGCACTAACGGTAAAAATTGTCTCCTAGGGATTAAATCGGAGTACGTAGTAGAAACTACGAATGATACATAGATGAAAGCGTTAGAATAGATAAAAAAAAATATCTCTTCGGAAATATTAGGATATATATCACAGAAAATCAGGACTGGAAATCTCCTTTGTAGTTGATACCGCAGTTGTGTCCTTCTCGCGCAAATTGCAGTATTTTTTTTTTTTTTTTTTTTTTAATAAAATGTGTTGTGTAATAGGGTTTAGAATATGTGTCACAACAACACATAAATACCTTTTAAGACCTAGGTCTAGACCTGGGTCCCACAACAACTGGCGTTCTGAGGTGTAGATTAACGCTTTTTTTAAACATCTGTGGGTTGAAGCCACCTGAGACTAAGTGTTCCGGCAAACTATTCCATTTGTACGCAGTTCGGACAAAGAAGTCTCTCTGCGATCTGCCAGTATGACAGCGCGGGATCTTTACCGTTTCACTGGTTGCGGCAGCCGATTGCCGAGTGGAACGGGGGTAAGAATAAGTTTGAGGCATGATGCCGCTGATTTCATCTGAGCACTGCTGATGACGATATTTGTAAAAAACAACGAGGTCAGCAACAGTGCGACGATGTTGTAGGGAATCAAGTTGTGATGTCAAAGTTCGATCACCTACAATTCGTATAGCTCGCTTTTGAACAGAGTCCAAGAGGGCCAAGATGGAAACAGAGGCAGCACCCCAAACTTGACAGCAGTACTCCATACAGGGACGAATATAGGACTTATAAACATGGAGCAATTGGTATGGAGTGAAAAATTTTTTGCATCTATTTAGGAGGCCGAGTTTTTTAGACGCGCTTTTTGCCATCGCCATTACATGATCGTTCCAGAGTAGGTCATTTGAAACTGTGACACCCAATAAACGAATGTTTTTACATTCACCTATTGGTTCATCACACATACTAAATAAAATATCTTTGGGGAACTCGGTCTTTAATCTGGAAACAATCAACAGCTGTGTTTTGGTGGAGTTGAAATTGACAAGGTTTTGGTCACCCCAGTCGGCGACTTTATTCAGGTCTTTGTTCACGATTATGGCAGCGTCTCTCCGGGCAGGATTAATTCGTTCGTGCATTTTACCTTTTGAAGGAAGGGGCTCGAACGACTTGTGCAGAGTACTATCATCTGCAAAACTATTTATTGGGTTGCTGGTGATTTTCAACAATTCGTTGATATAAATCAAAAATAGGGTTGGGGACAATACTGAGCCTTGGGGTACACCAGCGTTAATTAGTTTAGACTCAGAAGAATATCCGTCTAAGGTTACCGAAATGTATCGGTCGGATAGAAAATTTTGAATCAGCTTCACAACATTGGGATGAAAACCGTACGCAACGAGCTTGTTGATTAAGTTGGCATGCCAGACTCGATCGAATGCCTTGGAGATGTCTAAAGCGATAACGTATGTTTCACCACCTTTATCAAGTATGCTGTTCCAACAATGCGCTACATAGTTTAATAGATCGGTAGTTGATCTTTTGTTTCGAAAACCGTATTGGCTGTCGGATATTAAATGATTTTCTTCCAGAAATTTTGAAATATGTGTATTAATATAATGCTCATAGACTTTGGATAGGACCGATAGTAAAGCTATTGGCCTATAATTTGAGATATCGGATCTTGGTCCCTTTTTGGGGACGGGCTGGACATTTGCCAACTTCCAGCACGAGGGAAATATACCAGATTTGTAGGATTGGTAGAATATTTTAGTTAAAGTTGGTGCAAGTTCTTTGGAAAAGGTTTTTAAAATAATGGGTGGAATATTGTCCATTCCTGATGCTTTGTTGATGTTTAACCCCTTTAAAAGTTTAGCGACTATTTTGGGTTTGAAGTGAAGTTCATTCATATTAACTCCTGAAGACTGGATTTGGGGTATTTCTTTAGGAGTTTCCAAAACAGTGGAGTTCAGAGCAAAGCGTTCAGCGAACAAGTTAGCTTTTCTTGCGGGATCATTGACGATTAAATCACCATCAATAATAGGGGGAATAGAAAATTTTGTACCAGAATTTAAAGAATTAATGGCACTGTAGAAACTCTTGTCAGAAACAGACATAGACGTAAGTTTTGAGGCTTTCGCTCTGTCAATTTCGGACTTTTCGTTTGAGATAATCTGATTAGATATTTTGTTGGCCTTTAGATATTGGGATCGATTAGTGGGAGTTTTGTTATGAATCCAAATATTAAATGATCTACGTTTGTTTCTAAGTGCCGTTTTGGCAGCTTTCGAATACAAGTATTTTTGTTTGGGTTTTACTATGGAGAAAGGGACAAATTTATTTATAGCAAATTGGATGGTTTCTGTAAAGTTTTGAGCAGAAACATTTACATTGTCAGTGTAAAAACAATGACGGTCGAAAGGGAAACCATGGAAAAAATTTTGAAGACCACTCTTATCCATTTTTGAGTAGTGAAATATTTTACGGGGTTTGGGAGCTGTAGTTTTAAGTAAATCAGTTTTGATAACTGATGAGATTAAATAATGATCAGAATTTCCAATACTACCTTTTGCAACATCGACACTCGTAATATCTGGCATTGTGGTAAGATAGAGATCTAGTAGAAAACTATTTTCACCGCCATTACGGGGAGTGAAAGTCGGGCTTTTTACAATTTGGAATAGGCCCTGAGACGCGGCAAAAATTTCTGCCAGTTTTCCACTATTGTCAACATCGTCGGTCGATTTGGAGAATTCCAACCATGATTTGTTGTGGACGTTGAAGTCACCGGTAACGATAACTTCACAATTAGGGGACTTTGCTCTAATCTCGTCCATAATTTTTGTCAGTATATTAAAAAAGTTTGGGTTACGTTTGTTGGGGGACCGGTATAAAGCTATTGTAAAAAAAGTCATTTCTGGAAGACAAATCTTTAAAACCATTGTATTGAAGCCGTCACCGTGTAGTTCAAAATTTGGAAAGCGCGTGTACGCAACACTCTCATGAATGAATGCGCATACGCCCTGATGGAGTTTGAAAGCTGATTCGAGCCTATATTTGGAATTAAGCGATTCTATAAAGAGAAAATTTTCAGAAACTTGTGTTTCTGTAAGGAATAGAATGTTCGGTTTGTCGTGCTCAAGATGATGTTGCACGTGGTCATGGTTAGCGTTCAATCCGCAGATGTTTTGAACATGTATTTTAAAATTTTTTATTGATTCATATATGTTTTGTCCCTGCAAATTCCGTGGACATGCCGCTTTATGGGCGGGTGGATTGCGCAAATTTGCTTTACCACTTGCAGACTTATTTTTTTTCGGTTGTACTGCCATATATATATCAAAATGTTTATTTTATTTTTTTGTGTTTTATTTTAAAATGCATAACTAAGTAAAAAATCCTATCATACTACAAAATATGACATATGCCAATATTTCATGATAAGATGAAGAAATAATAACAAAATAATAAGTGAAAAACAAATTGTGAGAAATTTGCAGAAAACAAAACAAAACTAAATGCCAATAATCCAGCTGATGCAGCGCACCCCAGACGCACCGCCCACCACCTCAATCGAGGCACAAAGCCCACACATAACTACGTGTTGGTTCGATTCCTCGGAAGAGCTAATGAGCGGTACCGCTACGGAACGCTGCCCAGCTAAGACTGGAAGTGCTGCCGTTGACTAATTAAAGTTCGTCCGCCAGCACCCTAAGATATCATCTTGGCTAATGACATCTCCTGCCATTGCCAGTGGTATGTGATATCTCACGCTAACTCATATGTCAATGGCAGGGACTGGAGTACGCAGGGTAGTCAGACCCGTAGATCAACATTGATCATAATCGATCAAAATCGATCCCTCCTGCATTAAGTATTACTTATATTAAGTAAAAAATTAGCGATATAGCGACAGTTAAAAATAACTATTTCGAAAATCAATTCCGTGAATATTTTTATCGATACTAATGCTACAACAGGGACATATATACACAATTCACAAATAAAAGAGTTGATGAACATCAAACACATTATGAATCTGACATTCAAACAATAAACAAAGAATCGCTTAGCATTGCATACAAACAAATTCACCTTAAATCACTATTATTTTGATTTAAAAAAAATCGAAAGTATTTTAACGAATTAAAAAACTCAAGCAATTGTAAAAAAAAGTAGTTTCGTAATAAATAAAAAATTAAAGTTTAACATATAGTTTCGAAGTGAATTTTCCTCTAAATCGAAAAATAACGTTCCGTTTGATCAATAAAACGGAAAATCGGTTTTCATCTTAGACATTTGTCAAAAATTTAACATACATATTTACTTTTTATATAACAAATAAAAAATTCATATAACCGATTAAATAGTTATTTTGGTAGGTAAATGTTATATAAAATCTTTAAATATTTATTTGATTCATATGGAACACAATTGATTTAGTTAAAAATAACAAACGATTAATTTAATCACTATTCACGTTAATTGCAGATACGATTATTAACACTTTTAACTGTTTTTCTAACAACTTTAGTGAAATTAGTTATTAACGAACTCTTTTCGAACACGGTTTTGAATCGACTAAATAAGATAAGACAATAAAAGAAATGAGTAAAAGTTGGTTTATGTATTCGATTGATGAATGAATGGAGAAGGGGAATTTCGATGTTTTTTCAACTTCCATCAGAAAAGCACAGTTTACATATTATATGTACTTATCTTTATATTTATAAACTATTATATATTATCTCGAAATCTTTTTAAATGGTTTTATCGATAATACGTTATGTGAGTCAATCTGAATGCCAATTTGTAGTTTTGCATAGTTCTGATCAATACCGACATTGCGGTTGAAGCTGGTTTGTTGAGTACTAGTTGGTTGAATTAATGAATTTTCACCCTTAATCAACTGCGGTTTGAAATCCCTGCATGTTGTTAAACTGCAATAGAATGAAATATAGATATCGAAATTATTTAAATTAAAAAAAGAAGCTAAACAATTAAATTTAATGCGATAAAAGTAGATTTTTATGAACATGTTTTTAACCGCATTTGTTGCATTTCTGTCACACATATTATCATCCCCGTTTTAAAGGATAAATAATCATTTGCAATCAATAAAATTGGGTGGCTTAAATCCACAAAAGTTAACTAGAAGCGTTCAGCAGTTATTTTTGTTCGAAAGTAAACAAAAAGTTTAACAGGTGTATATGTATTGTTAAGGGTCCGTTCCTCACAATTTTTCGAAATACGCAAAATAGTCACTTTTTAATCATTAATTTTGTTCAACAAAAGTTATAAAACTAATAAAACTTGATTTTTCCCAAAGACTTTAGCGCTTTTCTAAAGGCCGAACGTTGGAATTTTTTTAATTAATGTTTTTCAACTAATTTAATTAGTGATTTTAAAAATGGAGTTTCGAGAAAACACGCTAAAATCGCTGATTTCAATGCAAAAATTATGATAGAGGATCCAACAAATCAATAATGTTTTATACTACATATTATGAAATTTTGTTTATTTGCCGAGGGCTGAATGTTGAAACTTTTTATATTTAATCATTTTAATAACGTTTAAAAACGTTTTAATAACGTTTTATAAATTGCAATATTTAAGAAGAATTTGTTCCAAATATTTTCATGGCAGATAAAGTTTTTTTATTCTCAGATTAGAATTCGATTATATTCTAATGTAATATGATGAACAAAATTTATTAATTTATATTGTAACCACTCTTCGTTGGTTCTTTTAGATTATTGAGCAAATACGACAGTAAAAAGACAGATCTTTAGTTAACAAAATCCCAAACTTTATTTATCAACCAAATTACAGCAGCTTCCGTTTTTCCTTACAATAAATTCCAGGGTCTCCAATTTATGTACAATAAACTTCACCGCTTTTCCACAATTTGAATCAATAATATTCGGAATCGTAAAATCTGTATTTACTATTCCACAAAGTTCAGATTCTTTCACTATTAGTACCCAGGCTCAAGTACCACCGATTATTCCTTATACTTTCGAATATTTGTAAAACACTTTTAATTGCAAAATAAAAACTGACTATCTGATATTTTTGTTTGCTTATTTATATCGAAAAATAAATAAATCGAAACTTCTATAATCCACTAGAAATCAATACTACGTAGTCCGTACATCTGAAATAGGCCACACCTGTTTTCATTCAAACTTGCATTTGTATTAGCGAACTCAAATTTAATTTATGCAAAATGTATTAGGTAACTCCTTTTAATTCATTAATGTAAACATTTGTATAACAAATTTAATTTACATTAATTTATGCAATACAATTTGCAATACAAGTAAAAGATTGAAAAAGGAGTTAACTTTCAATTCATGAATGAGTAAATAAAATTAACCCATTCTGGACGAAGTTTATTACATTGCCCTCCATTTAGTTTTGTTCGTCCCGAACAATATCAGAGATCGCATTGGTGCTGTTACCTTGGTACGGTGCCAACCTTTGATGTATCACTTTCATCTTGGTACGGGGTCCCTTTTGTATGCGGTAGATAACATCATTAATTCGTTTGATTATTTTATATGGGCCTTCCCAATCTGGCTGCAGCTTGGGTGATCTTCCCTTAGTTCTTCTGGGGTTGTATAGCCATACCAATTCTCCTTCTTGAAAACCGCCACTATTTGCATTTATGTCGTACCTGGTTTTCATTTTGTCACTGGCAATCTTAATGTGGTCTCGAACCTGCTGATGGATTTTATTCATCTTCTCCCTTAGTTGTCCCACATAATCTGTTTTCGTGGATACCAGACCTCCAGGGATGCCGAACTCGATGTCACTAGGAAGATGTAGTTCTCTTCCGAACATGATATTCGCATCGCCGACACCATTGCTCCACGTCTGTTCGATACCTTACCCAACAAAACCTCTCCCTTACTTTGGCTAGGGTTTTATTTACTCCCAGGTGTCCTCCAGAAATACTTCCATGCAGCTTTCCCAGTACCTCTTCCACTCGACTTGATGGCAACACCAGTTGTTCTAACACTTTCTTTCCATCAGCGGACTCCCATTTTCTTTTAAGTATCCCGTTGTCCATAAATAGTGAGTCCCATTGCGCCCAGTAGCATTTCACCTCCGTACTTAAAGGTGCGACCTCTTTCCACTCCGGTCGCCTTCCCTCAGTTTTCCAATTCAATATTGGAGCCATAGCTGGATCTTCCAGCTGCTCTCTTTTAATTGCCTCGGTACACCAATCTTCAGGAGTTTGGAACTTGATTTGGTTCACTTTCATTGCCTCATTTCCCTCAGTTCTGCTACATGTCTTGCACTCCTCTATACAGGGTCTTCTGGACAGGGCATCGGCGTTACCATGGATCCTCCCCTTGCGGTGTTCAACTTTGAAGTCGTAGTTCTGCAGGATCTCTATCCATCTTGCTGCTTGTCCTTCAGGAAATTTGAATTGTAATAACCATTTTAGAGCAGCATGGTCCGTGCGAATCAGGAATGGTTGTCCACACAAATACTTGTGGAAATGTTTCACAGCCTTGATGATAGCTAGCAACTCCTTCCTCGTGACACAGTAATTCCGCTCCGGCTTTGACAGAACTTTACTGAAGTACGCCACCACTTTCTCATCGTCTCCAACTTTCTGTGACAAAACCGCTCCGGTTCCTACATTGCTTGCGTCTGTGTCCAGAATGAACATCTTTCCGGATTCTGGATAGGCTAGTATAGGGGTGTTGCATAGTTTTTCTTTTAAACGGCAGAATGCCTCATTACATTCGGTTGTCCACAGAAACTTGGTATTTGCCTCTGTCAATTTATGTAGACTCTTGGCGATATTCGCAAAATTCTCCACGAATCTTCGATAATAGGTGCATAAGCCAAGGAAACTGCGTAGCTCATGAACATTCTTCGGTACTGGCCAATTTTTCACAGCATCAATCTTCTCGGGATCGGTTCTGACTCCATGTTCTGTAATGATGTGTCCAAGGTACTTCACTTCTTTGTGGAAGAGATTGCACTTTACCGGATTCAACTTCATGTTGGCATTACTTATTCTTCTGAGTACTTTTTCGAGGTTCATTAGATGCTCTTCGAAGTTGCGACCCATTATAATGATGTCATCAAGATAAACTAGGCAGGCCTTCCAGGTTAAACCATGCAACACGCATTCCATTAGACGTTCAAATGTTGCTGGGGCATTGCATAGACCAAACGGCATCACATTGAACTGCCACAACCCATTGCCAGTAGAAAATGCTGTCTTTCGTCGATCTTCTGGATGCATTTCAACTTGCCAGTAGCCACTCTTCAGATCTAATGTGCTGTACCATTTGGCCCCTGATAGTGTATCCAGTGTGTCATCAATTCGTGGCAGTGGATAGCTGTCCTTAATGGTTACCTCATTGAGCCTTCGATAGTCTACACAAAAACGAGCTGACCCATCTTTTTTTCTAACTAGCACCACTGGTGAGCTCCATGGACTCTTAGATGGCCTGATGACTCCATCACTTTTCATTTTGTCCAGCATTCCTTGCACTTCCTCGTGTTTAGCCAGTGGTAGTCTTCTAGGAGGCTGTCTGATAGGATGAGCGTTTCCAGTGTTGATCCTATGTCGCACGATGTTTGTTCTTCCAACATCTTCATCTCCAGTAGAGAAAACACTGCTCATCTTCGTTAATACCCTCTTGATTTCTTTGAATTCGGCTGGATTCATTCTTTTACTAAGATCTTGAAGTATTGCTACTAATGCGGGATTGTTTCTCTGCATGAAGACCTTTTGCTCTTCTTCACAGCTGATTATCTCTTTTATGGTGCTGCATTTGGCGATTTCTTCTCCATGATTGATGACCACTCGTTTATTTGAGAAGTTAATCAGTTGCACTGGAACTACTCCCTCTTTTGCTGCAACTAGCGTTCGGCCAATCATAATGTTTCCCCCAAAGTCGTTGTTAGCTGGCTCAATCATCACAGGTGAATTTTGGTCACTTTTATCTAGTAGCTTAGTCCATATGATTTTCTCAGATTTTGCCGGGATCTCAGTTGATCCATCACTAATAACACGGACCTCAGCATTGTCGTTGGTGGCGTTTAGCACTATTTCTGTGTTTCCATATCTCAGTACGTGGCTTCCCAGATCTAATATAAAATTGTATTCTTTCATGAAGTCAAGCCCAATTATGCAGTCATCTTCTATATCTGCTACAATAAATCGGTGCCTAAATGAATTTCCTCCAAGGTGAACCTCTTGGTCGCTTTCTCCATGAACTAGAACTGTTTCACCCGTAGCTGTTTTTAGGGTGAATCGTCTTGCTGTATCGATCTGACTATCACAAACCACATCTGGACGCACTATTGATCTCGAAGCACCTGTGTCCAAAGTCAACATGCACGATCTGCTTCCAACGGTTGCCTCTAAGACTAGACTACTATTTTCTCTTTTTACTTGTGATACCACCAATGTAGGGCATTGTAATTGAGCCAGCTTTCGCCCTTCAAAACTGGCACAATCCTTTCCCGAATCCGGAACGCGGCCTCTCTCTTCCGGGTGTGGCTCCCATTTACATTCTCTTCGGATGTGCCCCAACTTCCCACAGTTCCAGCATCTTACTCTGCTAGATCTACTTCGTTGATTTCGTTCAGGTTTATCTTCCAAACTTTTGACACGCATGATCACTTCATCAAGCGCTGCTTTTATAGGTTCTTCAGTAACTTCCATCTGACGTACTCTATCTGAACCGTACGCTCTTTTTCCAGCTTCCATTTGCAGGGCCAATGCTAAGACTTCTGCAGGTAGCTTCTTTCCGCTTAGATAAAGCTGGTTTCTCATTTGCACATCTCGAAGAGCATTGATGAATGTATCAGCTGCCAGTTCGTCTCGGTGCTCAGCGTTATAATTCGGATATGACAGATTAACCAGTCTCACAATGTCAGCCTCTAATTCTTGCAAGGTTTCGCTGACTCCTTGTTTTCGTGTCTTGAGCTGCATGCGATGGAGAGCTTGCATATGACTTTCCCCGTATCTTACTTCTAAGGCCTCCATAATCTTGCTGTAATCACGTTCTGTCGCTGATAGTGTCTGCAAAATTTCAGCAGCAGGTCCCTTCAATGCCAATATAAGCGCGTTTGCTTTTTGCTGGTGCTCCACCCCAGTTGTTGCTATCTCAAATTGCATCTTAAATATCTGATACGATGTAGATCCATCAAATGCGGGTGTTTTTACTCTAGCTGGAGCTGAAGTAGTTGATGGATTGATCATGTTACCTGACTTGCCTTGTGCTATTTCTTGGCGTAATTCACTCGAAAGTTTGCGTAATTTCTCTTCATGTTCTTCGGTAACTTTCCGCAGCTCCCTTTCCACGTTGTTGATTTTCACCTCTGCACTGGATATACGTGACTCGATTACTTCACGTAGACTTTCTTGCTTCGCCATCATATCAGCAAATTGTTGTCGTTGCTCTACTTTTTGTTCTGCTGCCTGTTTTTCTTGTCGGGCCATCATATCAGCAAGTTGTTGTTGTTGCTCTAATTTTTGTTGTTGTTGTTGTGCCATCATTTCTTTCATCAACACCATCATCGGATCAACTGCTGGGGCATTCTGAACTGGAGCTTCCTCCGGCTCTATGTCTATGACCTCTGTGTTTTGGCCTGCTTCTTCTAAAACTTTACGCAGCCGGAATGCAAGTTCTGCCTTCGTTCCATGGATTGGAGCATTCCTTTTCTTCAACTCATCCTTCAGCTGGGTCTGGCTGAGATCACTAATATTTACTGTCTTGACCATTGTTTCAATAATCCCACTTCTGACACCACTGTAACCACTCTTCGTTGGTTCTTTTAGATTATTGAGCAAATACGACAGTAAAAAGACAGATCTTTAGTTAACAAAATCCCAAACTTTATTTATCAACCAAATTACAGCAGCTTCCGTTTTTCCTTACATAAATTCCAGGGTCTCCAATTTATGTACAATAAACTTCACCGCTTTTCCACAATTTGAATCAATAATATTCGGAATCGTAAAATCTGTATTTACTATTCCACAAAGTTCAGATTCTTTCACTATTAGTACCCAGGCTCAACTACCACCGATTATTCCTTATACTTTCGAATATTTGTAAAACACTTTTAATTGCAAAATAAAAACTGACTATCTGATATTTTTGTTTGCTTATTTATATCGAAAAATAAATAAATCGAAACTTCTATAATCCACTAGAAATCAATACTACGTAGTCCGTACATCTGAAATAGGCCACACCTGTTTTCATTCAAACTTGCATTTGTATTAGCGAACTCAAATTTAATTTATGCAAAATGTATTAGGTAACTCCTTTTAATTCATTAATGTAAACATTTGTATAACAAATTTAATTTACATTAATTTATGCAATACAATTTGCAATACAAGTAAAAGATTGAAACTTTCAATTCATGAATGAGTAAATAAAATTAACCCATTCTGGACGAAGTTTATTACAATATTTTAAATCCACATAAATGCCTAATTAATTAATGCTGGAAATGTAAAAAATTGTTGTATTTGAATAACATATTTCGAAAATAGTTCCACTATTTTTGTATAGATACCGTTTTCTATCAAATCATAAAACTGCACTGTAAATTCAAATATTTTATTTTTTGTATAATTTAGAAGGCTTATTTTTTTACAGTAGTTGTTTATTTTTTTACAGTAGTTTTTGGTATTTTTAAATACTTTTATTATCCTGTTTTGCAAATAAATAGAAATACGACTTTTAAAGAATTCGTTTAACTGTAGCATATTTAAGGAAGGACTACATGAAAGGGTTTAACAATGTTTGTGTTTTCTCAGAAAAATGAAAACAAAGATTAAGCCTCTGTTTTAAGTCGATAACAGGGAGATTATGGAATACTAATGATTAAATAGGAGATCGTTTAAAATTAAGGATGATTACTTATCGTTTGCATGTTAAGAATCATATAGCAGTAACATTTTTGCGATATTTGGCTTTTGCTTTGTCTTCTAATTGAATTGAACGAAAATAAACATCGAATGCAAATTTCCTGTGAAATCCCTGGAGTAAGCAACCAGAACGCAAAGTGGTAAGGCAGTTCAACTTCGGTAGAAAAAAGGATCGATGTTGAGCAATAAAGGAAAGTGGAGCAGTGGACTTAACCATAGTAAAAAAAGTGTATTTTGTTGGCCCGGAACCTATTTTAGGATGAGTACAGAGTCCATCGCAAAAAAAGGGACAAGACTAAGTAGGCATACTCTGAGGTCTGGCACAACTTTTTTCAAATTATGAAGTAAAATGCGTTGCATTTATTCCTTAAACTCTTACCATAATCTTGTTTTGCTGATTTTATAGTGCTGTAGAATTCTGTAAATTTTAAAAACTAAGTAACTTTTACAATTTTTTTAAAAATATTTATAAATATAAGTTTACCAAAAATATTGTAGCTTATAAAAAATTATTTGAAAAAACCAAAAAATATATTTGATTTACAAATTATTTTTGGATTTGAAGAAAAATAATTGTAATTTTATCAAATAATTTTGTTTGTTGTATATTTATAAAAATTTTGTAAAAGTTTCCTTTATTTTTTTTATTATAGATTTCATATAACAGGTAATCGATTTATCACATATTTTTAGGGTTCCGTTTTTTATAACGAACCCTATTGGTAAGAGTAAAACGTGTTTTTCACATTGTATCGATTATATCGTAAACCATAAATCCAATGAACCTTAAATTTGAGATGCGTATAAAAGTAATCTATCCTCATCATGATGACGGGTTAAAAAATTAACAGTGTTCGTTTGTATTACAGGGCGATGTGAGGCTTTTGAGAAAATACATTTTTTGCCAAGTTAAATGGGGTATCATATGAAAGGGCCCTACTTCAGTATTCCTTAAAAATTTCTTATTTTGAATATTGTATAATTTTAAATATGATTAGCTCCGAGCCCAACTGATCGAAAAGCTTAAAATGTATTTGGAATGATAGAAAATTTAGTAAGTGTTTAATGAAAAATATAGAAAAGTTTCATACACTCATAATTATATTAATTAAAGGGTGGGTATGGGAAGGGGTAAAAACACCATATCAAACCCGGTCAAGGAAGGTATCATTTGAAAGAGCACTTGATTTAAGAAACATTGCAATTTTTTTTTAATTTTACGTGTATAGTTTTTTGAGTTACTGTCAAGATTGTGCAACTTTCTTGACCTAAAACCAAAATTTTTTTTGACAATATATTATAAATATATTTTTGTGTATTTAGAGGGTGACCCTTAAAAAAAACTTTTTTATTTTTTGTACGGCACCCTCCTATTTCGTGTCAATACCCATAAAAATATTATTTGCAAAATTTGAAATCAATTGATCAATTCTAAGGCGTGCCCCCTTTAAAGTTGAGAGGCTTTGTTCTGAACCTTAAAAAAAAATTTTTTATTTTTTGATCGACACCCTCCCATTTTATGTCAATACCCATAAAAAATTATTTGCAAAATTTAAAATCAATAGTTCAATTCTAAGGGGTGCCCCCGGTCACTTGAAGTTCAGAGGCTTTGTTCTGAGCCTAAAAAATTAAAAAGTTTTTGTATGACACCCTCCCATTTCGTGTCGATACC
The DNA here is from genome assembly GCA_963693315.1 of Diogma glabrata. Classification (NCBI taxonomy): domain Eukaryota; kingdom Metazoa; phylum Arthropoda; class Insecta; order Diptera; family Cylindrotomidae; genus Diogma; species Diogma glabrata. The sequence goes on from OY856188.1 coordinate 199,958,094, forward strand.
CCAAAAAATATTATTTGCAAAATTTGAAATCAATCGTTCCATTCTAAGGCGTGCCCCCAGCCACTTAAATCGCCACTAAAACTTCCAGTGCCCAGGAACACGGCTTAAAATTGAGCGATTGATTTCAAATTTTGCAAATAATATTTTTATGGGTATTGATACAAAATGGGAGGGTGTCGTACAAAAAAATTTAATTTTTTTTAGGCTCAGAACAAAACCTCTCAACTTTAAGTGGCATAAGGCCTAGTCTTAAGTGGCACCCCTAAGAATTGAACAATTGATTTCAAATTTTGCAAATTATATTTTTATGGGTATTGTCACGGAATGGGAGGGTGCCGTACAAAAAATTTAAATTTTTTTAAGGCCCAGAACAAAACCTCTCAACTTTAGGTGGCCCTCCGCACGCTTTAGAATTGAACGATTGATTTCAAATTTTACAAATAATATTTTTATAGGTATTGACACGAAATGGGGGAGGAGGGGGGGGGGGGGTTTGTGCCGCAAACTCTACAATGAAAAAAAAAAGTTCTAGAGTAACCGAAGGGCCACTACCATAGCTATTTAAATTGTTGAATAAAAAAATAAATTATTATTTGTAACCATTTTTTAATTATGAATAAGATTTCAACCGAGGTAAGATTTTTGTACCATTTCGATCAATTTTTAATTAATATTACTTACGACATATACGAGGCAAAATTCAATTTTATGTTGTGGTTTGGTAATATAGACTTTGCAACACAACTTTTTGGCAAATCTTTTTTGTATTTCGTTCTTCTTCATTTACGGCACTCCGGCAAGCAAATTTTATTCACATTTGACCAACTTTTGTTTTTAAGAATGAAAAAACATTTCGTAAAAGACATTTTTTTGTGGCATGTGATTATAGCAAAAGATAGATTTTAAAAAATGAATATCAAATATGTTTAATATATTATATCTTGAGAACCACTTGTCGGATTTAAAAACAAATGTTTTTAAGTAAGTACTTTTTAATAAAAATATTTATACAATTGCTAATTTTGATAATTTATTATAAAAAGTTTAGAAATAATAAATTAACAAGGATACTTTTTTAGTTGCCCTTTAAGTAATATTTTTCTAGTTGCCCTTGTAAGTAGACTCTTTTAAAGTGCTGCAGTACTGCGTGTTTTTGTAGGAGGTAAAAGTGCAAGAGTCAATTTTCTTCGTCTCGGAACACCTCTTTTAAAACATTTGTACCTATTTTGTTAAAGATTCCGAATCGTCATATAAAGCTAATGTACACTTAACACCGACTTCAAAAAGTTCATCTATACAGCTATTTTTATAGTTTAGAATTTGTATGCCGATGTCGGTCTCTTCATTATATTCAATCTTTTCACAAGTGTATTTTGCACGAAAAGAAATGTTAAGCAGCCAGTCACGTGCCTACAGAATATTGTAATTTTTCAATCTGAATCATAACACTCTCTACCAAACTCTTTTACTGTTCGTTTATTTTCAATTAAGAAAAATAAGTGTATAAGATAAGATATCTATCTTTTGTAAAATTTTCCGTTCTTTCGCAGCTATTAGTTTTTGTGAAAAAATTAAATTAAAAAAGGTGTTAGCCAAAAATATCCAATAATGAAAAACTTATAAAAAAGAACGAACATTTTTAGAAAAATAAAACGTTCCATTGTGTACTGTACAAAATTTTGCGTATCATTAATAGTTTTTGAGCTATTTTGAAGAAGAAGCAATTTTTTACAAAACTACAAAAACACTCTCTTCACTTCAAACTCAATTTTTTTCAAAACTTAACACTGTAAACCGGCCAAACTTCTATAGCAGGGATTCTTAACAAGGGAACCGCGAAATGTTTTTTTTGGGCCGTGTCAATTATTTTAATACAAAAACACATCGTAGTCTCACCAAAAGTGTTTCGTTATCTGAATAAAAAACGGAACCCTAAAAAAGACAATTTATAGTATAACCTTGATTAAAAAAAACGTTGAGAAGATCTCAAAAATAATTTAATTAATTAATCATTAAATTACAATTTACACCTTTTCTCAACTTTTTTTTTTATAATAAACCTTTTATTTAATTAATTATTTTTTAACTGATAACAATATTTCGCAAATTGTGGTATTATCAAGTATTATAATTTTTAAAAAATATTTAACAATAAAAAGTGAAAACCAATTTTAAAGATAATAACGAACAAATAGTACAATATTTAATTAGGAGCTAAAGTGATACTTTTTGTGTTGAGTCTATAGTTTGACGACAATTATAGACGAAACACAAAAAGTCACTTTAGCTCCGAATTAAATACACTATTTTTTCGGCAAACGTTTAAATTTTTTATAAATATGAAATTAATACATCAACAAACTTTTTATAAATATGAATTTGTATCGTCATAATTACTTCCAAAAAAGAGAAAAAAACATTTAAATTTGTATGAATAAAATTTTTTTTATCAAAGCAGCCTTTTCAAAATTTCATAATATGTATGAATCAACTTATTTTTTGTTGTCATGGTTATACAATATGTTTGAAAAAATAACAAACTAACAAATAACAAATGCTACTTTACAGCCTCCGTAATATAAAATAAAAATGGCGTTACTTTTGCTGTCGCTAGACGTTACTTTTGCTGTCAGGCTAAAAAGTAAGACTTTAGCTAACTCCCTAGCGGCAGTAAAGTTAAACTTTACAGCCGTTTGACGAAAAACGAATTGAATTTAAAAATAATTTTTTTTCCAAAATGTTTGTAGAAATTTTATGATGTTTTTACATAACGTCCAGCTTCCTTGAAAATTTCTTCAATTGCTTTGAAAACTGCTTTTAAATAATTAAAACTTATTAAAAAAGGACACTTAATATGGATCCGACCTAATGTTTACAATCCAATTGATTCTATTAGCCAGAAAACATTTTAGAAAACCTCTTCATTTAGTCTAAATGCTTGTCTTCAATAATTACAACTTTCCAGAGAAACGACATTTAATATGAATCGACCTAATGTGTTCCAACACAACTGATCCTATTACTACAGAAAGTTTGATTTGCTTTAATTTGTGTCGGTGATGTAAATTGCACTATTGCTGATATTAGTAAATGGTCCGATGTTCCGAGGGGTTGTTCAACTTTTGTCTTCGTAGTATCTGGTTCGTTTGTCAAAAACAGATCCAGCAAATTATTGTTATGATGTGTATTGTCTGCGATTCTAGTGGGACACTCTATCATTTGCGTCAAACCGTGATAATCTGCGAGTATCAGTTCGGCTTGTCTTCCTATACGTCGTCAGTGCGCGATGTAAGTATTCCATTCTTTATTATGAATATTAAAGTCTCCAAGAATGGCCAGTCTTGCTTTGGGGTAGTCCGTGGTAATCTTGTCTAGATTAGCCGATATTTGATCGAAAAAGGGGACATTCTGGGGGAGAATTTGGGGATCTGTATAATCCTATTATAAACATAGTTTCATCAACACCTTCATACGATTGACCTTCAATTCAAATAAACATACGTTCTGTAGTAGCTAAATTTACTTTCAATGCAAGCTGAATCTTACCATTGGAACATGTAAATTCCGGAATATAATTCACTCGATTAGAAAATGGGTTATCTATATCGCTAGCGTCTCAACTAATATACCCTGGTTAAACTTTCCAATTGAAAACAATTGAAAAAAATTAATTGGATTAATCGGAATTCTGCATTGGGAATTTTCAATTAATTCCTATTCAAAAAATCTATTTCCAATACAATCCTACATTTATTCCTGTTAAATATTTCTATTTTATTTTTCAACCAGAATCTATAGGAAATGTATATAAATAGAAATTAATTGGAAATTTCCATTGCAGAATTCCGATTAATCTTATTCATTCCTATTAAATCTTTTCCAATTAAATCCTGTTAAATTTATAAGATTGTTTAATTTTTTTCTAAGTTCCTTTTTCCTATTGAATCTCTTAATTTCCGATTGAAATTGAATTTCTAAATTTCCTTTAGAATCCTACAGAACCTCTTTTCCTGTTAAATCCCATTCATTCCGATTGAATTTTAATTGGTAGATCGAAGTCTTCCTATTAAACCAATTCAATCCGATTTAATCCTATTGAAATGATATTGGATTTAATAGGATTCAATTTGTTTGAATTGGAATGTTTAACCAGGGTAACTTTAAAAATAAATAACGTATCGAAAAAAGGATACAAAATTTTCTTCAAAGTAATTCTATTCAAATAATAATATTCATCTGCGTACAGAGTAGTAATAAATGTTAAAGAAACACCAAAATTACAATTTTCCTCTGGAAAAATGATTGCATAAAAGTTTAGTAACTTTCAATATTTTCTAAAATACAAATTAGAAGTAAAAATTTTAATGCAATTTTATTTCTCTAATGCATTTAAAAAATAATAAATACATAAATTTTGTTTTTACTCTAAAATACAATATTTCTATTTTTTAAAAAAAGAGCAGAAATTGGTTTTTGTAGAAAACAAATTTTAATGATTCATCTTTAACGAATACATTTTTTTATTTATATGTATTATACCATCTATATTTTATTATTATAGATGTTTATTTTATTATTAAAGCCATGCCACATGCAAAATATAAACGAACGAATTCGATCGTTTTAAGTAAAATGTGCCACATGAACAAAAAATTTATCGGCGATATTTACAACAACACTAAAGATGACAGTTTGCAAAAAAAATATATGAATTGTTATATTGAATTTGAAATGAACATTTTTATTATGAGTGTAATTATATTTCTAAAATTTTATTTTAAAACAAACTCAACGTAAATTATAAACAATCACAAAAACATAAACTTTCAAAATGAAAAAGACCACGATGTGAGGTTAAATCCGAACGATAAAAAAAATCGGTCATAATTCTACAAAAATCGTTCATAATTCTCCAAAATATCAGTGGAGATTTATGAACGATTTTTTTATTTCTATCGGCGGTAGAAGTCGTGCAAAATGATTTTTGGAAAAATCATCAATTAAAATTAATTTAATAATAAGCTTTGTTTATTTTAATCGATAGGTATTCTAATTTACCATACATTTGGCATAATATATAAATAAAGCAAGTTTTTGTTTAATCAAAAATTAGAAAATCGTTGCTAGCAATCCGGCAAAAATTTTTGTCATGTGGCTACGACTTTATAGATATAGCTATTACAAATTGTTCTATTGTCAGCTTGGCGCCACAGTCAAATCAGTTAAAAATATTCTGAGAAGCTGTATCTACCTTAAGAGACATATTGTAAAATGTAAACTAACGCAACATAATGAATTAAAATTGGATGATTTTAAATACTTCTTTGAAAGACTACTGCCATCTATGACAGAAACAATATGTTTTCGAAAAAATTATCCCAGCAGATGCTGGTATTCGAATAAGAAAAATAAAATAAAACAAGTCACGCTCAGTTCCAGTTCTAGATTATTGATTCTCTTTTTTCTTTCTTGTATATCGTTCAAAGAAATCGGTCATCATAATAACCCAGTTGAAATAGAGTTTTTTTTTAAACTCTAAGCTTTCTAGAAAAGTGTTAAATCCACTTTAAATAGGTAAACATCTGTTTTAATTTTTAAAAAATTTATTTGAATTAAAATTTTAAAAAAAAAATTGTTATATTTATATAACAAAACGTCTGTTCATTTGAGTTCTGTTCATAGTATATAGTGCAGTAACCTAGATCCAAACAGATATATCAAATATAAAAAAAGAATTCTTAATACTGACTGGGATATATTATTTTATAATCTCAGTCCCAAAACAATTCTTACATTACTATTTTTAATTATTTTATATATATGAAAATAAATTCTAATCAGCTTATGTTTTATAGGAAAATAAATGGTGATGAATTTAATTTAGGTCATCTCGTCAATGGACTTACGAGTAAAGCGACACTGTTAATTTGGACTATACAATTAACTTTTCGTTTATTTGACCATACTTTTCCCATTTTAATGTTGAATGGAACAAAAATTGTTCCATTCAATTAAATAAAAGATGAATGACAAAAAAGTAAAAGTTGCCCTGACTGCTACCTAAATGCTTCACCTAACCCCTAAACCGAATTTCTCAAACATTTATATGGTTTTCTTCGGCTAGTTATAGGTAGTTTAATAAATATTACAATAGATGTCTCAATACATAAACCTTTAAACTTCAAATCGTTATATTGCTGTATGTAATCTGTCAAATAATTAGAAATGCTATACTAAAGACAAGCTAATCTGAAGTTCTCGAAATACAAAACTGATCACAACTCAATAGTCAAATGTTTTACGGGAAAAAAGGTAAACAAATTGAGTTCAGATAGACATACTTTAGCGCCACTCATTCAGCATCCCTGAACTTAAACATTTATAGAAATATTACGATAGATGTCTCTAGAGACTAGATCAAGATAATTTGGCACCAAATACAGATAATCTTTGCCTCTGCCGCAACATTTCTAAATCACTTAATTTAAATGTAAAATATATAAAAGAATAAAGCAAGTCCTATATTCGTCCCTGTATGGAGTACTGCTGTCAAGTTTGGGGTGCTGCCTCTGTTTCCATCTTGGCCCTCTTGGACTCTGTTCAAAAGCGAGCTATACGAATTGTGGGTGATCGAACTTTGACATCAAAACTTGATTCCCTACAACATCGTCGCACTGTTGCTGACCTCGTTGTTTTTTACAAATATCGTCATCAGCAGTGCTCAGATGAAATCAGCGGCATCATGCCTCAAACTTATTCTTACCCCCGTTCCACTCGGCAATCGGCTGCCGCAACCAGTGAAACGGTAAAGATCCCGCGCTGTCATACTGGCAGATCGCAGAGACTTCTTTGTCTGAACTGCGTACAAATGGAATAGTTTGCCGGAACACTTAGTCTCAGGTGGCTTCAACCCACAGATGTTTAAAAAAAAGCGTTAATCTACACCTTAGAACGCCAGTTGTGGGACCCAGGTCTAGACCTAGGTCTTAAAAGGTATTTGTGTTGTTGTGACACATATTCTAAACCCTATTACACAACACATTTTATTAAAAAAAAAAAAAAAAGTTTAATTTAACATATGTTTTATTTATTTGATTACAAACTACAATAACTCATCAATAACATTACACATAAGTCTATCGTTTGGATAAATTCCATCCTCTCCAGCACCTCCATTTTGAGATTCATTATTACTATCCAATAAATTATCTGGTAACATTAGTTTACTATCTAATTCCACGTTATCGGGAAGCGCTGCAAAAGTGTTTTTTACAATTTCCCTTACCTTTTCCAAATGTCTTTGAAATCGTTGTGCAGTTTCAAGTCGCTGTCTTCTCTGCATTTCCATCATAACTCGAAGAGTTTCACGTGCTTGATGAGGACGAAATTCATTTAAAAGATGATGTATATGAACGAATAATAAATTTAAATCTTCAATCTAAAATTACAAAGCAATATAAGTATTTTTTTCCTAATAATGGTTTATGAAAAACTTACCTTTTCCGTCCGTCGTGGACTGTCTGGGTAATGTATGAGTAAATCAATTAAATCTAAAAAATTCACGAAGAGTGAATGATTAAGTTTCTTCAACTCTTTTCTACGGTCACAGTGTTGTGGATATAATCGTTTAAATCCTTGACTTTCAAGAGGTCTAATAATACTATCATCATTATTGAATGAATTTCCAAACATGGAATAAGTTTCATGTATTGGTGGCGGTGGTCGAGGTGCTCGATTTTTTCGTATATTTTCTTCTGTATATAAATTAACATATTGTGCTGGAGGCAATGGTAACGATATTACTTGAGCTGTTTCCGGATTTGCCATTTTTTTAAATCGATTTTCAGAGAAAACAAGCAACTTTTGACAGATGTTAAAAAAATGTTTGGAAATTTGACGTAAACGTTTGATAGCTAGCGCCATATTTTACAATACAAACTACTTTTGGAAATACAGTAAAAAAACATTGTGTATACAATTTTCTTAGCAAAATATACAAAAAACCATTATTTCTAACTATAACTGTATGAATTAGTATTTTGGTCCACCGGATTTTCATTAACTAAATTTGCCAACTCTTCAGCACTGTAACCAATAAGTTGTCTTAGATCACAAACAAATTGGTATACAAACCGTTTTCCATGAACTTTTGATATCATATCCCCATCATAGTAATACCGTAGGGCACGAGATAATTTTTCATAATTCATTGTTGGTTTATTTTTTCTTTCTCCCCATAGTTGGGCTACACGTTCTGGATCAGATAATTTAAATTCACCATTTCCATCTTCAAAAGAAAACGAACATCAATAATATTAATTATAGTAAATAAAGAGGAACCTTACCCATCCAATGAATAATATGACGACAACTTCTATCCGTTAAAATATCTAATAGAAATTGCCATAATTGTATCTGACCACTGTTTCCTGTTCTATTACCAGAAGGATATTCATAGCTAACATGCGATGGAAAATTATTTAAAATTTCGTCAAAATTTTTTGTTGCTCGATTTGTATTTTTCGTTGATTTAACAATTTTACGAAATGTTTGTGGTTCGTTTGTTATGTATTTACTTTCCTCCTCCATAAAACTATCTTTCATATCATTTTTTTGTATAATCGCAACCATCTTACAATTTCTTAATAATTCTAAATGTGTCCAAAATATATCATTCGGATCATTTGGAACTTTTTTTTTAAAATCCTGAATTTGTATACTACAAAGATCTCTTCCAGTTATTGTCCAATCTTGTAATTTGATATGAGTTAAATTAAATTGTCGAACCGCCCATTGTAACCAATGTCGAACCATTGGAATTGACCATTCTAAAGGATTACTGGGAATTCCTAAACGAATCTGTTCGTTACGAAATTTTTTATCTGCACACCATTTGATTATTTTATCCTCTGAATTACTACTATCCTCTCCATTCTCCTCAGCAGCTGATGTTTCAATTTCTGTGTTAGTTTTATCGTTGGAATTTTCTGTTTCTTCGATTATTTCATTTTCTTCGACTACTTTTTTGGTGATATTATTATTATTGATGGTTATGTTATTGCTGAGAATTTCTTCGGTTGGTTTTAATACATCAACAATATTTATTCGTCTTGTCATAGTTATAACCTGGACGTTGATTTGAACAATACCTTCACCTTGAACACATTGGTCAACTAAATTTTTATGAGATTCTAGCATTTGAGCATTTTGTAACCAAAAATCAAAGTTTTTTAATGGAACACCAACCCGTTGTTCTAGAATTGATCTGAAATATTTATTTATTTAATAACATTCGATTCGATTATATTCTTTCACCTTAAAGTGCTCAACGGTTGTCTTATATCCATATGAAGTACAATTATATCATCTATTTCTCCTTCGTCATCTTCTTCAGAGTCTTGATTTAAAAACAAAGGTTCTTGAGGTAATATTTCACCGTTCGATATAATTCCTATTCAATTTATATAATTATAATATATAATTTTTCTAATAGTGAATTCTTTTCTACTTGTTCGGTACAAGTTCCTACTCCGAATTTGTTTTTTTTGTATTGCTTTTTTTACAAAAGAATACAAGTTTCGTTAATTCTGTGTTGGAACTTGTACCGAACAGGTAGAAAAGAATTCACTATAAGTATAATCACTTCAAACCTGAATATGCTTCGGAGATTATATCTTCTGTTAACTCTTCCATTTGAATATTTTAAAACTTAAAAAATAAACAGTTAATCCTCTTGATATCTAATAATAAATAAATTTAGTATATAAATATTTATTATATATTTACACAATTTATTTATTATTTTCAATTCCGTGGTTTCTTTTATTTTTATGAACAAATTTGACATTTCGTATGTGACGTAACACATATGTAGCGAGGGATGTGTATTTACAAATTGTTTATTTGATTACCGAACGCACCCTAAATTCAAGTAATGGTATGTTTACACCATGAAATTTTGGATCAATATATTTTGTAAATGTTAAAAATATTTTAAATTAATGGTTAAAAAAGTAAAAAAATATAAATAGATAAATGGAACATATTCGATGGAGTGACGTGAAAATCTATAGTATCAATTTATTTATTACAAAGTTTTTTTTTCGTTTTTATCTTTTTCGAGACACCCTCGTTCAAACTTTACTATTGTAAAAAAAATCTGAAACTTAACAAAAATAAGCTTGATTTGCAGAAGAAACAGTTAGATTAAGTTCATATTAGTCCGGTAGAAATAGACATAAAAAAAGGGCTAGGCTTACAATAATTCCCATATAGCTGAAAATTGGTACAGACCTTAAGTTTACCATTATAAATAATATGTCAAAAGTCCCCATCAATCCCATGTGTGCGTAAAAAGTTATTCAAGGTCAAAGGTCCAAAAAATCGGTTTTTTGCGTTTTTCTCGTCAACGGTAAATATTATCGCCAAAATAGGCTAAATAAAACTTGTAGATCGTTAAATTCTCTACGAAAAATGTTCTAATACTTTTTTTCGTATGAATCACTGTTTAAGAGATATCGCGGTTTCAAAACATAAAAAAGTCGTATTCAATAGAATATGCACACATTTCCGCACCACCCATGCGGTAGTGTGCTTGGCGCTTTTTTTTAACGTGGTTTTCCCTGTAAGAATATTTCACGATCTATTGTGAACCATTTTTATTAGATAAAATTATATAATTAACCCTTTTAGTCATCACAGGTTAAAGTGGCCATAGTGTGATTTGCTGGTTTAATGGGCTCACAATAGTCGTCCAACCGAATGATTGCAAAAGAGAGATGACTAAAAAGGGTTTATTAAAAAATAATACTGTTGATAATGATAAAAAAATGAAATTTTGTCGACTTCATAAAAATTTCAGTCTGATTGGTAACCTTGAAACTCAACTTCAACAGTAATGCCTTCTTTGCTTCCTCTACCTCGATATCGATGGATTGATCTAAGAAGGATATATCAGTTGTCTCGTCATACACCTCGGATGAATCTTCATCTGTTGTACTTGACACAACATTTGAGCAAGTTTGGCCTTGACAGTTGGGACATGCTACTGAGCAAAGCAATCCAACTTTTTTACAGCCACAGCTTGCATGTACAACTAGTGTTTGCAATCTTGGTATCCGGGTACCCGGATACCCGGGTATTTAGGAAGATTTTTCGGGTATTTAATATCCAGATATTTTGGTCGAATACCCGAACAACAAAAGGTCCAGTTTTTTCTCAGTAAAATTTACAAAATAAAATTCAGCTCATTCTCTTTTTGCAAATTTGAATTATTCTTTATGCTAGTTGTTGACAAATGATTCTATTCTAACCATACAAATTGCAATATGTCCATAAACATTAAACCATAAACATTAAACCAACCACATCCGTAAACATTAAACTGCCCTCTGTTAATTATTATTGTTTGGATTACGAAAACAACAGAAAAACGACGAAGAACACATAACAAAATTTATGGAATTTTAGTTCTTATTAAAATTAAGTCATAAAAAATTAAGGATCTTCATTGGTTATTTATTTATATTTAGTTTAAAATAGAAACGGTAAATATATTATGATAAGTTTTTATTTAAGATTTAAGCTAATAATTAATATAAGTGTCATCGAAAGTTTGGGACCAGTTCAAAAAAATGTCATCAGATAAATCTCGGTGCCACGTACCTGGATGCGCACGAATAATTTCAACTAAATGGGGAAATGCGTCAGCAATGAAAAATCAAATCGGATAATGATGCGGCTAATTATAATATTGAAAATTTACAACTACAAAAATGTATTGCTGTCCACACAAGATCTACTATAGATAACAGTGGTACTACAGTTGATAAAGAGCTGAAAATGATGTATGTAAATAAAGGAAACCGAAAAAAATGATAGAAAATTTAAATTAATCGTTATTGACCGTGAAGCCAACATGGCACTTTATCGGAGCGGGTTTTTTCTATTGCAGGAATTTAAAAAAAAAAACGAAATCGGATGAGTACAGGTACCCTTAATACTTTAATATTTTTGAAATATTATTTTACAATTAAAAAATGATCAATTTTTAGTTTACTACTGTGAGGTTTTTTTATTGCTTTTCATCTTTTAATTTTTTTATAACTACCCGGGTAATCCGGGTAAATTGGAAAATACTAGACGAGTAACCGGGTAATTTGAAATCGGGTAATTTGCAATCACTATGTACAACCTTTTTTGCAATTGCAAAAAATGGTGTTAAGAAGTTTCTCTGGAGCAGGAGGGAGTAAAGTTTGAATTGGTTCTAAAATATTATCAATTAATTTCCTTCCCCAATCTTCTGGATCCAATTGATTTCCTTGCCACACTTGAACTTGGTAAAATACATGATATAAATGTTAGTAAGCAGATGCAGATTTTGGAGGAAGACAAGATAGTTCGACTCTTTTATTTTTACGAGTATTTTTAACAAAGCTGAAATATCTATACTTGTCGATACAATTAATTTTTTTTGGAGCTCCATACATGGCAAAAAGAAAGTGAATCCCGTTCATAATGAGGACTTGGGGAGATGAGCCAGCTTTTACCCCTTTGGGATAGGCAGATAAACTTTTTGATTAAAATATTTTTGTTTGTTGTTGAGCCTGCCCAGGCTTCAAAAAATAAATAATTTTATCAAGTGGAGTGCGTACAGTTAGCAACACCAACAAATCAACACCTTCACCAACAACAATGGTTGCATTTGTTGTATTAAATTTTTCTATTGCTGTTTCAATTATGAGCACATCAGCGTTATTATCAGCCTGTTTCACTGAAATGTTTGCTGTTGTAAATGTTTCACATAATATTTAAATAAAGCGAGACTTGTTATAAGTATTTGCAAGAAATTTTTGTTGGTTTAGACCGGGAGGCAGCGTTGCATTTTGGTTAGTGATTTGACGCCGATTGAATTTAATTTTTATAGATAGATTAATTATTTGTGATGTAGAAAATACGAGTCAGCCGTCAGACTTGCGGGGGGTGTGGTTATGGGGGAGTTTTAAGCTGGTAAAAAAACGAATTCCAAAAGTAACTTGATGCCGCTTCAAAATTTGTATGATGCATGTTTACAGCATAGCAATTGAAAAAAAAGTCGTCAGCTGATTGGCGGATGGGGGATTATACGTCAGCTCCTCGTATACATCAGTATAAAAATGCAATATAGTCAAGACCTTTCTGCATAGGATCTTGATGAAACTTTGGCAAATGATCCAGGTTCACTTGAAAATGGAAAATCTGAATTAATTTTAAATTTGGACAAAATGGCGGGGGGTCTCCCGAACACCTCTAAGTTTAAATCTTCAATAACTTCTAATCCCGACTTATGATCTTATGGAAACTTGGTATATAAATTTTTAGTACTGTTTCCAATATTTCTGCATACCAACTTCCGGTTTGACAGTTCCGGTTAAAAAGTTTTTTTTCCAGGTATTTATCCCTACTGTAGAATACAATTACCGATCGATTTTCATGAAACGTTGGTAAACGCTTTCAAGTAACATGAAAAACATTTTATTAGCTTTTGGAGTACATTGGATAAAGGGTTGGGGGGTCCACCATACAACAGATGGTTTTTTCCACAATGTTTTTTATGTTTGTTGGGAGCATAAAACATTCGTTCGGGAATGAATTTTGACGACACTTTGGAAAAAGATGCAAATATGTATGGCAAGAAACTGATTAGTTTTTTAGCGATAGTGAACAAATGGTGGGGGGTCCCCCAAATACCTGTTCTTTCTTAAAGCTAAATAACATTTGTACCTGATAATCGAATTGGATGAAACTTGGTACATAAACATTTGGTACGGTTCACAACAGTTCTGCATCCCAACTTCCGGCTTTTCATTACCGGTAAAAAATTTTGGTTCGTAATTTTTTGAAGTTTTTTCAGTGCCTACAATAATGAAGTGATTATGATGAAACTTATGGAAAAAGTTTCAATTAGTGAAAAATAGTTATCATCTTTTGGGACACATTGATCAAAGTGGCGGGGGTCTACCATACAACTGCTGACTTTTCGCACTTGGTTTTTAAAGTTTGTTGGGAGCATACAGACTTCATTCATTAATCAATTTTAGTGACACTTTGAAAAAATATGGAGACTTAAATGACAAAAAACTGATTAGTTTTTGGACAATATTGAGATAAGTGGTGGAGGGCCTCCCGAACACCTGCTTATTGTGTCACCATTTTTGCAATGTTTGTTGGGAACCAAACATTTTTACCGGAAATGAAAAACAGGAAGTTGGGATGCAGAACTTTTGTGAACCATACCAAATGTTTATGTACCAAGTTTCATCCAATTCGATTATCAGGTGCAGATGTTATTAAGCTTTAAAAAAACAGGTGTTTGGGTGACCCCTCACAACTTGGTTCACTATCGCTAAAAAACTAATCAGTTTCTTGCCATACATATTTGCATCTTTTTCCAAAGTGTCGTCAAAATTCATTCCCGAACGAATGTTTTATGCTCCCAACAAACATAAAAAACATTGTGGAAAAAACCATCTGTTGTATGGTGGACCCCCAACCCTTTATCCAATGTACTCCAAAAGCTAATAAAATGTTTTTCATGTTACTTGAAAGCGTTTACCAACGTTTCATGAAAATCGATCGGTAATTGTAGGCTACAGTAGGGATAAATACCTGGAAAAAAAACTTTTTAACCAGAACTGTCAAACCGGAAGTTGGTACGCAGAAATATTGGAAACAGTACTAAAAATTTATATACCAAGTTTCCATAAGATCATAAGTCGGGATTAGAAGTTATTGAAGATTTAAACTTAGAGGTGTTCGGGAGACCCCCCCGCCATTTTGTCCAAATTTAAAATTAATTCAGATTTTCCATTTTCAAGTGAACCTGGATCATTTGCCAAAGTTTCATCAAGATCCTATGCAGAAAGGTCTTGACTATATTGCATTTTTATACTGATGTATACGAGGAGCTGACGTATAATCCCCCTTCCGCCAATCAGCTGACGACTTTTTTTTTAATTGTTATGGTGTAAACATGCATCATACAAATTTTGAAGCGGCATGAAATTACTTTTGGAATTCGTTTTTTTTACCAGCTTAAAAGTCTACCACAACCACACCCCCCACTACTTTAGCAGCTGACCGCTAAATTTATCATCAGCTGGAGTTAATTAATTAAAATAAATAAAAATCAACCGGCATCAAATGACTTTTTCATTTGCAACGCTGCCTCCCGGTCTATTGGAACTGTCATAAATTTATCGAAAACGCCATCAGAAGAAGAAGATGTTTTTGTATTACGACGACGTTGTTCTGCAGCTTTAATGTTTTTCGTATAATCAGCATAAACATTAAATACTATAACTACTCTATGGCCAAAATGTCTATGTTGCATAGCTATGCTATGCATATTGGACATATTTATCAAAAATAACGTTAAATGTTTCCCATACAACGCGATGTATGAGATAT
This sequence comes from Diogma glabrata, assembly GCA_963693315.1. Classification (NCBI taxonomy): domain Eukaryota; kingdom Metazoa; phylum Arthropoda; class Insecta; order Diptera; family Cylindrotomidae; genus Diogma; species Diogma glabrata. The sequence continues at coordinate 199,973,541 of OY856188.1, forward strand.
CCTCCATCGATAATGTAAGTAGCAGTTGTATTGTCCATTTCAATTTCCACGGGTTGAAAGCAATCATAAATGGATGACTTTTGTGTTTTACGTATTCCAACAGCTTCAGAGAGTGATAAGGTAAGGGACTAATTCATACTCAAAAACAAAAGAAAAGCAAACAGATGTTTCTCAAGGTTATACGGACGAATGAAATTGGGGACTGAGTTTTTTTTAAGTGTATATTCTTTAATATTTTATATTCTTGATTCGTATAATTTGTATGTGTAAGCTACACATACAAATATTGTTACTGATACTATAATATTAAAAGTCTAATGATGCATATACACGATGTAAACGTGTTTTTTAGTATTTTCATCTTTTGAAACCGCGATATCTCTTAAACGGTGATTCATACGAAAAAAAGTATTAGAACATTTTTTGTAGAGAATTTAATGATGATGAATGATCACCTATTTTGGCGATAATATTTACCGTTGACGAGAAAAACGCAAAAAACCGATTTTTTGACCTTTGACCTTGAATAACTTTTTACGCACACATGGGATCGATGGGGACTTTTGACATATTATTTATAATGGTGAACTTAAGATCTGTACCAATTTTCAGCTCTATGGGAATTATTGCAATTTGGAATGTCTATTTCTACCGGACTAACATCGGTGTTGCCCTATCCGATATTGTTCTTCCAATGTTTAATGTTGACAAATTACGACAATAGGTTTTGATTAACGTCTAAAAGTTCACAAGTCATTCAAAAAATCAAACAAAGTTTTAATATTAGTTTCTCTTGTATATAATTGATTCAAATATTGTTTCATTTAATTAAAAATATTTATTTACAAAATAAATACACTGGTAACAACATCTAAATTGTGTATTCTTCTTTATCTTCTTAATATTATTCGTTTTTATTAATTTAATTTTTATAAAATAAAAAATTAATCTAATTTATCAAATATAAAAAAAAATTTTAGATTTTAATCAACATTTTGTTCACTACTACAATTCAGTCGTTATTTCATCTTGTGGTCTAAAACCTAACTTAAAGAATTCATCCTCTAGCCATAATGAGCTACCATTCAACTCGGGTGATTGATAGAAATATTTAATATTATTCGATGAACCAAATGGATTTCCACTTAAACGATGATGTGACGATGCCCTTTGGTTTTTATCGAATTCATGTAAGCTAATTAATGAACCAAACAGATTGCTATTTTGTTGTTCGTTTGAGGAATCACTTGTTGTTGCGGCGGTTGTACGCGTTATATTTGATTTGAATGTTGAATGTTGGCAATAACTTAATCTAGGATCTTGTGATGATATATTTGGTGTTTGATAAAAATCTATGAGTTGTGCCATTTGTGGTTTATGATGTTCGAGTAAATATTCAGCCCATCTTGCTAAACGATTCCAATCGTGCGGTGGTCCTGGTATTACTTCATTTGGTTTATTTAATAAAATTAATAATTTCGCTAAATCTCGTACAACAGAATGGTACGATGCTGAACCATTTATATCACCAGCTGTATGAAGTTTGCGTATTTGTTTTCTTGTATCATTTAACATCGCTAAAAAATTATCTGCACTTAAACGTAAATTATCTAGTTGACGAAAAAATTCGGTACGTTCAATTGTTTCATCCATTATAGCATCACGATATGATTTTCTTTTTTTTCGTTTTTTTAATAAATAAATAATTAATATAATTAAAATAAAACATAAAACTAATCCTATTATTGAACCGACAACAATTGCTATAAATGATTGTATATGATTTTGTCGTTGGCATATTTGTCCCATTACATCAGGTGCAGTTGACCATTTGGATTGATATCCCGATGGACATTCATCAATACATTCTCGTGTATCGGGTATAATGTAATTTCGACATTTTAAACATAGTGATATGTTGCATCGTAAACAGTCATCGGAGCACTCTGAAAATCCAAAAAAAATAAAGATTAGAGACTGCAATACAAAAAAAAACAGTTACTGGAATGAAAAGGAAGGTAATATATTTATCTGATGACCCCTCGAACAACTTCTACATAAAACAACATCAAAACAAAACGAATAATAGTATATATTATTGAATTATGGACGATTTACATGTTCCAACATTTTCCTCCAGTAAAAAATGAAGCAATAAGCATATTATGATTTTCGTATGCGAGACAAGAACAACAATATAAATATGCAAAATTTTACTGGAGTTTATTTATAGTGTTTGAGCAAATGTTGCCATAAAACTGAGAATGTTGGCATAAAATATACTTATCCAAGTATATTTTATGGCAGCAAAAATTATTTTATTGCCACATAAATGATTTTATTAGGAAATAATTAAGTTTTTGCTTCTCCAAGTTAGTTTTTTGTAAATAAAAATATTTAGATATAATATTTTATCAAAATTTTGGTATTTTTTGTAATATTTTTGGTTTTTGTATTGGATGTCAAAATTTTATAGCATCGTCATTGTTGATTGTATTGAATAGCATCGCCATTGTAAAATTTTATTGTTATAATTTCAAAGCTGAAAGCTGAGTTCAAAGATGAAATTGTTCAAAATTTGATCGTCATCACTATATATCATCACCAAATATAATATTTAAAGCCTTTTATCCATATAAGAATCCATGTTTTTTTATGTTTAAATTTAATAAACATTAAACAACAAAAGAATAATTAATTTTTTCAATGTTTATCTGTCAAAAATTATAGCACACGCCTTCTAGATTATAAATTTCTTTCTCTTTTTAACTACCAAAAATTTTATATCGCGTGTAGCTCTAACTTTCAGTAAAAAAAATGCTGGAAAAAAATGTTGGAACATGTAAATCGCCCATTAGGAGCTAAAGTTGTACTTTTTGTGTTGAGTCTATACTCTATAGTTACAATTATAGACGAAACAGAAAAAGTCACTTTAGCTGCTCCGAATTCAATACACTATTTTTTCGGCAAACGTTTAAATTTGTTTAAAAATATGAAATTAATGCATCAAATTTTTTATAAATATGTTTTAGGTAATAAATTTTCTGAAATTAATTTTTATTGATTTTAATTCATTAAAATGAACTGAAATGCATTCTGTTTTGAACAAATTAATAATATCATGTTATTTTACTTTACTGCCGCCGTAAAAATATAAAAATTACTTTGCTGCCGCCGTAAAAATATGAAAATTACTTTACGCACAAACGAATCGTAAAACACATTTTGCATCCTAGTTATCGTGGCTGAAAGTTGAACTTTACATCCGTAAAATAAAATCCCGTTGCTATATGAAATATTAATATATTTTTTATTCGCCTATATATTAAAGTGTTACTTTATTACTGTGATTTGCGGCTTTAAAGTATCACTTTTCAACTATTTATTTTGTCGTCATAGCTACGTCCAAAAAAGTAAAAAGCATTTGTATTTGTTTAAATTCTATGAAAAATAAATTTTTTTATCAAAGCAACCCGCAAATTCAAAATTTCATTATCCAATTAAAATAGTTGTTATCATTTGTTGTCATAGAATTTGGAAAAAATAATTAATATTTTTTCAAAGGTTACTTGTTCCACATATTTTTATTTTAAAATTTATGAAAATTTATAATTTTAATTTGGAATAAACAACTTTTCTTAAAATATTTTGCTTGCAGCGAATAAAAAATAGTATATGATGCACGGACGTAAGCTATTTTGGACTTAATGTGGGTGCAAATCTCGGCTAGCGCCTCGATTTGCAAACTCCACATCCGTCCAAAATCTTTAGCTTTACGTCCTAGCATCATAATGTACTATTTCTACTTTACCGCCCGTAATGTAATCACCCGTAAAATATTCATAAAATTAGAACAAACAAATAAATTATTGTATGAAGTTTATAGAGAAAATCATGGCATGTTTATTATAATTTTCAAAATGTCTAGCGAGTTTAAAAAATTCAAAAATTGATTTATACTACAATAAAGTTGTGCAGTTGTGCGTAAAGCGTTGTACATACACTCAGGCTGAAAGGAAGATTGCGCCCTTGCTTCAATATGAACCGCTGGCGTAATCTTCTACTTTCAGCCCTAGATATGTAAATAACTATTACGGCCGCCGTAAAAATATGAAAGTTACTTTACAGTCGCCGGCAGATAAAATAAAAATGGCGTTACTTTTGCAGCCGCCGGCTAAAAAGTAAGACTTTAGCTACTCCCCAGCGTCAGTAAAGTTAAACTTTAAGCTGTTTGCCAAAAAAAATTATTTCTTTCGAGACAATAATATATCTTTATACCGTAAACAACACCGCATCTTTATTCTGATCCACGAACATCTGAACATCTTAAATATTTTACCATTTTTAACTCAAACTTTTGTTTAAAAAATCAACAAACGTCCTAAATATTTTAACGCATATTATTACAACATACAGTGTGAATTCTAACATGTTTAATTTTAAACTGATTTCTTATAAAATGAATATGCATAAATATTAAATACTATTTACAATAACACATTATAGTGTTACGATATGTTATTAGCATTTACTTCAAGTGAAATGATTATCGTTTTAAAATTAAAAACAATAACATTAATAATATAAATAATAATCATAATAACGATAATTAAATTTATACAGTAGTGTACTAATTGAAGGACAACAATTTGAATAAATAAAATTTCGAAAGTTTCACATACACATGTTGTTGTAGGTGTAAATTCTTTGGAGGTGTTACTACAATTATTATACTGTTACATTTATTAAAAATGTAATTTATCATTTTTTCTATTTATGTTTTGACAAGAATTTGGCATTCATAAATTTATTGAAGGTTGTATAAATTTGCAAATCATAAACGAAACAAATTTGTACGATTTTTATAGAAATATAACATGTTGTTATTTTGTATTATTTCCCTTAACCTCCTTCTGAGAGACTTCCTCAAATACGCAGTAAGACAAAAAGTGCTGGATGTATTTCCTCCCTTTAGAAAGTGCAAGTATCGCTGGATAATCTTAGAATATTTAGGCTCACTGAAGAATCGTTTTTAATGCATTAATAAATGTTAAACTCTATGATAATCTCAATAAATTCGCAGTATTTTTTATAAGAAATTTTTCTTTGGTTGCCGTATGGGCTATTTACATGTTCCAACAGTTTTTTCCAGAAACAAATGAAGCAATAAGTATATCATGATTTTCGTATGCGAGACAAGAACAACAATATAAGCAAATCCCCCTATATGTAAGCCTGCTTCATTTATTAGCACAGACAAAATCGTGAACTTTTAGATCCATTATGAAATTAAAACTCAATATAAAAAAAATTCAAAATATATTTAACGCTTCTTGAAAAATAAAACTTCATATAAAAAAAACTCAAAGACACTTTAATCAAAAACCCTAATCCATTTTTTGCATATGGCAATATTCATTGTTTTTTTAATATGGCTTCAATTAAAAGGGCTTCATAAAATATGAGGTTTTGATATAAATTTGCAGAATTTTACAGGGGTTTATTTCTAGTTTTTTAGCAAATGTTGCTATAAAACTGAGAATGTTGGCAAATATACCTTACCAAAACCCCCTATATACAAGCCTGATATCCATTTTTTAGCACAGAAAAAATCGTTAACTTATAGTGCCATTTTGAAATTAAAGCTCAATATAGAAAAATTCAAAAAATCGCCTTAGATTAGATTAGAAAAAAATTTCGAAGCGTCTCGCTCTTTATAGTACGGACGGACCCAATACCGTTTGTTGTTTTTGTATACAATTATTTTTGTTTTTATTATTTTCAAAGATGAAATTGATCAAAATTTGATCTTGGGCTTGGGCTAAGCTTGGACTGATGTCCTGGGGCCAAGTCTGGCAAATAAGACTTGGACCAGGTCTACCAAACTAATTTTTTTTCAGACCTCCTTTAAGTGTGTGAAAAGAGGTTGTGGAAAGAGTTACATATACTTTTTTTTTTTTAATAAAATGTGTTGTGTAATAGGGTTTAGGATATGTGTCACAACAACACATAAATACCTTTTAAGACCTAGGTCCAGGCAAACTATTCCATTTGTATGCAGTTCGGACAAAGAAGTCTTTCTGCGATCTGCCAGTATGACAGCGCGGGATTTCGACCGTTTCACTGATTGCGGTAGCCGATTGCCGAGTGGAACGGGGGTAAGAATAAGTTTGAGGCATGATGCCGCTGATATCATCTGAGCACTGCTGATGACGATATTTGTAAAAAAACAACGAGGTCAGCAACAGTGCGACGATGTTGTAGGGAATCAAATTTTGGTGTCAAAGCTCGATCACCCACAATTCGTACAGCCCGCTTTTGAACAGAGTCCAAGAGGGCCAAGATGGAAACAGAAGCAGCACCCCAAACTTGACAACAGTACTCCATACAGGGACGAATATAGGACTTATAAACATGGAGCAATTGGTATGGAGTAAAAAATTTTCTGCATCTATTTAGGAGGCCGAGTTTTTTAGACGCGCTTTTTGCCATCGCCATTACATGATCGTCCCAGAGTAGGTCATTTGAAACTGCGACACCCAATAAACGAATGTTTTTACATTCACCTATTCGTTCATCACACATACTGAATAAAATATCTTTGGGAAACTCGGTATTTAATCTGGAAACAATCAACAGCCGTGTTTTGGTAGAGTTGAAATTGACCAGGTTTTTGTCACCCCGGCGACTTTTTTCAGGTCTTTATTGACGTTTATGGCAGCATCTCTCCGGGCGGGATTAATTCGTTCGTGTATTTTACCTTTTGAAGGAAGGGGCTCGAACGACTTGTGCAGAGTGCTATCATCTGCAAAACTTATTGGGTTGCTGGTGATTTATTGGGTTGCTGGTGATTTTCAGCAATTCGTTGATATAAATCAAAAATAGGCTTGGGGACAATACTGAGCCTAGAGATACACCAGCGTTAATTAGTTTAGACTCAGAAGAAAATCCATCTAAGAAGACCGAAATGTATCGGTTGGATAGAAAATTTTGAATCAGCTTCACAACATTGGGATGAAAACCATACGCAACGAGCTTGTTGATTAAGTTGGCATGCCAGACTCGATCGAATGCCTTGGAGATGTCTAAAGCGATAACGTATGTTTCACCACTTTTATCAATTATGCTGTTCTAACAATGCGCTACATAGTTTTATAGATCGGTAGTTGATCTTTTGTTTCGAAAACCGTATTGGCTGTCGGATATTAAATGATTTTCTTCCAGAAATTTTGAAATGTGTATATTAATATAATGCTCGTAGACTTTGGATAGGACCGATAGTAAAGCTATTGGCCTATAATTTGAGATATCGGATTTTGATCCCTTTTTGGGGACGGGCTGGACATTTGCCAGCTTCCGCCACGAGGGAAATATACCAGATTTGTAGGATTGGTAGAATATTTTAGTCAAAGTTGGTGCAAGTTCTTTCGAAGAGGTTTTTAAAATAATGGGTGGAATATTGTCCATTCCTGAGGCTTTGTTTATGTTTAACCCCTTTAAAAGTTTAGCGACTATTTTGGGTTTAAAGTGAAGTTCATTCATATTAACTCCTGAAGACTGGATTTGGGGCATTTCTTTAGGAGTTTCCAAAACAGTGGAGTTCAGAGCAAAGCGTTCAGCGAACAACTTAGATTTTCTTGCGGGATCATTGACGATTAAATCACCATCAATAATAGGGGGAATAGAAAATTTTGTACCAGAATTTAAAGAATTAATGGCACTGTAGAAACTCTTGTCAGAAACAGACATAGACGTAAGTTTTGAGGCTTTCGTTCTGTCAATTTCAGATTTTTTGTTTGAGATAATCTGGTTAGATATTTTGTTGGCCTTTAGATATTGGGATCGATTGGGGGGAGTTTTGTTATGAATCCAAATATTAAATGATCTACGTTTGTTTCTAAGTGCCGTTTTGGCAGCTTTCGACTACAAGTATTTTTGTTTGGGTTTTACTATGGAGAAAGGGACAAATTTATTGATATCAAATTGGATGGTTTCTGTAAAGTTTTGAGCAGAAACATTTACATTGTCAGTGTAAAAACAATGACGGTCGAAAGGGAAACCATGGAAAAATTTTGAAGACCACTCTTATCTATTTTGGAGTAGTGAAATATTTTACGGGGTTTGGGAGCTGTAGTTTTAAGTAAATCAGTTTTGATAACTGATGAAATTAAATAATGATCAGAATTTCCAATACTACCTTTCGCGACGTCGACACTCGTAATATCTGGCATTGTGGTAAGATAGAGATCTAAAAGAAAACTATTATCGCCACCATTACGGGGAGTGAAAGTCGGGAATAGGCCCTGAGACGAAAAATTTCTGCCAGTTTTCCACTATTGTCAACATCGTCGGTCGATTTGGAGAATTCCAACCATGATTTGTTGTGGACGTTGAAGTCACCGGTAATAATAACTTCACAATTAGGGGACTTTGCTCTAATCTCGTCCACAATTTTTGTCAGTAAATTAAAAAAGTTTGGGTTACGTTTGTTGGGGGACCAGTATAAAGCTATTGTAAAAAAAGTCATTTCTGGAAGACAAATCTTTAAAATCATTGTATTGAAGCCGTCACCGTGTAGTTTAAAATTTGGAAAGCGTGTATACGCAACACTCTCATGAATGAATGCGCATACGCCCTGATGGAGTTTAAAAGCTGATTCAAGCCTATATTTGGAATTAAGCGATTCTATAAAGAGAAAATTTTCAGAAACTTGTGTTTCTGTAAGGAATAGAATGTTCGGTTTGTCGTGCTCAAGATGATGTTGCACGTGGTCATGGTTAGCGTTCAATCCGCAGATGTTTTGAACATGTATTTTAAAATTTTTGATTGATTCATATATGTGTTGTCCCTGCGAAAACCGTGGACGTGCCGCTTTATGGGCGGGTGGATTGCCCAAATTTGCTTTACCACTTGCAGACTTATATCTTTTTTGTTGTACTGCTATATATATATATATATATATATATATATATATATATATATATATATATATATATATATATATATATATATATATACACCTATCCCCCGCTTTTCACGGCACTCACTTAACACGTTTTCGACTTTACACGGTTTTTGAAATCAAAATTTCCAAAAACAAAAAAATTAAAAAAAAAGACAAATTTTGGTATTACACGCACTTATATCTAATTTATTTTAATTAAACCTTCTGGTATACCAGTATACCACTTATGATCATATACATACAGATTTTAATTAAAACAAGAAAACAAGAAACTTGTAACAAAAAACGCCTGCGAGTGTTCAAAGCAAACTTTTGAAATAATATGTTGATGTATATCAGCAAAGGGATATAAGAGATTCTCTATGCAAATCAGTTGATTTTAAGCAATATATCGTTATTAGCTAGATACAAAATGCGTAGGTGTATCAATGATCATAGTTAATTTGTAAGTAAATAATTCTATCTGTTGACATACGAGTTAACGTGAGATATTATACAAATTATACAACACTGGCAATAGCAGTGAGATCTTATTCTATCCTATAATGAAATATTGGGTCTGTCATATTTTATTAAATGATTGGATTTATTGTTTAGTTATCAACTCAAAAAAATTTAAAGAACTGTAACGATCGCAATAATCACGAAACAATAATAAAACCAAATTCATCTTCGTTTTCAATTCAATAAAAATGCATTTCATTAGTTTCCGTTCATTCTTACATTAATAATAATTTTAAAATTTTCTAAAACTTAACTGCTAGTTAAATTTTGAACATACTATAAAAAGCAAACGAACGTACTAAATTTTTATTTCCAATGCTAATGAACAGACGTCGTTGTTAATCATTACTGAATTTTCGGAGATTGCCCGATTTTGTTTTGACATCATAAGATGGAAAAATCAAAATCACATTTTGCAATTTCATAATTTAAAAATAATATTTGATTCCATTTTTTGTGATTCAAAAGAATTGGTCAATTGTTTGTTAGGAAGATTATTCCTATTTTTTATATTATATTTAAACGTGGATTTAATTTAATATAAGTTTGTAATAATTAAATTATTTCTTCATTCCATTTTCTGCTTTTAAAGAGAAAACATTTTAATTGTGCTTTTATGTTATGCAAGATTATATTTTCGTGAAATTAAATTCATAACAAATAAATGTAGTTATAATAAGTGAAATGATAACAACATATTAAAATGTATCGATTATTGTGTATACAAAATATATCACAAAATAATTTTAAAGTGATACTGAAAAATTATGTAAATCTTTCGAATGAATAAAAAAAATTATCGTAATTCATTTACATTAGTGTCACATGCGAAATATGAACTTAATTCTTTAAACAACTTTAATAAAAATGTATAATAAATGTTGGTTCGTAAAGCAACTTATAATTTTTATTTGAATTACGAACAAAGTGGAATATTCACGCCGCAATGGGGTACAAAAAAAATACGAATAATAGTTTTATGTGCCAGGAACCTCGCTCGAAAGGATCTATTTTTTGATGGTGATCAATTTCGTATAACAAAATCAGATGCTGTTGAGTTTTGGAAAATCAAACTAATAACTTAAAACAACAGAATATTGATGACAGCAATCAACAGTTGCAACTAAGGTATTTATTATTAATATTTATGTTAATTTTAATTTAGACATTACTTTTGTAATGTCGAGATAAACTAAGGAAAAAGATAATAAGAGATTCCCAAATCTCGGATTCGAATGGGAACGGTCTGTTCACTCCGAATTCCTTTAAGTACCGTAACATTACTATTAATTTCTTTTTATATATATATTTGTATTACCAAAGGTCCAAATATAATAAATTGGCACCGTAACAGGGCCAACAATGCAAATATAATAAATTGGCGCCGAAACAGGGACAACAATGCAAATATAATAAATTGGCGTTCGAAACAAAGACCAGTAGGAGTCTGGTGTATTGGACCCTTGGATTTGGTTTTTTAAAGAACCGTAATGATTTTTTGTAATAACTAGGGCGTTGCCAACTGGTTATTTTGCGTAAAATAAATTGTCTTTCCGGTTATAACCAGTTTGGGTTGTTTTACATATATTTTTTTTTCTTCTTTTGTCAAACCAGTTTATGGTTTTGTTTTTTTAATATTGTAAAAATATTTTATATACATTTGGAAGTTGAATATTTTATATAAAATTTGCAATAACCTTTGTTATTGGATTTCGTATTATATATTTTGAATTTTGTTAAGAATGTATACAATTAGGAGTGGTCTGGTCCAAAGGAGGCCCCTGTTCCTCATTGTATAATTAGTTAAGACTAATTTTTTTTTAATTTTGAAAAAAACCGTTTTGGGACAGCAATTTTTTGGAGATTGTTTTTTGTGCTGTCATTTAGCTTTAGTAATACTAATTGTTTTTTATTTTGGAAAAAAGAAAACCGTTTTGGGGAAGCAGTTTTTTTTTGAATTTTTTTTATGCTACCACGTACATATTGTACATAATCCTGTACATATTTTTTTTATATATATACATAGTACAATTTGTTTTTGTACATAATGTATATATTGTATATTTTTTGTAAATAAATTTTTGTATATAGATAATTTGTAAATATTTTCTTTTGCCATGCCATTGTACATATTTTTGCACTACCTGCAAATAATTTTTTTTAATAAGTACTATTGGTGCTAGTACTTTATTTTGAGTAAATGGTTTTTTTTCTTGAATTGATTTATGTTTATTAGGTTAATTGATTCACTTCTCTCAGCGGTAGGCCTAACAAGCCATCCATGGGGCTTATCCCCTTAACATTAATGTCGTTCTTAGATCGCCTATGGCCACCGGGGTTATGCGATCGAAGAACATTGGTTTATTCTCTTCGTTCGGCGAGGAGGTTCTCAGGGACGAGGAGTGGTGTTGCTGTGTTTGTACTTAGGTGCAAACCAGTAGTATCATTCCTTGCTCAGAGGCTTCTTCGGTGTAATGAAGAGAAGAACCAATTGTACTTTTGCTTTCAGGATCAGAGGCTTCACCTCAAACAAATTCAAAAACTTTTCCACTTTTTCATTTAGTTTTACAATAAAGCAGTTTTTCATGGAGTTTAGGTTTTGAAGTCTGGTGCTCGGGAGCGTTCTACAACTTTCGCATTAGGTTTAGTTGTAATTTATTTGTAGGTTAAACAAGCACAACTGGGTCAGTAGAAATGGACCTAGTGTCTAATCGTGACAGTTGTGATTGTTTTATTAGGTTGGGGAGAATCTGTTCTGTAGAATCTGGTCGTTAGGGCTTTTCCAGTAGGTTCTCACATGCATTGTTGGAGTGGGCTCGCGAACGCGATATTTTAGATTTAAACAATATGGATATTGTAGCCATACTTACTTTTTATATTGTCTCCAGACGAATCTTGATTTTGGGAATCTCTTATGATATTAAATAAAAATAAAATAAATCAAACAATTTTTCACAAATTAAATAAATAAAATTTTTATTAAATAAATAATTTTTTTTAAATTTAAGTTAATTTTAGGTAACTAAATAAATAAATTTTTTTAAATAAGCAAGACATCAAGATATAAATAAATATCTATTATTTTTTTTAAAAAAATTAAATAAATATTTTGAGTTAAGAGGACCACCCAATAAATAAACATCTTTAAATATTTTTTTTCAAATTTTAAAATAAATAAATATTTTTTCCATAGGGGTGTGTCGTCAATAAATAATTTTAGGTATATAATTAATTCTGAAATTTCAGCATATCTGAAATTAAAATTAATAAATTATATTTTTACATATACAATATTACAATATTTTGGGAGCTTTTGTAAAAGATTCAGTAAAGATTAGCGGCGACAGCGGTTTTTTTTGTTCCTATACAAGGTTGTTTTTACAAAAAGGTTTTTGTGTTTTGTTGAATTGGGGCGTTCGTTGTTTTTTTCTCATTTCTTTGCGTTTTACAACTTCCATCGGACGAATTTTTCCGGGCGAATTAACTCCACCTTTTTTCTAGTTGGAATTGGTTTTATTATTGGTGTTGACGTTTTTATTGTGAATTCCGGATTTTATAAATTTTACCATCAAAGTGTCAAACCAACTGGACGTTAACAATCCGTTCTGTGGTTTGGAACCCACCGAACTACAGATCGAATGTCTGGTTCGGGGTGTGAACTTCGGGGGGAACAATTGGGCAGAGGACTTTGCAATACCACAATTGGGTGCATCACTCCAAGCTGAACACATACACAATAGTCCAGCATTAGTACAACAGCAATTATCATTAAATTATCCATCAGTACCACAGGTACAACCACCACCATTATATCCACAAGCTCCACTTACAGCACCACCACCATACAACCAACCTCCTCAGGTATGGCGTGACGCGGCTCCAGCGTTAGCACCGGTGGAGTACCGAGAGGTTCGTGGGAACAATTTGAGTCGTTATGACTCAAATTGGGTTCCAACCTTCACAGGAGATGGTCACTCTCCTGATGTTCATGAGTTTGTTCACAGAGTTGAGGCGGCTGCCAGGAGGGACCGCGTGAATTGGGACGACCTTAGGTCTATCGTTCCGCGGTATCTCAAGGGGGCTGCCGACAGATACTATTTGAACTTAACTCATGAACATGAGGTGGTGACCTATCCAGTGCTAAGGGAGGGACTCCTACAAACCTTCGGTACGCTTACCGATGATAAGGCGATATTGCGCGTTCTTCTGAACCGCAAACAAAAGTCAAAGGAGAGCGTATACGAATATCTAGTGGAGATTGGTTCGTTAAACCGTCGCTTAGCACGTCCATTTGCTGACCATGAAATGCTAGAAATTGCTCGGGAGGGACTGAGTGTGGAGCTCCAAAACGCTACTCTAGCTGCAACAATACATTCAATTGATGAACTTCGGACTTTATGTCAGAAGTTTGAACGGTTGTGGTCCACACCAGTTCCGACCAGAACATCAAATTTAAGAATTAGCAAGCTACAGCAGGTGGATGATTATGAGGTGGATGTGGAACTTGATCGAGATGGATATTTTGAAACGATGGATTCAAAACAGCCCGAACAACAGCACGAAGAAGACGACGAGAGATGTAGCAACGCAGGACGATCGATCACCACTCAGGAAACCAGAATAAAATCACCCAGTACATTTAATTTCCCATCATTACATCGAACATATTTTAGACGTCTTGAACGTAACATTAGATATTGGAGGATGAGGAAATTATTTCGTAAAGCTTGTATTTCATCTATCCTTTCAGAAACAAAGGATCCTCGGCCGCGACTAACAATAAAAATTTTGGACAAACATATCTCAGGTCTATTGGATAGTGGAGCGTCAATCACAATACTTGGAAGAAATTCCTTGGATTTATTGGAATCATCAGGTACAACTTACCGTAAGTACACATCGTGTATTCGTACGGCAGATGGTACTGCAACAAAAATTTTGGGTTACATAGAAATTCCAATAACTGTGAATGGCTCCACTAAACCAATGCGGTTCCATATAGTTCCTGGATTACGAGAAGAGCTCTACCTGGGCATAGATTTCTGGGAGAAATTTGGTATTGTTCCTTCATTTGTTAGTGAACTGACTCGCACAGAGCTACAAACTTTTAATACACATAACCTCACCACTGATCAGCAACATGAACTGGATATGGTCAAGGATTCTTTCCCGTCATTTGAAGTGTCTGGACTCGGAAAGACTTCTTTGGTTGAACATGTCATCGATGTTGGTGATAATGCACCTGTTAAACAGAGGCACTATCCCACATCGCCGGCTGTTCAACTAAAGGTTTATGCCGAACTCGACCGAATGCTTCAAATGGGCGTGATCGAAGAGAGTAACAGTTCTTGGTGCTCGCCAGTGGTTTTGGTACAAAAAGAATCTGGTAAAAACAGATTATGTATTGATAGCCGTCGTGTCAATTCACTAACGAAAAAGGACGCTTACCCACTTCCCTTGATTGATGGCTTACTAGGTCGTCTAAATAGCACAAAGTACATTTCAAGTATTGATCTCAAAGATGCTTTCTGGCAGATTCCTCTGGCAGAAGCATCTAGAGACAAGACAGCCTTCACAGTGCCTGGTCGTCCATTGTATCAATTCCGGGTTATGCCCTTTGGATTGTGCAATGCTCCCCAGACAATGTGTCGGCTAATGCACAAAGTGATACCACATCAATATCACGAAAATGTCTTTGTTTATTTAGATGATTTATTGGTAGTCTCTTCCACGTTCCAGGAACATATGGAATTGCTGTCCAAAGTCTCTTCATTGTTAAGAGCGGCTGGGTTAACAATTAACCTCAAGAAAAGCAAATTTGTTCTGAGAGAGGTGAAATACTTAGGTTTTCTGGTTGGTGAGGACGGTCTTCGAACTGACCCTGACAAGGTAAGAGCTGTAGCAGAGTACCCAGCTCCATCTACAGTAAAACAAATACGACGTTTACTAGGAATGGCTGGTTGGTACCAACGTTTCATACCAAACTATGCAAGCGTGGTATCACCAATTACAGATTTATTGAAGAAAAGTTCTGGGAAATTAAAATGGACATTGGAAGCGCAAGCTGCTTTCGAAAATTTAAAACGATTGCTGACTACAGCACCAGTATTAGTGAACCCTGATTATAATAAAGAGTTCTTTATTAGATGCGATGCGAGTCTGACAGGGATAGGTAGTGTACTGTATCAGATCGACGAGGACGGACAAGAGTGTCCGATAGCCTTCATGTCGAAGAAACTTAACAAAGCTCAGAGAAATTACTCAGTTTCTGAGCTTGAATGTCTTGCGGCAATTCTGAGTGTGAAGAAATTCAGGGGCTATGTTGAAGGTCACCGATTTACAATTGTGACTGATCACTCAAGTCTGAAGTGGCTTATGTCACAGAAGGACTTGAGTGGTCGTCTGGCTAGGTGGAGCCTAAAACTCCAACATATGGATTTTACCATTGTCCACCAAAAAGGTACCCAAAATATAGTCCCTGATGCTCTATCTCGTCTTTATGACGATACACACGAGGAATTGACGGAAGCATTAACACATCACATTAACGACATCAAAATCGACAATGAGGGTTATCGGCACAAGGAATATACGGATATGATAGCTAAAGTTCAATCATCTCCCAAGGACTTTCCATCTGTTAAAGTCGTGGATGATAAGCTATACATTCGTATTGAGCCAAGATCTGACGCAATACCCAACGATGTTCCTGTGTGGAAGCTCTGGGTACCAAAACCGATGACTTCAAACATGATTCAGAAACATCATGATGATAGTACTGCTGCTCATGGAGGTGTTAAAAAGACTTTAGAATTACTTCGACGTCTTTATTATTGGCCGGGCATGGCGTCACAGGTACACAACTATGTTGTGTCCTGCGACACATGTAAACAAACAAAAGCCACGAATCAGATATTGCGTCCTCCGATGCAATATCAATTCGAAACAGCACGTCCATGGCAGAGAGTCTATATAGATTTTTTGGGACCGTATCCTCGTTCTACACTTGGGAATACGGTGTTATTGATAGTTCTGGATCATGCTACGAAGTTTGTACTACTGAAACCACTTAGAAACGCAACTTCACCGAAGGTGAATGCTTTTCTAAGGAATGAAGTGTTTCTTACATATGGGGTACCAGAGTTTCTACACAGTGACAATGGCAAACAGTTCACTAGTAGGAACTTTCAAAATCTTTTGTCAGATTTCGGCATTAAACACATTAGGACCGGTGTCTATAGTCCTCAAAGTAACGCGTCAGAGCGGGTCAACCGATCAGTTTTAGCAGCAATCCGAGCGTTCCTTAAAGGTCAACATACCAAGTGGGACTCACAAATTGGTGAAATCGCGTATGCACTGCGGGCTGCAGTACATTCAGCTACCAAGTACTCACCGTACTATTTATTATTTGGTCAACATCCAGTTTCGGATGGGAATACTTACCAATTGTTGAGATCACTACATCAGCTTGGTGAAGATGCTGGTGAGGAAATGGAACGCACTGATCATTTGACTCTGCTTAGGAACCGGGTTCAACAAAATTTAAAAGCAGCTTTTAAGAAATCGCAACATCAGTACAACCTGCGATCTAAACTACGGACTTTTCAACCACAACAACGTGTGTTTGTACGGCAACATCATTTGAGTGACGCTACCAAAAGGTTCTCGGCAAAATTGGCTCCAAAGTTCTTGCCTGCAATGATTAAGACTAAGATTGGAAATGTACTTTATGAGTGCATAGATATGAGCGGTAAGAATCTTGGAGTACATCACGCGAAAGACATCAGGGAATGATGTCTTTTCGTTAGGTAGGGTTGTTCCTCTGGCTGATTGTCGTCTCTGGGGTTCACATCTTCAGGTCATACTTACTGGTTGTATCGGGGTGTCCATGGTGCTGACGTTCGGATGGATGGTCGGTCTCAATGCTCAGTGAAGTTCTTAAGGACTTCATGAGTGTTGGAACCGGTCATCGGTCTTGACGCCAGTGACTGTGGGTATCTCGATCCCAGATACAGTTTAATAAGTGGAAGTAGTTCGGTGGTTTTCTGTCATGGAGGGGATGGCGACGTTTTTGTGATTTCAAGAGTAAAAATCTTGGTTTCTACCTTGAATTCATGGTGTAACGATCGCAATAATCACGAAACAATAATAAAACCAAATTCATCTTCGTTTTCAATTCAATAAAAATGCATTTCATTAGTTTCCGTTCATTCTTACATTAATAATAATTTTAAAATTTTCTAAAACTTAACTGCTAGTTAAATTTTGAACATACTATAAAAAGCAAACGAACGTACTAAATTTTTATTTCCAATGCTAATGAACAGACGTCGTTGTTAATCATTACTGAATTTTCGGAGATTGCCCGATTTTGTTTTGACATCATAAGATGGAAAAATCAAAATCACATTTTGCAATTTCATAATTTAAAAATAATATTTGATTCCATTTTTTGTGATTCAAAAGAATTGGTCAATTGTTTGTTAGGAAGATTATTCCTATTTTTTATATTATATTTAAACGTGGATTTAATTTAATATAAGTTTGTAATAATTAAATTATTTCTTCATTCCATTTTCTGCTTTTAAAGAGAAAACATTTTAATTGTGCTTTTATGTTATGCAAGATTATATTTTCGTGAAATTAAATTCATAACAAATAAATGTAGTTATAATAAGTGAAATGATAACAACATATTAAAATGTATCGATTATTGTGTATACAAAATATATCACAAAATAATTTTAAAGTGATACTGAAAAATTATGTAAATCTTTCGAATGAATAAAAAAAATTATCGTAATTCATTTACATTAGTGTCACATGCGAAATATGAACTTAATTCTTTAAACAACTTTAATAAAAATGTATAATAAATGTTGGTTCGTAAAGCAACTTATAATTTTTATTTGAATTACGAACAAAGTGGAATATTCACGCCGCAATGGGGTACAAAAAAAATACGAATAATAGTTTTATGTGCCAGGAACCTCGCTCGAAAGGATCTATTTTTTGATGGTGATCAATTTCGTATAACAAAATCAGATGCTGTTGAGTTTTGGAAAATCAAACTAATAACTTAAAACAACAGAATATTGATGACAGCAATCAACAGTTGCAACTAAGGTATTTATTATTAATATTTATGTTAATTTTAATTTAGACATTACTTTTGTAATGTCGAGATAAACTAAGGAAAAAGATAATAAGAGATTCCCAAATCTCGGATTCGAATGGGAACGGTCTGTTCACTCCGAATTCCTTTAAGTACCGTAACATTACTATTAATTTCTTTTTATATATATATTTGTATTACCAAAGGTCCAAATATAATAAATTGGCACCGTAACAGGGCCAACAATGCAAATATAATAGAACACAAACAATAAAAATTAGCGTCCATCAACATCGCTGAACGCATGTTGTTGCGGTGACCGTGATGTTAAAAGTTTTTATTTGTTGTTTTGACACATATTGTAATTCCTACTACACAACACATTTTATTTTAAAAAAAATAAAAACAATGGAAAGTAAATTAATGATATGGCCTTGCAGTTTTATTGCAAGTCATGGTTGGTTCGAAATATTTAAACACGGGCATTTTTTGCAAAAATTTAAAATTGAAAAGCGCATCTACTGATTTCGATACAGCACAACAGTATGTACCCACTAAAATTGACTGAAATTAATTGCGGTACATCTTACTGTCCTGCAGCCAAATTTTGTAACTGTGAAGCGGTGAAGCGGTAAAAATTTCATCGTTTCTGTTCATTCAAAAACTTATCACTTCACCGCTTCACAATTACAGAATTTGGCTGCTGATCAGGTTTTCAATACTAAAGAGTGATTAGGCTTAGGTGGCGTCCAGGTAAAAAGGAATAAACAAATTTTTCCATTTCTTGAAATGCCAATACAAAAGCTTGGGTTAAAGCCACATTGTTCATTGATTTGTCTCATAACTCTTGCGTACCATAAGTAAAATAGTATTTAATCAAAATAATATTTAAGGTTCTTCTTTTACTGGACAATGGTCCATGTCAGCCTCAAAATTTGCAGCTTACAAATGGATAAATTGTATTTCTACCCAAAATTAAAACTTCTTTATTGCAACCATTATACCAGAAGATAATAAATAATGCAACTACTTTCAACAACATGATCCGAATATTGAACTAGCTCTCCAATTTCTGCGAACTGTCAACGAATTTTTAAGTCAATATGAAGATGTTTGCAAGATTTAGCTAAAAAGAAAGCACCATTATTAATTACAGATTTAACTTCCAAGTCGCACCGAACTGAATCAAGTTAAGTTAGGTTTGATTTTGGTCAAAATGCTACCTAGTATGTGCAATGTGCATGCATTACTTTTTATTTTTCTGTAAATTTCTTATTGGTTATGGTACATGTTTCGTTTTGAAAATGAATTTAACTATTATGTCGATATTTTATGTGATTAAACTGGTAATTTTATGTTTTACCGAATCTGTTTGTTGCAAGAAATGACCAAAAACCCACGTTTTTCGTTTAACACGGTTTTCCATACAAAATTTATATTTTCGATTAACACGTTTTTATCAGGAACGTATCTACCGTGTAAAACGGGGGATAGGTGTATATATATATCAAAAGGTTTATTTTATTTTTTTATGTTTTATAAAAATGGATAACTTAGCAAAAAATCCTATCATACAATAAAATATGACATATGCCAATTAATGTTTTTAGATCATCACTCAGCTCCCAATACCGTATAAATCTGGGACAATAGCGTATTTTTGATGATGTAAGATGCCTGAACTAAGCCTATTTTAGTATGCAACTATATTATTGCTCGTTTATTCTATGTTGTATATTGTCATTTTGACTGTTAATAATTAATGTCATTTTACTGTTTAGAAGAAAAATAAATTAACATTTTATGTTATCATAATCATAATTAAATTATAAACAAATATTAAATTATCATTTGTTTCAGAAACATTTTTTAAAACACGTTATTATCGCAATAACCTTATTCCCATAGCACGAAATCTCAATAAAACAAAAAATGTTTTGCAAATTATAATGTTTACTTCTCAATCAACTCCATTACACATAAAACAAACAAAACATATTAGATTTATTTGAAACTAAATTATCTCTTCTCACGTCAATTTTCCATTTATACCAACAAATTTCCGTATGTGTAAAAAAAACGTTCTACAACATTAAGTTTAAGAAATCATTGGCATTTCACTAAACAATAATAAAACAAAAAAAATAAATATATTCTAGCGAAATATTAATAAATTCAATTTCGTTAAATAGAAATAATTAGAAAAGAAAAACTACAAACCATAGAGCATATGGATTACATATTTTGTTTGTATGTTCTAGAAAAGTAAACCAAAATGGATAGGTAGTACAGGCTAATAATGAATGAACTACCGACAGTCAGATTGCTTTTCTGAAACCGTCAGAGACAAAAGTCGGCAGCCATAAACAGCAACATTGATAATTTAGACAACTGCAGATGCTTCGAATATTGTTTCTCAAATGGCTCAGAGGGCAACAGTTTAGCTCAATATAGTTCTGATAAAACCTATAAAGATTTATCAGAATTTAGAAAAACAAACTTCAATACTTGATGCACGTGATAAAACGATAAGAAAAGATAGGTAAAAGGTGGGTATTTAAGGACTTGGGATAGGACTGGAGCGGTAATGTATAGATATATTGCGGTTTTAAAAACTTAGGGATTGTATGAAGCGGGAAAAACATTTTTTGGTAATCGATTCCACTACGTAATGGAGGTATAAAAGTCGTTAATTTCCTTAGAGCGCTTACCGTAGTAGTATCTGTAAAACAGTGTCAGAGCTCCAACCAATCTTCTATGATGCAGGGAATCCATAGCCGATGTTAACATTGGGTCATCAATCAGTTTCCATGCACGCCTGTAAGCTCGCCGTCAAAATTTAAAGAGGTTTCAGGTGCTGGAGCCCCTATGCGGGAGTCGAACTCGAGGATCGGTCGTATATATGCTTTATAGATCGTAGTAATGGAGATGGAGAGAAAAAGCTTTTATAGCGACGTAGGACGCCAAGTCGTTGGGACTCCAATTTTGCCATGGAAAGAATACGATCATGCCATTTCAGTTTGTGATTGATATAAGTGCCCAATAGTTTAAATGTATGTGAGTGTAATATTGGTTGCCTGGAAAACGTTGCGTTGCCGCTATATAGTGCGGTTTTATGGGACAAAACGCATGTCTTCGTCTTCATAGAGTTAAATGTCACAAGATTCCGTTTACCTCAGTCCAGGATTAAGTCAAGATCTAAATCCAAGGATTAAACCATTTTTCTACAATGAAAACTAGAAGTTAGACTAGATGGTTGTTTTTTAAAAGAATAGGAATGGAAGATAGTACTGTCGTCAGCAAAGCTATATATTGGGTTTGTGGTGATATGATAACAAATCGTTGATAAAGATCAGAAAAACGGTTGGTGATAGAACCGAACCCTGAGGAAAACCGGCTTGAATTGGGAATATGGCAGACATAGCACAATCCAGCCCTACTCTGATAGATCTCGGGATTAAAAATTTCTAACCAACAGATCAAGGTCTTATACAGACTCCAAATGAAATTAATTTATTGTTAAGAGCCCGATGCCAAACTCAGTCAAACGCCTTGGATATGTCAAGGAAAATGATAAGAAACTCAGCAAAATCATGAATTGCTTTACCCCATTTCTCCGTAAGGATTTCGAGATATGCCATTAGTGTATAATTGATAATTTTTTCCATAACTTTAGCAAGTATGGAGGTAAGTGCAATGGGACGATGGTTTGATGAGTCAGACTTGTTGCTTTTTTCGGGACTGGCTGAACATTAGTCAGTTTCCACATTGATGAATAAAGACCCGAGCTTAGGAATAAATGAAAGAACTAATTAGTGGATAAACCGGAGTATCATCGCAACGTTTTAGTACAATATGTGGTATACCGTCCGGACCAGCAGATTCGCTAAGATCTAGGTTGAGCAGTGGTGACCGCAAAACTCTTGGACGAAGGTGAATTTTGTTAATTGATGATAGGATAGGTGGAATGATCAGCGGATGTATACCGGAATCATCGACGACAGAGTTAGCAGCAAGCGGCAAGTAGATTTGTATTCGCTTTGGTTTCGGTTACAAGGTTGCTTAGTTGTGGAATAGAAGATTTCATAAAGTTATTGCCAATCTCTCGGATAAAGATCCAGTATGACCGACTGCATTTAGTGGAGCGTAAAATTTTACGCTTAGCATTGGAGTTAAAAAAAAATTTACTTTTTTAAATAAACTTATACGAAAACAGTTGTTTCTAGCCTTCATGGGAGATTTATCACTCTGGTATTTGTCAAACGCCAACATTTTGTTAGTTTTAGCTATATGTTTAATATTTGTCTAGTGCCTGGCCCACGCCGATTTCATTTGATGATTACCACATATTTTATACTTCGTGAGGCGCCTGTCCTTGTCGAGTAACTTTTATTCTGTCATTTTCCCCGATTCGAACGCTTTGTCGTTCGGCAAGCTCCGAAAAATGCCGATTGCCCACGATCTTGTAAAGTTGCTACCACAATTTTTTTTAAAACTAGGGGGAGGGGGGGTGGAAATTTGTTTTAGAATACGAGTGTAACCTTGTCCGACAAAAAATTTATCTGCTATTGTCGAGTCCGACAACTGACATTTTGGAATGTTTGGGTTGTCGGACTCGACAAAAGCAGAAAATTTTTTGTCGGATAGGGTTATTCTCATATTCTAAAATAAATTTCCACCCTGGGATAGTTAAAAAAAAATGTGGTAGGAAATTTACAAGAACGCGGGCAGTCGGCATTTTCCGGAGCTTGCCGAATGAAAAAGCGGCCAAATCGAGGACAGTGTCGCAATATTTTTTTTTATTAATTACTTGAACATGTTGAGTACACTAAATGTGAAATATCATTATTTAGACTCTTTGAATATCTGAAGATACTATGTCAACTATAAGGGAGGAAGGAATTTGGAAAGCAGGAAACTTTTGAGCCATAAGGTGCAGACCATATTATATAGTTTACTGTCAACATAATAATTTCATTAAAAACTATTTATTCATTTTATGTTTCACTTTTTTGATCTACCATTTCTAAGTTACCTTGAAAAAATGTGTATTTAAATTTGTTCCGTTCTAATATTTGATTGTTCTGTTTACTATTAAACTCGTATAAGAATTCGTATGACTAGTAAGAAGAGATATTAAGTTATATAGCCAACGCCCATTTTAATATTTTGTTTTTACATAGATCTGAGAATGTGATACTATGCGGAAATGTTTGAAAATAGAATCCCAACCTTTATATAGTTATGAGTATTTTTCCATGAGTTGTAACTATGTTACCTAACCCAGCGTACCTTTTGCAGATACCATAACAACCTCAACGCGATTTAGTAAAACATCAAGAAAAGTTTAAATTTAAGTAGTTCAAAGTTCTCGCATATGTGAATGATCATTAATGTCGCTAAGCAGTGAACAAATACAAAACAATGGTCAGAGCATTAAATGCTGAAATACTGAATGAACTCAGTGGTTAAATAATTAACGGGATAACCTAGGCCTTTTTTTAATTTTTGATCTACGGGTGTGACAATCCCGCGTACTCCAGTCCCTGCTATTGACATACGAGCTAATGTGAGTTATCACATACCATTGGCAATAAGAGGGAGATATCTCTAGCCACGGGTGATATCTTAGGGGTGCTGGCGGAAGAACTCTATTCAGTC
Organism: Diogma glabrata; assembly: GCA_963693315.1. Lineage (NCBI taxonomy): Eukaryota > Metazoa > Arthropoda > Insecta > Diptera > Cylindrotomidae > Diogma > Diogma glabrata. The sequence continues at coordinate 199,997,786 of OY856188.1, forward strand.
AACGGTAGCACCCTCAATCTTAGCTATGGAGTTTTCCTAGATGATTCCACGTTATTGCTTACTCGAAGAATCGAGACTTCATATAACTCTAATCTCTATGTATGGGCTTTAATCATTGAGGTAGCAAGTTCGTCGGTCGCATCATCAAGGAATATGCCACTATCTGGATTATTGGCAACCACATTTTAGTTTGGTTCCTGCAAATTGTTAGACCAAATTTGCTGTTTAGCTTTGATTTTATTTTTATTTTTTCTATCCTATCATGAAATATTGGCCTATATCATATTTTATATGTGATAGGATTTATTGTTTAGTTATTCCTTCTATAAAAAAATATAAAAACAAAGAACATGCAACAACGCATGTTATTGTGGGACCTTAGTCTCGTCTAGACACTCGTCTTTTAGCTGATTATGGATAAAGACAAAGAAGGTTTAATAGAACTTGCTTTATGTGAGCTCGAGCGGAATCTGCCAAACTAGAGCAACAAATAACGAAAATAGCACCGAAATAGAGAGGTTAGACGATCTAGTATAATATAAAATTAATATGGTAATGTTAAATCATATAAAAGTGTATCCCACTTTAAAGTTTATCTGAATATCCACTCGAACTAAATGAATTCAATTACCAAATTATATTTTTAACAAATTTGTCTATTCAAAATACATACTTTGTTTGAATTGTACTTTTATATGTAAGAAAAATAAACTAAATGTTTACATCATTGTTTTGATTGCAATTTAATTGAAATTTTAATCCACGCTTTTAAATTCAAAAAAATTGAATTAAAGATCTTGTGTGGGATTTTGTAGCTTTAATACAACCATCAAGAATTTTAAACGGTTAATAAAAAAAAATTACGAGACTTTCGTCTTTTTTATTAGCTTTGAAAACGAAACAGTTATTAAATTTCTTATAAGCCGTTAAAATTATTAAAAATGTTGCAACATTTTCTTTGCAATATTTTTCTAAAATAAATCAACAATAATTTATAAACACTTCAAAATCATAGAATATTTACATATAATTCAAAAATGTTAATAATAAAAATCATTTCTACCATTATCATCATATATCAACAATAACAACCAACTTAACATAAACAAAAAGTTTATATTCATCTTAAGACAAATAAATTCGTGATTTTGATCGAGAGCGGGTTCAATCTACTTGAATGATATTTATAAGAAAATTTATTCAACTTGTCTTGTAAATATTTTCATATTCTTATATATTTATTTATTTATTGCTTACATATTTTCAATTGGTAAAAATTAAATAATAAATTCTAATAGAATTTTTCTTTACATTAAAAAGATAATATTTATTTATTTATTTGTGGTAAGAAAATTTAAAATAAATAAATATTTGTTAAGATGAAAAATTTGTGATTTTTTCATTTTCAGTTTTAGAAGTTTAATTTAAATTTACCGTTGAAGTCTATATTTCAGTGGCGTCATTTCACCAAAATCTTGCGAGAATTTAAATGACATAAAAAGATTTTTTTCGTAAAACATAACATACACATTTTTATACACACATATATTTAAAAGCATTTAAATGCATGGACTAAGAAATACAAATAAAATGATTTTGGCTACCTCGGTTACTCTGCTAGATCTTTGTCTTCTGTTGTTGTTTCATTGAAGCGAATGTCGCAAAGTTCTGCAAAATCCCTTCATTTGTTAAAAATAATTTTAAATTTAGTATCATCTCTGCATTGTTTAAGCATCAAGAAAGTAGTTTAAATTAAAGCGTTTGTTCTAGAAATTATTATATCTTTGCTTTGTCACTGTTCAGAGAGTGAATTTGTAAACGACAGCAGATCGTGCAGCATAAAAAAAGGATGGTTTTCTATACGATCCCAGGCATCCCGGGATTTAAAATTTATGAGTCACGTAGTCCCAGGATCCATAAAACACCACGGGATTGCAATCCCTACGTGACTCCTCTTATGTCGAATCGTTTTTTTGTTTGTTTGTTTGTTTTCCTTTATTTGTCTCAGAGAGAAAGAGTTATGTCTACCCTAAAGTGACCAGAGCCAAATCGTTAAAATTTGGGACAAAATGCAAACATTTTTCTAAATACTAGCTAATTAGAATTTCTATTGCGAGAAAGTGGGACGGTGAAAACGTGCTAACTAGATTGTGCATAAATTTACTATTTAATGCTTTCCTTTACTATTTGTTTACTATTTAATTCTACAAAAAATTCTTTTATTTTAATTGGACATTTTTCAACCGTTAGGAAACGTGCTTACAGTGGTTCGTATATTTTCAAAATTCTTTCTAGTGCTGGCATTACCGCCAGTCAGCGAGTTTCACTGTATGTATCCAATAAGTTGGTTATGTTTGACATTACTTTTGCCGCAGAACTCCTTCAACTTAAACCAGTAAAGACAGTAAAATATCCAAATTTTTTTAACCCTGCCATTTAAATCAGCAGCACTTCTTATTGCATTATTTAGAATACGGGCTGCGAATCCAATACCCAATACATTCTGATTCAAATTCGCGTTTAGCTTGCTTTTAAATTTTCACCCCTTGACGTGACACCACTAAAATTGGTGTTCGTGTTATCAGCGCAAATTGCAACTAACTTTTTGTCAATGTTAAATAACAACAAGAAAACAAAATAACAACAAAACTTGTTTAAGCTACTGGAGCTGGCGGCTTATAGCAACGCTTTTTTATGTTTATCTGTATCTATATGTCTTTTAATATCATAATGTCCACTGTTAATTTGCAAATTCACTCCGACTGGTAATACAATAAACTTTTGTGTCGTTATATTTTGATTTTTTTATAAAAGGATAGTCCAATTCAATATCGTATGAGAATTTACGTAAACGTTTTCTATCCGTCTTGATTTGCAGGAGAACTTTTTAAATATAATTTTAAAAATTAGTATAAATTTACCTTTTATAGTAGCTTAAAACTTTTGTTACACAAGCAAAGACTGCAAAACAATTGAAACAATTTATTCTAATTTTACTAAATAATTAATATCTTTTCTGTATTCTGTAAGTATAAGAGGTATATAGTATACCTCACGGTCTATCTTTTGCAAATCTATACCATTTATTAAGTTTTTATGCTGTTTACTTTGTTTGTTCTTTATTGAGAAAAAAAATTAGAAATTAGAAAGTAATAATTTTACTTTTGAGCTACCTAGTTAAAGTGTGTTTAAACAGAGTTTGAAACGCTACTTATATCACTCCTTTACTTTGTTCTTTCAGAGTGCGTAGCTTAAGAAAACACTCCCACACAGAGGAGTGAAAATAGTAAAATATCATTCTTGCTACTAAATTGAAAAAAAATATTTTCTTTCAAATACTCAAAATTTTTATTTTTGCTTCAAATTTGATGCTTTCCATCGTAAAATGCTTCGAATGATTCGTTCAATTATTCATGTATTGTTAGAAAAATGAATATAAAGGATGACTAATTTTGTTCTTTTGCAAATCGAATAAAAGAACAGAAAAATGTAATCTGCTCCAAAAGAGTAAAATCGAAAAAACAAAAATTTCACTTTTTCGAATAAAGTAAAATTGTAAACTCTGGTTTGAAAATTTAAATGTTTACGAATTTATAAGGAAAACTGCGTCTTTCTAAGTAAAATAGTTTGTATTTTATTTTTCATAATATACTTTCGATCTCTCGTATATACACCGGGGAGATGTTTCTATAAACAAAGAAACATTTTCGCTGAGGTAGATGTGTTAGACATCAAAAGATATTTGCAAAATAAAATGTAAATTATTGAAGTGAAAAAAACTGAGTTTAGTATTTCTATGAAAATTATAGTTAAAACACTATTTAGTAAAAAAAATATTGCACTGGTTTGTTCTCTCAATATAGTTGAATCAACATATACATAACATCATACAAACTGCAATAAAAAACTGTGAAGTCATTGCTTTGACTAAGATATTGCGCAAACTGTACGTAGGTAGATATAAGGTTTTTTTGATTATTTCGATAATGCGGGCAAATTTGGTGGAAATATTTGTTTCGTGGGACGCTTCGTGAGACAAATTTCTCCGTGGGACAACGCAACGAAATGTGGAACATTTCCACGCAGCGTGGGACGTCTGGGCAGTTTACTACCCATAAACGTGCGTAAATTTTTCATTTGATTCGAAATTGTACAATTATTGCGGGCTTCTTTTAAATCTATAAGAAAAACCTACCACAAAAAAAAAAATAGTTTCTCCCTCCCTGTATAAAAAAATGAACAAAGATTGACGTTTAGGATACATTTTAGATTTTATTATAACCAACCAAACATATAATTTTTGCTATTTTATGAATTAAAAATTATAGCCCTATAGCGAAATGAATTTGTCAGCAAGTTTTCATAACATATTTTGAAAATATTTACATAACTTAATTTGTTCGTGTCGTTAGAAAATATTGCTTGTCCATTATAAAACATTCACTATTATAAAATCACTGGAAATAACACAAAAAATTTAAATTACTCCCGTAATTATTTTCATTCATTTTATAAAAATTAGCACAACTATCAAGAACACTTTAGATATGTTATAGGATTTTACATTTAGAATTGTTTTTAATTTATTGTTTTTAAAAAAGTCTTGTAAAGTTTGTACAATATGATATAGATAAAAACAGGGCCAAACAGTCAGGGTTCTCAAAATAAGTGGGGCATGGAAGGATCAGTTTTTATTGTTTAAAATTTTTTTTTTTATTTTTGATCTGCGGGTGTGACAAACCCGCGTACTCCAGTCCCTGCTATTGACATACGAGTCAACGTGAGATATCACATACCACTGGCAATAGCAGTGAGATATCACTAGCCAAGGTGACGTTTTAGGGGTGGTGGCGGATGAACTGTATTCAGTCAACGGTAGCACTGTCAATCTTAGCTGTGAAATAATCCTTGATGATGAGACGCTATTGCTTCCTTGAAGAAACGAGCCTTCATATAACTATGTGTGGGCTTTAATCATTAAGAAAGATGGTGCGTCAAAGGATCAAGGAATAGGCAGCCGGCTGGATTATTGGCAACTACATTTTTGTTTTGTTTCAGCAAATTTTTGCCAAAATTTGCTATTTACTTTTTAATCTACTTTTATTTTCTTTATTCTATCATAAAATATTGGTCTATGTCATATTTTGTCAGTGATAGGATTTTTTGTTTAGTTATCCATTCTTTAACAAAAAATATAAAAAAATAAAACAAAGGAAGATTTACGTCCATCAACACCTTCGAACGTATGTTGTTGTGGGACCTTGGTCTTAAAAGGTTTTTAAGTGTTATTGTGACACATATTGTAATTCCTACTACACAACACATTTAATTAAAAAAAAAATAATTAGGTTGTGTTCTCCTGCATGTATTTACTTTTAAGTTTATATAAATTACCAATGGCCAATAACAATTGAAATTTGAATATTAAATACTGCACTATGAACTTTCGAGGAGCCCTATACTAATGAAATATTTTGTTTCCTCTGGCTCAGACACGAATATCTTCGAACAAAACACAATCGTTCTTCTAAAAGCGGTAATGTCGCGCACCTTATAGTACGATAGAATTTTGTCAAAATACGCACCCACGGCGTTTTTGGAAGAACGATCGTGTTTTGTTTATAAAACTGATTTTATCAGAAGATTAGAAGCAATTCGACCGCCTTTCATATCGGCGGCGCTCTAGTCCTTCATACAAAGAACGATAACGGTTTGAATATTGCGATGAACTGTACTTTAGTCGGGCCAAAATAATATGTAACGTAATAGTTATATTATCAGATATATTTCAATTAATAGTATGCGATAAAATTGGTAAATCTTCTAGAAATTAGACGAATTTACAAAATAACCGTGCATTGAAATTTTTATAGTGTATAATTCTACCACGATTGGATGGTTTTATTGAATCGATGTATTGAATTATTGATAGTATCAGATCCTTGGGGGGGGCCAATGCCCCCCCCAGCCCTACCCAATTGACGCCCCTGCTATATTTACACTTATTTATCTTATATATTATTTTCATTTCATTTTGAAATTTTAAAATTTAGCTCGTGGTCACGGGTTTATCACGATCAGAACAAAAGTTTGAGTTATAGTAGCTTAACACTTCTAAGTCTATAGTTTAACTTTGGAAAAATGAAGTGACAATTATTATACCAAAGTTTAGTACAAATTTTGTGAATATGAATAATTTTCTAGAAATTACTAAATGCCATTGTTTTTGCATCAAACGACAAAACTTTATCATAAGCGTACATGGAATGAGATTCAAATTGACATCAAAGCTAGTGCGTTTTTTAGCTACATATTGGGAAAAGTTTCCTAGAGTTGGAGGACCAAATCTCATGACTATCTACCATTCGAAAAACTTCATCGCAGCTAAAAATTTGTGCATCGATTTTAAATATCTCAAAATCAACGGATCTACTTCTATCAGCCGCAAATGGCACAATAATAAACACGTACGGAACATAGTAGGAACTCCTACAGGTAGATATCGGAATCGGACTCAAACGAAAATTCACACACGCTTTCGTTCTAGCCCAAGTGAATCGTCCGATCATTGGCACTGATTTTCTCCGTCCGATCATTGGCACTGATTTTGGCCTATTAGTCGATCTGAAACCCAAACGGCTGATTGATTCAGATATTTTCAACTGTTAATCCATGCCACAATTGTTAACGGAGATACGCCTACACCCATTCATTTTACGATCGACATCGATTACGGCCTGCTACTAAAGAAGTTTCCTTCTCTAACAGCAGAGCCAAACTACTATTTACCGGTCAAACATAACGTGGTACATCATATTGTTACCATACTAGTCATTTGCCTGTGTCAAGACTATACGCAGACTAGATCCGATTCGTCAAAAAGCTGCATTTACGGAATTTCAACACATGGTTGAACTAGGAATTTGTTGTGTTGTCTCTTCTTCTGTATCTTGTCCACTTCACATGGTTAGAAAGAAAGATCTTCACTGGAGACCGCGTGGAGATTAGCGCAGGCTAAACGCGGCCACGATTCCCGATCGCTATCCGATAGCGCACATACAAAATTTTTCGTTGTACTTGTGTGGTTGCAAAATCTTCTTAAAAATTGCCCGAGCAGAAATTTGTCAGGGCTTAAGTAAGGCCCTGATCAGGTTTGCCCTAGTCCGGATCAGGCATTGGTAGGGCAGCCTGATTGGGTCCTGATCATGAGTGTAACGCTTTTGCCCTATCAGGCCCTGATTGGGATTACCGGATCAGACCCTGATTGGGATAATCGGATCAGGTCCTGATCGGGATAGCCGGACCAGACCCTGATATATATTTATATATTATATACATAAATTAATCAAATTAAAATAAAAAAATACAATGGAAAAAATTAAAACATACATACCACCTTAATCACTATTATTATAGTCTTTCAGCCGAGAAGCGATAACTAAAACATACATGAAACGATTTTAACTATATATTTCTAAAAAGGATAATGCTCTAGTGAATTTAAACAAATTGAAATTTCAGCTAGGGGTCCAATACGAAAAACCTGATCAGGGCCGAATGTATTCAAATAAGGTTCACCCTAAAAGGGTATTCTAAATCAGGCCCGGAACAGGCCCACATCAGAGTGCCCTGATAGGGATTGCCCTTGTAGATCTGACCAGGCCCTGATCACGCCCTGACTGTATTGAGGTTTTCCCTAAGTAATTTCTGCTTGGGTGACCTTGTTAGAGCTTATCATCTCATTCCTGTTGCAAATGAAGATATTCACAAAACTGAAATTATAACTCAATTTGGCCTCTTTGAATTTCACCCGAATGCCATTTGGTTTACGTATAATGTTGCACAAACGTTTCAGCGTTTCATCAACGAAATCGTTCGAGATTTAGACTTTGTATTCGTCTACATCGACGATATATTTTGTGGCTTCGATAAATGAGGAACAACAAAAACTCCATCTGGAACAATTCTTCCAAAAATTAAACGAGTTTGGTGTTCACATTAAGAGTTCAAAATGCGTTTTTGGCGTAAATACTCTCGAATTCCTCAGCCACACGATAACTCCTAATGGTATTCTGTCTTTTAAAAACGAATTCATGCCACTACGGAATTCCCAGCACCAACATCAATCAAACGTATTCAGCAATTCATCGGCATGATAAATTATTATCATCGATTCATACCGAAACTAGCTGAAACACTCACTTCATTTCATATACACTTAGCCGCTTTACTAGAGAAACCCAAGACTCTGAAGTATTTCCCTTTACCAAACGAATGTCAACTCGCATCCACCAAGCTTAAAACCAAATTGGGCAATATAACGTTGTTAGTGCATTCACGTAACGATTCAGCATACAGTATCACTACGGATGCATCGAACATTGATTGCCGTCGGGGTAGTATTACGACAACGTAACAAACGTTGTTGGAAACCACTGGGATTCTTCTCAAGGAAACTTTCAGACGCTGAAATTAAATACTCCACATTCGATCGAGAGGTACTCGCAATTTACATAGCTATAAAACACTTCAGGTATTTTGTGCGAATTCAAAATTTACACCGACCACAAGCCTTTCACACGCGCAATTCAGTCTAAAACTGAACGCAATCCAAGGCAATCTCCCCACTTGGATTTAATTAGTCAATTTACAACCGACATCCAACATGTACAAGGTAAAGGTAACACAGTCGTGGATGCATTATCTCGTGCATTCGACAACAAAACTGCATCAGTTGAGACCCACTTCAACTACGATGCTATCATCACTGAACAAAAAGAAGACTTAGATTATCAAAATTTACTTTCTGGTTCCAACTAGCTCATCAATGAAACTAGAGATTTTTAAACTGCCAGGTTTCAAAGATAGTATGCGAAACATCAACAATCGCCCATACATCGTTGAACAATCGCCCATATCGCAGAATCATTACGAAAAACTATCTTTAACACTTTACACAACTTGTCACATCCTGGTGTCAACGGTACACGTAAATTGATTACAGCTCGATATTTTTGGCCAAGCATAAACAAAGATCCTAATCACATAGACAAGATCTTGTTTATCTTGCCAACGCTCTAAGGTCCAACGGCACACAAAAAGACCAACTGAACAATTCGAAATACCACAAAGTCGATTCGAACACATCCATATAGATATCATAGGACCGCTTCCTTCTTCTAATGGATGTTCTTATATTTTAACTTGCGTTGATCGATTCACTCGATGGCGAGAAGCTTTTACTATGTCTGATGGTAGAACGTTTTCATCGACAGCTAACAGCTGTAATTATGGCCAGAGGCCACACCACTCAGTGGAGATCAGAAGCACCGATCATTCTTTTAGGTATTCGAGCTACAGTGAAAGAAGATCTGAAGTGTTCGCCAGCAGAACTCGTCTATGGACAGATTCTAAAACTGCCCGGTGAATTCCTCGTCGAAAATCCTCTTTCACAACTGCCAAGTCACGATACAGTCATCGGTCAACTTCGAAATACAATGCACAACTTAATTCCAACAGCTACACGAAAAACCAAACAAAACGACTGTCGCTAGGAAACTGCGACTACGTTTTTATTAGGGTTGATAGGATACGCACAGGTTTACAAACCCCATATGAAGGTCCTTATAAAATCATAAGACGTTTACGAAAACATTCGTCATCGATATCAAAGGCAAACAACAATCAATCTCGATCGACAGATTGAAGTCAGCGTATGTTATCTTGTGCTAAATTGGTCGTTTAATAGCTGCTCGAACACCCAAAGAAGTTCATTTCGAACAGACACACAAAGCGTGGGCTTTCATCTACGAGTGGGGTACTGTAGAGGTTAATGTATTTAAAAATAAATAATTAATCTCTACAAACATAATCGATGACTTAACATAATCGATGACTTAATAATCGATGAAAGCAAAATCTTGTTCTAATAGTCTATACGTCAGGTAGCAACACTAACGCGATAAATAATTAAATAATTTATTCAAAAAGTAAACCAAAATCTCGAAACTCGATTTTGGTTCAATATGGTCATCCTTTTTCTTTTGAAATGATCAATGAAATCACGTCGGGGTCAACAATGATGCGTGTTGTGGAACAGTTGCGTATTGTGCTTGAATAACTAACACTATTTATGCTTTCAATTTAATCAATGGATTTAACTTAAATTAATTAAAACACGCATTAAGATGTTATCTTTTATTTTTCGATCAGTTCATATGGTTGATATGGTTCAATTAGTCTTAACTCTTTCATCATCTCCTGTGATTATCTTAACAAGTTCATAGAATTTTTCGTAAGAACTATTCTCTGATTAGAGGTTGCCTTTTTGGAAAGTAACATTATTTCAATATTGCAGTACAATTAGCCTTTTCGCTAAATTTTACTTACAGACTGGCTTATATCTAAGTAGTTCTGAGGGACGAAGTTCTAAACGTAAAATTAACAAGACTTTGAGCTGGCCAAAAAGCATATCTATAGCTACAACTTTGACTATGCTTTCACTTGCTTTCATTACCATATTTCTAAGGTACATTTAGTTCGTTTTCTCTGGATATCGAAACTTACAAATATTTTCCCATCCTTTACAATGTTTGTAAAAAGCACCGACGATTGACTCATATAAACTGCCAAATTACATTTAAAATTAAATAAATCTTAAATCAATCAAAACACTATCTTGAGATTAAATTTATTAAATATATTTTTGACACACAAACAAAGAATATCATTTTTAATTTCGTCTATTACTAAAAGAAAAACAGTACTACTTACGTAATCTATAATCTTCACTATTAAACATCACGTTTATACTTTTTTATTTAAATTATACAAATGGTAACATAATCCAATAACATAAAATTAAACATCTTAGAAACACATATTTTATTATTATTCAAACAAGATTTGCATTACAAACGAGTAAAAAATTAACACAAGAAACATCATCGACTGTTTTGTATTTTCACATATAAGGCGCCAAGTATTACAAAACCGTGAACTTCTATACAACATAAGACAAAAATCAAATGAATTAATTTCTTATAAAATAATAATTGTAAAACCATAAAAATCTCATTACAACAACAAATGATGTTTAAAATCAGTAATTTGAACACATTTTGACATAAGATTTTGTTTGAAATTTGATCGTTTTTTTGTGGATATATATAATTCATGTATTTACAGTAATACATGTGGTATGATTTGCATTAACAGACGTACGTACAAAAAGGAATTTAATTTTTGGTAAATTTTTAAAATCTTTTATTGTTTCCGGTTATGTTGAATATTTTCATTGTGATAATTAGAACAACATTAAAATATAACATATATTTGTTTCTTATATTGGTTTTTAACATATCCAGTGTTAACGTTACTTATATCTATGTTAATTAAATGTAAATATATTTATTACATTATAATGCAAGATAATTTCATTTGACAAAACCAGAGAAAACGAAAAGTGAACAAGGTTGAGCTAGGGTGTGACATAGACCAGCTTTCTAACTTTAAAACTTTTGAATCCCAAACCTTTAAAACATCGACAGTTTTAGTTTTGCACGGATAAGGAAAAAAGAGTTCTGTAACTCGAAATGCTCAGAAATAAACTTGCGTATAATATGATCTAACTAGGTGGGATAGTTTGATTTTTTTAATTTAGTTCAAAACGAAGCTACAATAAAAATTGCTTTGATGAACTGATGCTACTTTCATTTCAAACATATAACCTACCTATATTTTGTCAGAACATTGAAATACTAAAAAAAAAGGTGAGACAAGTGCGAATAAAATTCGTTCGCCAAGGGTTCCGTGAATGTAGGCGAAAAAAGCAGGCAATGTAAAAAAATAAGCGATGATTGAACAATCAAGTTAATTTTTTTTGTGAATATCTTTTACAAAAAATTATTTTTAAATTTGAATGAAAATTAATTAAATTTTGTGAAATTATCGTTTATGTGGTGTTTGACAGCCATCGTGGTCCACCGGAATCTGTATTTATATAGATTGTGTAATGTCAAACAATTGTTTACCGAACCTTTTCCCTAGTGGAACACCCGGTACTACAACAAATTTTGAAAATGAAGTTATATGAAATTGGATCTTTATTCTTTTATATTCAAAAATTATCATGGAACTCGATTGGGAGCTAATGGAAGAACATTGAGGATATCAGCTCTAGCATTAGTGTATTCTACAGCAGAATATTGCGCTCCTGTTTGAAATCGCAGAGTTCTCAGATTCTCGTATTATTGATATAAAACTTAATAGTTCTATGAGAATAATTTCCTGAACTTTGCGAATAACTCCTCTTCAATGGCTTCCTATTTTATCGAATATCAACCCGCCAGCATTAAGAAGAGAAAAGTCTGTGGTTAGCACTTTAATGAAATTGAATGAAAATGATAGACTATCTACTCGGATTTAATGAATAGAGGACATTTTGTTATCTCGTACCCCACTTTGGACAAAGATTGCATCTCTTGAAAATATTGATGAATATTGAATTAATAATCAAAGGCAAATATTACACAACAATTCGGATATTACCAATAAAGAACTCATATCTGAACCAATCGTTGAAGTTTCTGGAATGTCTGATTCTCGAAGACGTTGGATTACTATAAACCGTATTAAAGTAAACCATGGTGCTACAAATGCCGAGATTCACATGTTCAATAAGGAAGTCTCACCATCCTGTGATTGTGGTAATCTATCTCAAACTGTAAGGCACATATACTCTGAATTTCCAATTCGGCGCTTCGATGGTGATTTAAATCAGATTCATAATATGACCGATTTGGCAATTGAATGGTTAGATTCATTAGATATTAATATTTAACTTGTAAATTTTTCAAAACTTTGTTAAATAAAACATACGATTAATAATTATATTAATGTAAAGAACACAATCTCAAAATAATTGACATAAAGTTGTGTTGTAAAGTGTTTATATTGCCAGACCATAGACACATAAAAAATAAATGGTTCATGGTAAACATCACTAGAAAATGTCAATCTCATCTAAATTGATCGAAATGATATAAAAAATATTACTTTATAGGTTAAATATTATCCATAGCTGTTTATGGTAGATAAGGAACGACTCAATTACACCAAATGGTTTATATTGGAAAATAAATTTCTGGTAATCAACGACGAAATTTAGGGGGTGGGAGGTGTTAATACTGAAAATAGAACTTTTCGGACAATAATTCAAAAACTGTGCTTCGCAAAATTCTAAAAAAAATTGTAATGTTTCTGAATTTCGGTGCTCTTTCAAATGGCACCCTACTAAAAAACCTTTTTTTCACCCTTACCCACTCCCATCCCCTAAACACACAGAAATAAAATCATTTGAGGTTTGTTTTGCTATATTTTTCGTTAAGAGTTTATCAAATTTCCCCATCTCTATGGATTTTTTCAAATTTTTCTGTCAATCAACGAAGAAACGTAGGGAGAGGAACCAACTTTTAATTGCACTTTTTTGACAATCATTCAAAAACTGTGCATCGCAAAATTCTAAAAAAAATTGCAATGTTTCTTAATTTTGGTGCTTTTTCAAATGACACCCCACTTGACCAGGTTTTAAATGGTGTTTTTACCCCTACTCATTTCCACCCCCCTAATAAATATAATTATTACTATTTGACACTTTACTATATTTTCCATTAAAAACTTACTAAATTTTGTATCATTCAAAATACTTTTTAAGATTTTCGATTAATTAGGTTCGGAGCTAATCAAGGAAAGAAAACGTACAGAAAACGCTATTATTTAAAATTACACAAAAAATGGTGAGGTGTAAAATTCCAAAATACATACATTTTTTTAGAAATACTGAAGTGAAGCCCTTTCATATGATACCCTACTTGACTCCATTAAAAAATTTATTTTCTCAAAGACCTCACATCGTAGCCCTGTAAAACAAACGAAAACCATTTTATTTATTTTTCAACCCCTCATCTTGTGTGGATAGGTTAGTTTTATACGTATCTCAAATTTCAGGTTCATAGGATTTATAGTTTTCGAGATAATCAAAATAATGGGAAAACACATTTTACTCTCACGTCTCACCAATAGGGTTCGTTACAAAAAACGAAAATATAAGTCACTAGGTTCCAACTTATTTGGATTTAGACAAATGAGTCAATTGTTATTTACATTTATAACAACTTGTGGTTTGTGATGTGACTCACTGTAATATTTTTTCAGTTTTCACTGATAAATAAAATTGCCCAATTTTAATAACATCGATAAAGTAGGATAATCTTCAAACTTTCTAAGACAATAATTATTGAAAGAATTCAATAATATAATATTTCATCCAAAAAAATAAAACTAATAAAACCATAAGATAAATTACTTTGTATATGCAGCAACACAAAAAAACTATGAAATTAATCGATACCAAAATGATCATCATAAATATAAAGGTCACACGATGTTATGTTTAGTTTTCTTATTGATTTATCAATATTTTACAAAATAAAATTATTTCTTTAAATAAACTTAAATGCTCGTAAGTCTAAGATCATGTCATAATAAAGATAAATAAAACATTAAATTTTATGACAATATTTGGAAATGGATGTCATCAATCGAGACAAAAAAAACTGTAGGATGCGGATCAATGTTTAATCTTTATTTTTATAAGAACTAAGGTTTTTGGTCGGAAATTGGATAAATGGGAAAGTGTGTTGTCAAAAGGAGCAGATACTTTTTTATATATTTTGAATGAAGTTTTATTCGCTTACAGAGCTTCTTACAAAATAATTTTAAAGCATTTTACGTGCTTGATAATCAGTTTTAAATCAGCTTTATTCTCTGGCAAACTACTCTGGAAAACCATTAGTAAAACCATTTTTGTATGACGGTTGCCTTTTTTGATCAGAAATACAAAAGTTCCTAGGAGATGAAATTCATGATCTGGACGATCGACGCTGAGCCCGACCGTTTTAGATCGACTTCATACTTGTATGCCAAGTTGTATGGGTTAAATAAAAAATGCTTGTTTTTTTTTAGAAAAAGTTTTAAGGTTTTAAGTGTGTAGTTTGCGAACAGGGAGATCCTAAACTCTAAAGATTTCTGGACATTCAAATTCAGGGTATCTTTGACATCGAAATGCAAGAGAACGGCTTACCTGAAAACAACGGTTTTATGTGCGTTATAAAGGGCTATGAGTAAAATATACACCGTAAAGGTTTTCTTCCACAATCTGAAAGTTCCAATCTTATGCTAAAACATGCTGATTTTAAAGCTAACTAGGTACGGTTTCTTTGGTACCACATATATTAATTTTTAAAGATGTACACACAGGTCCAAAACTTTTAGTTTTAGATGAAATTCGTGATTTGGACAACCGGTGGCCGACCAATCATACTTGTCATACAAATAGTATAGGTGAAATAAAAGTATGAATTTTTTAAGAAAAAGTTTAAAGTGCTTAATTTCAGAACAGAGTTGTCCGAAAGATTTGTGAAATTTCATATTGAAATCAATTTACTAGGTTAGCGAGTAACGGTTAGCACAATTAAACGCTTATGTACGTTGGAAAGGTAATTTACTGGCCTATCAACATATCTCAAAAACAAACAGTAAACTTTTTAATTCCACTGTTAAAAAAACTATGAAATAAATTTTATAAAGATGGCGCTGATGTTGTAGGTCAAGCATTTTTCACAATATGACAGTTCCAACCTTACACTAAAACACGCTAAAATCTAAAGAAAGCATTTTGTTTTATTTTAAAGATAACATTTTTTTAAAAACGCGCATCCTGTTACAGTTGAGTTGCAGCATCCCAACTAAAACGTAAAACGTATTTCAAATTATTTATAAAAGGATATCGAAATTTGAACTTTATAGGACTAAAAGTATGTATTTTGTTTGTATCAAAAAAACGACTTAATATAATGACTAGGTTCTTCTGATACATTATTAGACGAGGAAATAAAGCACTAAACCTAAGCAAATTGGCAGAGTAGGATGGATCGAGATGCGGTTTTTTGCATTCGATTCAGGAAGCCGTCAGGAAAGTTTGTGAACATAGCCACTTTTCGGCAAAAAACCTATGGAGTACCTAGGGGCCAATGCGGGTTATATACACCTCATCTCCTTGAACTTTCCATAAATTCGGCTCGAAATTGATCGAA
The DNA here is from genome assembly GCA_963693315.1 of Diogma glabrata. Taxonomy (NCBI): domain Eukaryota; kingdom Metazoa; phylum Arthropoda; class Insecta; order Diptera; family Cylindrotomidae; genus Diogma; species Diogma glabrata. The sequence goes on from OY856188.1 coordinate 200,013,940, forward strand.
GCTCGTTACTTGGGGGTTCGCTGAACACGAATATGATGTCGGCGATGACCCTCGGAGTACCTAGGGCCCAGGGCGGGTATGTCTAACTCATCTCATGGAACTTTACATTAATTCAGCTAGACATTGATCGAAGCTCGTTGCTGGGGAGGTTTTAGGGCTGCTGAACACGAATATGATGTCTGCAATAACCTTCGGGGTACCTAGGCGCCAGAGCGGGTTATATACACCTCATCTCCTGGAACTTTCCATAAATATAGCTCGAAATTGATCGAAGCTCGTTACTCGGTCGTTTTTGGGGTCGCTGAACACGAATGTGATGTCAACGATAACCCTCGGAGTACCTATGGCCCAAGGCGGGTATGTCTAACTCATCTTCTGGAACTTTCCATAAATTCAGCTCAAAATTGATCGAAGCTCGTTATTTAGGGGTTTTTGGAGTCGCTGAACACGAATATGACGTCGGCGATGACCCGTGGGGTACCTAGGGCCCAGGGCGGGTATGTCTCACTCATCTCCTGGAACTTTCCAAAAATTCAGATCGAAATTGATCGAAACTCGTTACTCGGGGGTTTTTGGGGCCGCTGAACACGAATATGATGTCTGCGATGACCTTCGGAGTACCTAGGGACCAGGGCGGGTTATAGACACCTCATCTCCTGGAACTTTCCATAAATACAGCTCGAAATTGATCGACGTCCGTTCTCGGGGTTTTTGGGGTCGCGCTGAAGACGAATATGATGTCGGCGATGACCCTCGGAGTATCTAGGGTCCAGGGCGGGTATGTCTAACTCATCACCTGGAACTTTCCATTAATAAAATAAAATAATATAATAAAAAAATAAAATAATCGATTAAATAAAATAATCGAGTTTTAATTATGGAAATTTTCAGGATATGAGTTAAATATACCCGCCCTGCAACCCAGGTAATCCGAGGGTCATCGCCGACATGATATTCGTGTTCCGTGACCCCAAAAACCGCCGATTAACGAGCTTCGATCAATTTCGAGCTGTATTTATGAAAAGTTCCAGGAGATGAGGTGTATATAGCCCGCCCTGGCCCGTAGATACTCCGACGGTCATCGCAGACATCATATTCGTGTTTAGCGGCCCCAAACTCCTCCAGTAACGAGCTTCGATAAAGTTCGAGCTAAATTTATGGAAAGTTCCAGGAGATGGGTTAGACATACCCGCCCTGGGCCCTAGGTACTCCGAGGGTCATTGCCGACATCATATTCGTGTTAAGCGACCCCCAAAAACCCTCAAGTAACGAGCTTCGATCAATTTCGAGTTGAACTAATGGAAAGTTCCAGGAGATGAGTTAGACATACCCGCCCTGGGCCCTAGGTACTCCGAGGGTCATCGACAACATCATATTTGTGTTCAGCGACCCCAAAACCCACCGAGTAACGAGCTTCGATCAATTTCGAGCTGTATTTATGAAAAGTTCCAGGAGATGAGGTGTATATAACTCGCCCTGGCCCCTAGGTACTCCGAAGGTCATCGCAGACATCATATTCGTGTTCGGCGGCCCCAAAAACCCCCAGTAACGAGCTTCGATCAATTTCTAGCTGAATTAGTGTAAAGGTCTAGGAGATGAGTTAGACATACCCGCCCTTGGCCCTAGGAACTCCGAGGGTCATCGCCGACATCATATTCGTGTTCAGCAACCCCAAAAACCCCCAAGTAACGAGCTTCGATCAATTTCGAGCTGAATTAATGGAAAGTTCAAGGAGATGAGGTGTCTATTACCCGCCCTGGACCCTAGGTACTTCAGAAGTTTTTTGCCGAAAAGTGGCTATGTTCACAAACTTTCCTGACGGCTTCCTGAATCGAATGCAAAAAACCGCATATCGATCCATCTTACTCTGCCAATTTGCTTAGGTTTGGCCTATTTTTGTGCTTTATTTCCTCGCCTATATAAGTTTTAGGTCTAATAGTTTTGGTTACGTCACTACGTCAAAGGATGGTAGTGATCGGATATTTAGGTTGTTCATTTTGAGTCATTTTTTTTTGTCACAATGTAAATTAAAATTAATCAGAAGTTGAAAATTCAAATACTTGAGTTTAGAATATGCAGTTAGTAATGTTAATTTTTGCAATTCCGAATCACAATTCAACGTATTTCGATTTTGTCACAATATCAAAAAGTGAGATTTTTCCGCACTATTTCCGCACTTGTCGTATATTTGTCATACTCGGCTTCGCCTCGTTGAATGAAATTACGACGCGTGCGGAAAAAATCAACTTTGTGCAACTATATACACAATAGTACTTTCATACACAATAGTACTTAGACAAATATACGACAAGTGCGGAAAAAATCAATTTGTGCAACGAGTTGCACACAACGTTTTTTGCAATTCCGAAAACACAATTAAACAAAATTATTCTGCAACCAAATTTTTTACAATCAACATTCATATTAAAATATAAGTAAACATTTCTATTATCAACTTAGCATTGAGACAATTTTCTATGAAACAGTGTGGAAAAATAAAACAGTGCGGAAAAATCTCACTTTTTAAAATTGTTGACAAAATCGAAATACGTTGAATTGTGATTCGGAATTGCAAAAGGTACTATTTCCATATGTTTTTAATAAGCTGATCAGTTAAATTAATCCATATTCTACTAAAATATTTTGATAAAGAATAATTTTAAGCGTAAACAAATATGCATTAAAAGCTTTCTACGTGCTACAGCCTAATAGTTTTTCTTTTGCGGTTTAATATAGATTAAAAATGTTAAACATTAATTGAGAATAATGTTTTGTGTCTTAGACTGCGTTCTAATTGATGCTCAATTGTACTAAACGTGCTAAATCAATTTAGTCAACTATTTTATTTGACTAAATCGACATTTTTTTTCTAAATTTCTAAATAATTTGGAAGAAATTCATAAGTTGAACAATATCTGACAACTTGATTAATGATTATATTAATTTAAATTAAAATTCGGTAATTTTGTAAAATTAAATTTAGATTTAGTAGTTTAGTACAACTTAGTCGTCGTTTAGAATACAGCCTTAGATTGAAATTGTCTGAACTGTTGGTGATGTTATTTTTAATAATTTGCATAAAATATACAAATGAAGAACAAAAATATAGTAGAATTAAGTTTGTAAATTAGTTAAGAAAGAAACATTTGTGGAAACGAGTCATGGTAGACCGAGATTTTACTCCACCTATTGTTGGACTCTTGAGCTGTCGAAAATAATAATCCATCTATCGGATATAAAAGAAAATGTGTTGAGTGGCCGAAATTTAAAATTTTTATAATTCTCAATAGCAGGTTATTTATAGACTATTTATTATTTTAAAAAATATTTTTATCCCAATATTTCGACCTTGCTTATCCCAATATTTCGATCATCAGGGTTTACATATATTTTATTATATTTAATATTACCTACAAAAACAGTTAATCAGAAACAAAACTAAAAAATTAACATAAAACTTACATATTCAAAAAATGTATAAAACATTTTTTAAAAAATACATGAAAAATTAAAAATAGTTTAAAAAACAGATAATAAACATAAAATGTTTAAAAGAATAAATTGCACACAAAATCTATAAAAAATTTTAATAGAATCATTATTATTATTAATTCAAAATAAAAATTATTTTACTTCGGTCTGAAAGACCTAAGTATTACATTCATGAGCTAAAAGTGAAATTCTTACCCCCTCTTTTTTGGCATTTGTCGACGTTAGTTCCTAACTACGTAGGTCCTAACTACTGATTCTAAAAAAGCAAAAAAAAATGTATGTCTGTCTGCCGGCCGGCCGGATTTTAAAAATTTTGGTTTCTGAAAATAGGTACACTCAATGGTAAGAGCTAAAGGACGATGTGTTCGATAACTGTACCGGAAGTGTGTCAAAAAATCGCCAAGTGTGTCAAAACAAGGAAATAAGCATATTTTTAGCAATAGTTTTAGAATTTTTGAAAAAAGTTTTAATCCTTGATTTTGTAATAATGTTTGGAATATTTTTAGAATTTTGAAAAAAGTTTGATTTTATTTAATTTTTACAATATTTTTGGAATTTTGAAAGAAATATGAATTTGTGATTTTGTAATATTTTCTCGAAACGCTAAATGGAGAGGTTTTTGAGTAGTTTGCTGATTGTATTATCTGTTCACTAAATTATTTAAATTTATGATCTATTATAATTTTCCGGCAACTTATTCATGTTTCGTGTTAGTTTTGTAATAAATTTCTAAACAGATTAAAAAATACTTGTACTTTAACAAACAGTTTTGTTTGATATACATCGCTGCCCAAAACTAAAAACGATGTCCTCATAAAAGTTTTTTGCCGAAAACTATATCGAAATCCTTAACCCAGACCGAAGTCTTGATATCTCAGAGCTTGAGATTTCAGCCCCTCCATATTTATACCTTTCAATCATAACAGAAAACAATTTTACGAAAGACATTTTTTTTTAATGACGGAAAATTAAATTTTGAATAAGAAAACTCGATGAAAATTGAATGTGACAACTAAATTTAATATTAATTAATTGATAAATTAATTAATTGATTAATTAATTAATTTAATGTGGTAAAGTTTATGTTGGTGAAACTTCTGAGACTTTAAATACGAGGATTTGTCAACATAAGAATGATGTTAGATTTACAAAGTCAAATAAGAATCTAAACGGTCAAAATTATAGATCAGCATTGGCTCGTCATTCTGTAGAATGTTTGGATGACTTTGATTTTAAGGATCCTGTTGTTCTGGATTATGAAATTAACCATTTAAAGAGAGTATTTAAAGAAATGGCTCACATTTCTTTGGAACCTAATTCAATTAATTATAAAACAGATTGTAATGGTTTATATTCAAATTATGTCTCTATCATTAAATCAACAATAAGGTGATTTTAAATTTAGTAGTCACATTCAATTTAGAAACTGTTTTTTCATCTTGTTTTCTTATTCAAAATTTAATTTTCCATCATTCTAAAAAAATTTTCTTTTCATAAAACTGTTTTCTGTTATGATTGAAAGGTATAAAATAATTTTTATTTCATACTGATATCTAAAACGACATTTTTCGGATTATTTATGGTACATAAAGTTGAACTTTAACGTCCTAGGACTTTATAAAATTTTATAAAGCCCTAGGACGTTAAAGTTCAACTTTTTCAGTAATCTTTAAAACTCATTTCTTTTTATTTTAATAAATTTCCAGTATGAAATGAAATTTTGTATTTACCTCAATCGAAAAGTGTTTATAAAGGCACTCACTAGTAAACAACTTTTTTTTTTTTAATAAAATGTGTTGTGTAATAGGGTCTAGAATATGTGTCACAACAACACATAAATACCTTTTAAGACCTAGGTCTAGACCTGGGTCCCACAACAACTGGCGTTCTAAGGTGTAGATTAATTCTTTTTTTAAACATCTGTGGGTTGAAGCTACCTGAGACTAAGTGTTCCGGCAAACTATTCCATTTGTACGCAGTTCGGACAAAGAAGTCTCTCTGCAATCTGCCAGTATGACAGCGCGGGATCTTTACCGTTTCATCGGTTGCGGCAGCCGATTGCCGTGTGGAACGGGGGTAAGAATAAGTTTGAGGCATGATGCCGCTGATTTCATCTGAGCACTGTTGATGACGATATTTGTAAAAAACAACGATTGGCAACAGTACTCCATATAGGGACGAATATAGGACTTATAAACATGGAGCAATTGGTATGGAGTGAATTTTTTTTTTTTTTTTTTTTTTTTTGATTCTATTCAAATATTTTTTAAAAATTTTTTATAACATTTTTGAATATATAAGTTTTATGTTAATTTTTTGGTGTTGTTTCTAATTAATTGTTTTTGTAGGTAATATTAAATATAATAAAATATACGTAACCCCTGATGATGACCGGCAAGGTCGAAATATTGGGATAAAAATATTTTTTAAAATAATAAATGGTCTATAAATAAGGTGCTATTGAGAAATATAAAAATTAAGAAAAGACTATAAGTATTTAATAATTGAAATTTTTAATATGCCGGATGAAGAAACAGCAAGAGTAAAAGTGTAGATAAGGTAAATGATAGAAGGGATATAAATATCGGTCGACCATGATGAAAAGACTCTCTGTTCTGTCATTAAGGCTTGGTGAAAATACTACACATAATTATTATGTGGGTAGTTCTACAAACATAGGAATTATGGACGGCTCTGCTTATTTCGTATATTAATATGAAAAAAAAATTTTTTGTTCAAATGAAATTTGTAAACCTTAACTATGTCTAGCTGGTCACCCAAAATAAACCCGTTTCGAAATATATTCCTTACAAAAAATAAATATTCAAAACGTCAAATTCTCAGTCCCCTGGCGTGTCCCCCCTTGAAAGTCAAAGCTGGTAAACTAAATAATCAATGATTCTAAGTGTGTAGACACAAATTTACACTTTAGTAATAATTTTGAATAATGATGCTTTAATAATGTGTAAATAAAATAATCATAACATTACTCTATATTTCATATAAGATATATCCTATTGAAGTTTGTCCCACAAATTTGTTATTATTCTTCTGCCCAATCAAAACACATTGAAAATATTGGAAATTCATATTTCTATCAAATTATCGCTCGTCACAGGAATTAATTAAAGTTCAATAAATATAATATTGCAAGTGTTTTGCTTAGTCCGAGGTTTTATCAATCAAAACAGTCATCATTACTAGCAAGATCGTGTGTAGCCCAGTCAAATTATCAGTCGCCTGGCAAGTATTTTCGTAAAAAGTATTTTATTTACAGGTAATTTTGTAGTTTTGTACGTCGTGAATATGTATTGCCTTGGTATGGAATCCGTTTATTTTTTTTTAGACGTAATTTTGTCATTTTTAAGCGAAATACTGATAAATTGAGAAATTATCAGTCCCCTGCACAGAGGCGTAGCTAGGGGGGGGCGGGGGGGGGCGGTCCGCCCCGGGTGTCACCCGTTTTGGGGTGACACCCGATCGTAAAAAACTTAAACAAACCATCACAATGTTTTCAACGATAAATCACTTCGAAACCGTTTTGGGGTGACACCCTAAGGTAAAAAACATAAACAAACCATCATAATGTTTTCAACGATAAATCACTTCGAAACCGTTTTGGGGTGATACCCGAACGTAAACAACTTAAACAAACCATCACAATGTTTTCAACGATAAATCACTTCAAAACCGTTTTTAGGCTGGGGCCGTTACCTTTTTGAGATGAAAAAATTAGTAGCAGGTAACGGCCGGCTGGAATATATAGTTGAGGTCATAAACAATGAAAAAAAAACTTTCGAACTTGAGATGAAGGGAAGTAGTGAATGGGGTGATGTGTGAGGGGAGAAAACAGTTTTTCGTTATTTGTAACGAAACGAGGCCTCTTAGAGAAAAGTGTTTCTAACAGGTACTTTGTAACAAAAGTTATTTAAAAGAACAGAGGTTTAACGGTGGGTTTATTTCAAAATTTAAACAATGGTGGTTTACCTCCTGAATAAATCGTGCAATAAAGCATAGATATTCACATATGTCAGTAATGTAAATTATTTGCTATTGTTACTAACCTTTCGACATAAAGTTAAATAATCAGTTACAATTTTAATATAAGTAAAGGTGCAATAACAATTACTTATTTTGCTAGCGCGTTTATTGAGAGAAATAGGAAGAAAAAAAATCTATTTTTTCAGTGTAAGATATTGTATTACAGTTTGCCTAAGGTAGGACATTTTTATAGTAAAGGAGGACGTAGGACATTCTTGCTCCAAAGTAGGACTGTCCTACCGAATGTAGGACACGTGGCAACCGTATAGTATGCTGTTAAATTTTAAACTTTGTAAATTTTTTTCTGTTTGAATACGTAACAGCATTTTTTTATTTTTTACTTTATTCAATTTTGGCGTTGTTTCCAATAAGTAAATTCATTTAACTTTATTTACTTTATACCAAAGAAAGTTTTTTCTTTAAAATATTATGAACTATTAACATAAATATGCTAAAAAGTTGAAAAAAATTTAAAAAATCGACAAGTTCGAGATTCGAAAACTTTTTTTTTCGGTTTTTCTCAATTTTAAGCTGCTAAATAACAATAAATGATTAAAATCGATATACTATTTGAGAGTAGACATCTTGACAAAAAAAATAAGCACTAGAACAACATCAAAATCCAAAAAATCATCAATAAAGTTGTTCGCCGGAGATAGGGGTGTTTTTTCGGAAAAATGGTAAAATCTCGAAAAATATTTATTTTCTATAATTGAAAAAATTCATGCTTATTATGCGCAAATAATTACGTACTTTCACAAAGTTTCATTAAAATTAAATAATTTTCACGCGAAAAAAAAATAAAAAACAGAAAAATCGGTTTTTCATAATTTTCTCGCAAACTTTGAGGTTATGTCGAAAAATGTGTTTATTAAAGTTTTAGATTTTTTTATTATCTACAACTTTTGTATGAAACACTTTTCTCTAGGAGGCCTCGTTTCGTTACAAATAACGAAAAACTGTTTTCTCCCCTTACACATCACCCCATTTCACTACTTCCCTTCCTCTCAAGTTCGAAAGTTTTTTTTTTCATTATTTATGACCTCAACTATATATTCCAGCTGGCCGCTACCTGCTACTAATTTTTTTTATTTCAGCTATAAAAATCCATAACGGCCCCAGCCTATTTGGGGTGACACCCGAACGTAAAAAACTTAAACAAACCATCACATGTTTTCAACGATAAATCACTTAGATTAACCAGGTTATCCATATAATTTTAATTTATAAATTGTGATAACTTATAAATGTGTCCTATAAATGTGTTATTGGTCCAAAAAGAATCTATTCTACTTTTTAAAATTTTTGAGTTATTACGTGAAATAAAATTTTAACAATATTAATCGAATCAACATGTTGAGCTTTGAATCCCATCACCACAATTACTCAATAGCTTTGAATATTCCTATAGATACCATATTGACCGTTTTTTACGATATATTATTTAGTATGCAAGCATGATTATTTAATGACCAGGTCTGAAAACACATATGCTGAATAATGTATAGGAAAAGTGGTTTACGTGGATAATGTGGCACCCTTTGTCGATAGGGTGGCACCCTTGAGTTACAATGTCTCGATTCCAAAATTATTTCTAAAATATCCGCTTAACCTTACTACCTAATATATGTTTTACATTTCAAACAAATTAATTGCAAACACCTAAGGAAACTAACAAACAATCAAATTACCGTGTTTGTAAATGATCTCAAAATAATTTTTTTTCCTTTATCTTGAAGCTCAAAGAATAAATTGAAATAGATCGTTTTTCAATGGACACAAAAATAATTACTGTGGAATAAAATGGCAGTTATGCAATTACTGCAGTTTTGCAAATTTTTGTAGGTTGATACATACTCATACTGTTTGTTTTCAGTTTTATATATTTATATATTTGAATTAAATGAAAGTTTATCATTTAAAAGTACATTTTGTTAGGTGTTAAATACCTTGGAAATTTCAAACTCATCAAGTGATTCTTTTAAAGATCCTTGGCTACATAAATGTAAAGCCTTCAATTTTTTTTTAAAAGTGGTGTAGCTATTGTTATTAACTATGTAAATGGTTTGCAAAAATAAACTTTAAATTTTGTTTATTTTTCTTCTTAGGCAGGTATTCCTTAAATCAGTCTAAAACATTTTCCGGTTTTCCCGATGTAAAATTTTTCACAAAAATCACATTCAATTTTGTAAATTATTGAGCATGATTCTAATTGGATATTTAATTTTGGTTTCAATTCTTTATATAAAATATCTTTTAGGATTTCATACTTATATTTTTTTAAATAGTTCCTTATAATATTAGGCTATGATTTGTATATTCCATTTTATCAAATATTATTTAATATAAGTTGTTACAAGGAAATTTAAATAAATCAATTTTCTTGCGGTGTATTTAGTCGTTAACACAGTGTACTTATTATGAACTATGTACCTATTATGTATCCTACAAATATATTTAGAATTAATGCTTTGCTGATACCTATACTATAATTAAAAATATTTTTTTAGATTTCATTTAGCAAATATCCCAAAAAATAAATATGCCACGAGGAGTTCATAGTTTTTAAAGAAAAGGTTGGTTCCGGCAGAGAAAGACCAAATCTATAAATATGTTACAAAACCCGATGATATCCAAGGTTCATCAAAAGAAACTGATTATCACGTTGATGCAACGAATGTTTCAGAGAATATTGGCTCATCTCCGGAAAGTAACAGCAACAATACAGAATTAATAATGATAACCTATGATGACGAATTAGAAAAGAATAATGAAAATGACAGTGATAATGCCGCTAATGCTTCTACTATCGAAGACTGTATTTGCATGGGTGAATCACTTCAGGACTTAAGAGATGTATCACATTGGAATATACTCGTCTCTGATAATGTTCGCATTGAAATCATAAAAAAAGGAAGTGAACATTTTCAAAATAGAGAAGGGTGGTTTGCTACTGTATCTAGACACGGGTTGGACATAAAAGGTGATGTTCGCCATCTTTCTAAAGAATGGTATTATAAAATGATGAATAATGGTGAAAAAATTCTACGGCCATGGATTGTTTATTCTCCTGTAAATAATAACTTGCGTCCTGTATTGCTTCTGTTGTCGTGTATTTACTGTCACCAATAATAATAATACAAAATCAACATTTACTACTGGATATCAGAAGCGGTGGAAACTAAATCCCAAAGTGGCCGAGCATGAAACTTCAAATGAACATTTGGAGAATTTTGAAAAGTGGAAAACTTTGGAAATGAGGTTAAAAATTCATAAAACGATACGAGACGCAGCCTTGCAATTAATATACAATAAAAAACAGAAGTGGAAACATCTTTTATCAAGATTATTGGATAAAACTTTGTTTTTATCTAAACAAAACCCAGCATTTCATGGACATGATGAAGGACAAAGTTCTTCAAATAAAGGCAATTTCTTAGAACTAACCAAACTATTGTCAAACTATGATGTAGTGTTAAAAGAACACATTTTGAATTTGGAGCATGGTAAATCACCAAAAGTATCATATTTGTCACCAGATATACAAAATGAGTTCATAAATGTTTTAGCGATCCACGTAAAGTTTAAGCTTGTCAACGAAATTAAATCGGTTAAATATTTTGGAATTATGTTTGATAGCACACCTGACATTTCACATATTGATCAAATATTCGTTATGTGAAAATTGATGGTAGTAAAGTGGAAATCAAGGAAGTATTCCTTGGATTTTTTCCTTTACGTGGAAAAAAGCCGCTGATTTAAGCGATGAAATTCTTACACTGAAAAAAAAATTGAAGTAATGATAACCTCATCTCGAAGATGGCAGTTTATTATTCATGCAAAGAAAAGATATTTACAAACAATTTCACCGTGATTGGGACAACTACTCAGTACTCAGTAACATTTTCCTGATAACAGAATGAGGTGTAATTAAAATATAAAGTGCTATCCAATATAATAGTAGTTGAATAAAGTTAATAACTATTTCCATGAAAACATATTTCTTTGGCCTTATATCATGAATTTTTCATTTTAAAATTTAAGTATTTGAGATTAATTGAACTATATTTTATTGCCACATAAATATTTCATCTGATTGTCTCAACTGCATCGGCTTATCATTGTACGGTTGTTGAATCAATCTCGTATTTCGATTCGCCATATCTGCCCGCACGGTGAGGTTGAGACAACTGCATTTCGATTGGAAATAGGACATGTTTTTTTCAGTGTAAAAATCTTGAAAATGATGGTATAGATGTTATGAATTGTCGCTCCCAAAGGTTATGATAATGCAGCTGTTATGAGTAGTATACATGGAGAAGTGCAAGCTATTATTAAAGCAAAAAATAACAAAGCTATTTTTGTGGGCTGCAAAGATCATTCAATTAATTTATACGGCCAACACTCGTCAGTGGAAGCCATTTTTACATGTTTTTCTGCTTCGACCAGCCGCTGGGAAGTACTTGCTAAACACAACAAAGCAACTGTTAAAATACTCTTAACAGCGCATTGGAGTGCTCATTATGCTGCAGTAAAAGTATTGGCCGAAAACTTTGATGGGATTGTGGCTGAAATTGAGAAGTTAAGTGATCAACAAGAAAATGTAGACACTAGAGGCGCTGCACAGAACCTTAACAATGCAGCATGAGATTTTTCGTTTCTTTGCTATCTTTTGTTTTGGAATGATATTCTAAGAGAAATAATATCTGTGCTCAGATTGGATTGCAAAGCACGGGCTTGAATATTGATCAATTAGCTACAAAAATAGAGTCAATTCATAACGAAGTCTCATTGTAGAAGAGGCAATAGATCTTGCTGCGAAAAAATCGGAGGACTATGACATTCTAATGGAAAGCCGAATTCGTCATAAAAACGCAAAAAACGAACGGGTGGTGAGTTTGCACCTGATGTTGGACTGACACTGAGAGCTCAACTTAAAAAGGACATGTTGGAATGTCTTGGCCGATTCAGTGTTGAACTCCGAAATAGACTGAAGTCAGTTCAAGATTTAGCTTCATTGTTCGAGGTTGTGCAGACAAACACTTAGCTTTTGGCGAACAGTGAAGAGTTAAAATTATTGGTATCAAAATTTACTGGTTTTTATGATGCGGTATTGGCAACAGAACTCCTCATAGTGATACAAAGGGTGAGGAGGGATTTAAAAGCGGCCAATGTTACAGTTTCTAACTGGGTATACCTAGACTTTTTGAAATTCATCGTAGAATGGGATTTTTTAGAATTTCTTCTGAATGTTACGGTCGCACTAAAGTTATTTATGACTATTTGCGTATTAGTGGCTTCGTGTGAGAGGAGTTTCAGCAAATTAAAATTAGTTAAAAATTACTTGCGGGCTTATAATAATAATGCTCATTTGTATTAATTAAAAAAAATTATAAATTACGTTTATCGGCTTTTTATTATCATTGACAGTTTTTATTTTTGGGGTGACACCACAATATCCGCCCCGGGTGCCACCCATGCTAGCTACGCCACTGCCCCTGCAGCCAAATTCTGTAATTGTGAAGCGGTGAAGTGATAAGTTTTTTAATGAAAAGAAACGAAGAAATTTTTATCACTTCACCGCTTCACAGTTACAGAATTTGGCTGCTGGTCTCAAAGTGACTTAAATATTTCGGATTTTGACTTAAATGAATGTTTATTTCGTATTTTGAGATAATATTGAGAAAATTTTGAGTTAATTTAGGAGTAAGAAGGATTTTTTTTTATTGTTTTTTTTTTTTTTTGACTGGCCACATTCAGAAAAGTTGAAAGAACGTCATCAACTTTAACTAAAACTACTTCCCAGAACTTATACGCAAAAAACATGTCATGCCGCAATTAGCTCCATTTTCTTCCTTCGTGTGTAGAACTCTCCCCATGTAAAGAAAAATTAATATAATAAGTTTAATTTATAATTTATTCATTGATGAATGAAATTAATTTATTGAATATATAAAATGTGTCAGTAACTAGAAAAGAAAGAAAGAAAAAAAATAAGTTATTGTTTTAATTTGTTATGCAGAATGTGTTAAAGACTTATCCAGAGTAGTGACAGCATTTTTGGTACATCAGCGACAACTTAAAAAAAATTATTTCATAGTATTTTTTAACAGTGTAGGCCAGTAGGCCAGTGAATTACCTTTTCAATGCCCATACAATTGTTGATATCAGGAAAGCCATTTTTTATAATTCTATTTCTAAGTTACCCTGAAATTGAATTTCCAGAAATCTTTCGCACTAGCCTGTTCTCAAACTGAACACTTAAAATTTTTTTTAAAACTACCTACGTATTTTTTATTTTACCTATACTTCTAGTTTTCCAAGCATTAAGTTGGTCAAAAATCGGGTTGAGCTCAGCGTCGATCGCCAAGATCACGAATTTCATCTTAAACTAAAATTTTTTTACCTAAGATGCGCATCTTCAAAAATAATATCTGTGGAACTAAAGAAAACACTACCATTAAATTTTAGTATGTTTTAGGGTAAGGTTGGAACTTTTATATTGATTGTATCTATGTGTTAAAATACATATTGTAATTCCTCGAGGAACTGTGGAACTGGTTGTGCAAATGATATGCCTACGAAAAAGAACGTACATATGTTACTGGCCCATATACGGAGTACGAATCTAAAAATCAATAACCATTTATTATTACGCTTTTATCAATAAATTCAAGTCTTATTAATATAATTTTTTTCTTTACAAAATCCAAACTCAACATATCATAAATATTACATAGATACGAATCAAGAAATCAAACAAAATACCGCTACCAACTTTTCATGTGTATTACTTCACACTTTATAAATAAATAAATAGGAATATTGTCGTATTATTATAAAATACACATTTCTTATTGTTTGCTTTATGTTAATAATTTTCACAAATTTTTTATATTTTTTATCTTATAAGAAAGCAAAGATATTTTTATTGTATATTTTATCAAACGACTCCTTATTATTTATTAATATATGGAAAGTAAAATATTAAAAAATGAAAAAAGGAAATAAAATAAGATGACAAGAAAAGACAATAAAAACATAAAATTAAACGGCACTTTAAGAAAAAGCTACTGTGTGTAGTTTAGTTTTACGTCCTGTAAGTTAAAGATAATAGTACATTATGATGCTAGGACGTAAAGCTAAAGATTTTGGACGGATGTGGAGTTTGCAAATCGAGGCGCTAGCCGAGATTTGCACCCACATTAAGTCCAAAATAGCTTACGTCCGTGCATCATATACTATTTTTTATTCGCCGCAAGCAAAATATTTTAAGAAAAGTTGTTTATTCTAAATTAAAATTATAAATTTTCATAAATTTTAAAATAAAAATATGTGGAACAAGTAACCTTTGAAAAAATATTAATTATTTTTTCCAAATTCTATGACAACAAATGATAACAACTATTTTAATTGGATAATGAAACTTTGAATTTGAGGGTTGCTTTGATAAAAAAATTTGTTTTTCATAAAATTTAAACAAATACAAATGCTTTTTACTTTTTTGGACGTAACTATGACGACAAAATAAATAGTTGAAAAGTGATACTTTAAAGCCGCAAATCACAGTAATAAAGTAACACTTTAATATATAGGCGAATAAAAAATAAATATTGGTATACCTTCAAGAAAAGATTTCTTAAGGTTTGGTGATTTAAATTGTTGAACAATTGAAATAACAAAACTAGTGTAGAAAGAATGCTTAAAAGTTTATTATATGAAAACAATGAAATTCATTTCTAAACTACAGGATGTTCACTTAAACACAATATGTATTTACTAACCCTACAAACTAAATATCAATTCAATTTGCACAACATTAATACAAAAAAAAGTAAAAATATAAATGCGGCAGCCCAATTAAATTAAACTTTTACAGCAGCAGCCCAATTAAATTAACCAATTAAATTAACCTATTAAATTAAAATTGTTTTAATGACAAAATGAAGCTATTTGTTTCAATTAATTTCAAACTATATCAAAACAATTAAACACTCAATTTAATTTATTACCGACACCTGTGAACAATTTTTCTACGATTAGTTTGTTCTAATTAAAATATTGATACATATTTGTACTTTTATTTATTTTTATAATAAAATATTCCACCAAGTGAATTACAATTTAATGTATAAAATCAACCATTGTTATGATTTGCGAACACCATATAAGATATACAATACAACAACATCAAGTAACTAAACTAAACTATAATAAATTGAATTTAACACCATATTCGAGATACGAATTTGTCCTAGATTTAGCTTTGTTTGTTTTGCCAATTTATATTATTTTAATTTATTAGTAATAATAAACGTTAGTGTAGACAACATAGCTATGGGCAATAGCTGCCCATAAAACCCCTTTAATCGAAGTAGTTCAAAAGAAAATATGAATGAGCATACAGTTTGTAATAGAGAGACATCACCACCATCACTACATTCCTCTGGAATAAAAAAATTTATTGTTGTCATGGCAATCTACAACAGGAACAAACACTTCAATAGAAATTATTTTAAAATATTTATACATAAGAGGGGAAGACTGCAATACCCATTCTGTATTATATTTTTCATGTTTTTTATTTCGCAATCTGCATCGATTCTCATCCGTTTTCAAATCACCTTCATAAATCGTAGCAGTTTTCCCTTTCTTTTTTTTTTACTTT
The DNA here is from genome assembly GCA_963693315.1 of Diogma glabrata. Lineage (NCBI taxonomy): Eukaryota > Metazoa > Arthropoda > Insecta > Diptera > Cylindrotomidae > Diogma > Diogma glabrata. Next base: position 200,030,141 of record OY856188.1, read on the forward strand.
CATTTACCACTACATCTCGCCCTCGCTAAATAAATAAAGGAAAATTGTAATTTAAGATTATTTTTGAAAAAAGGAAGTTGAAAGGAATAAAATATTAGGTCTCTTGAGTATTCAAACAGGGAAAACTGCAGTTGATGTTTTGATCAAATTTTTAAATATGCAATGGGATAACGTTGAAACTTGAAAGTATGAATTTAAATGAAGGTTTGTTAGTTGTGGGTTTAGGAATAAAAGAACAAAGCAAAACAAATAACATAATCGTTGTGAATGAATATTCTGATAAAAGATGTTTTCGAAATATTATTGAAACAGAACAGCCCGATTTATTCGGCTCGAAGGACCAATATTAAAGTACATACCACTAAGTTTGCGAAGAACTTTCATCAATACTGATTTATTGTCAAAGAAATTAAATAACAGTCACAATTCAAAAGCATGAGATTAAGCTTGATTTCAACAATTGATTAAAATTAATATTTTTAAATTCAAGTAACAAACCAAAATCAACATAATTGTTCAACGTTTTGTTTTAATTCAACGCACTAAAACTAGCACTCGAACAGGTTGAAGCAGAAATCTTGATAGCTCAAACATTATATCTAGTTTAAACCTATATGTATAATTCAATGATTAGTTTTGAATTTAGGAAACTATGACGGTAATTTGTTTAGGTGGGGAGGTTATTAAAATCTCCTTTCAATACAAGATAGATTATATGGTAGGGTCGTGAATCTTCAATCATTAAAATGTGAATTAATATATATGTACAAAACAAAAAACTCGAAACAAATTAAATTAACAAATTAACAAACAAATTATAAGCTTAATTTACTTAATGACTAAATACGAACTGCCACATTTTAAGAACTTCTAATTTTCTAGTTTTTGTTATTTTAGTTTTCCTTTTTTCTAATTTTTAAATTTTCCAACTTCCTATGCTTTTGATTTTTATTGTTTACATTTCCAATTTGTTTATTTCCCATTGCCCCAATTTTCTTTATTTCTCTGGTAAGTAAGAAACCTTTTCAGGTCTTCAAAATTGTACACAGTTTGACATATAATGTAAATTACATTACAACTTTCATAATTTTTATCAGATTCTCAGAATCGCTCACCTGAAACGGTACCTAGACTATCAGTGCTTAGTTTAATTTAGTTTTCAGTAAATATTACTGTTCCCTTCTTTAAATTGGATTACGTTCATACGAAATGAAGTTTATTTATTCAATCAGTATTCTAACCACTTTTGCCTCATCCAATTACCTGCAATGAAAGAAAAGAAAACAAATTTAAAAATACAAAAACTTAATTGAAAAGAGTTTTAAAAATAATTTTTATCCACCAACTAACACATTAGCAAATTCAATATTCCAGAAAAAATCGGATGTTTAATTTTTTATTGTCATAAGAAAATGGATTTAATTTATATCTCATGATTTCATCAAAAGTAAAATCTTTACAAATTAAAAACCAAAGTACATCATGTATACCAGTATATTATTTTTATAATTCAATTAAAATGCAAAACAGACATTTATTAAGTCTATCATTGACAAGTTACGTGCTTGTTCATCTCCATAATGTCACCTCTAATATTTGTAAGAATATGGATGAATATACAAGTAAGTTGAGGATCTATGCATTTAACACAACTCTAGTTATCATATTAATCTGGCCATACAATAACGATATCTTTTACAAAATATAATACCGATACGAAATCAGCAAGTTAATTATGATCACAAATGTACGATCTCACTTTAATGTGCGAATTTTCGAATATAAGGTTTACTAAACGAAACTTAAACTTTCACTTAATAAAAAATAAAATAAATAAACAAATCGTTTCAATTGAATTTTCTTTTGCGCTATATAATTTAAAAATTTAATTTAAATTAAATTATATTTTTTAAGAAAAACAAATTGCTTTATTAATAATAATAAGACAATGGATTTGTATTGTTTTATTTTTAAATTGCACCAAGTTTATTTTAGTTTTGCTTTACTTATAGTAAAGATGATTAATCATCAGAGATGTCTTAAAGATATTTTAAAGTTGGAAAGAAATTGTCGATGTTTTTTCAAAAGCAAAATGAAATTATTACTACCTAGTCCAGCTTTCTTCTGGAATGACTATAAGACTATACTAATAAGTTCCTTTGATATCCTGTAAATGTTCAACTCCAATGACAGACCCCAATTATGGTAGAAATGATTATCAGTAGAAAACGCAACATTAGATATTTGGAATTTTTAGGTGCCGTTTTGTTCAATAAAGAAATGTAATCTGTCCATAAGTGTCTTTTGTCTGTATTAATTTTATTGTTTAATCAATGTTCTGGCCGGCGTTTTACTTGAGTACTTATATTTCTATCATGTTTTTGATTTGGCCGATAGTATTCATTTTGTTTAGCCGATAGGATTCATTTCCGATTACAAAAACTATGTATAAAATGTTGTAAAAATACATCACATATGTTTTTAGTTGAAACTTTTTTTAGTTAATCAAAGAATAGTAGATTCTTGTATGAGTTTCGAATGGTGACAAGGCAATTCTGGTACAATCCTATTTTATCCCCGTTAGTAAAAAGTTGATTTTTTTAGATAGAAAGAGTAGGTCCTTTTAATCCTTATTATGAAAAAAAAATTTGTGTAAATGAAAGGATCAAAAGTTATAAAGGATCTAACTTCCAATTTTACCATGGTCGGGGGGACCATTTTTTAGTTTTTTATAATAAATATTAAACAAATTAACTAAAACCAAGTATTTCATAATATTTCGTGATTGCAGACCTTCGATCAAAAATAGCCACCGCCCCCAAACAAAGCTACTCCCCTCCACCTGCACTACTCCCCCCCCCCCCCCCGAGTTTTTTTCAACAAATTTATAATATTTATAAACAAATTTATAATATTTAAATTTATTATAAAAAACCAAAAAATAATCAAAAGGGGGGACCAAGGTAAAATTGAAAGTTTGATCCTTTATAACTTTTGACCCTCCCATTTCCGCAATTTTTTTTCATAAAAAAAATCAACTTCTTACTAACGGGGATAAAATAGGAAAATGCCGCAATTCTTCACGAGGATAAAGTTTACGGAGCGAGCGAAGCGAGTGGAGTGAATCACTCAAGTGAAGAATTTCCATCATCCTATGCGAATTCCAGATGCTATTTTATCCACGGCTGCAAAATATTTCCAATAATTTCCAGTTTTCCTGCTAAAGTTTTATCACTATAATGAAATACATCATTGGAAAAACAAAAATCGATAAAAAACCAAATCAAATCTTAACATTTTTTGATTTACATAGTAATATCAAAAGGATGGGATGAGAACAATATATAATATATAAAATAAAAAATTTAACATGAAAATAACCAAAAAATGTTAAGACCGATTTAAACACACAGTTTAAATGCACAATAAAACGATGTGACGTCATTACGACGTAAAATTTAGAATGCATTTAGGGGAATTTTACGACTCCTGCAATATTTTTTTCAGTTTTTTAATTGAAGAAATGTTTCGTGGTTATTCAGTTTTTATGCTTTTTGTTGTTGTTTTCTCCTTCTTTTATTTTATGGTGATTGATGTATAGTAGAAATTTTTTGCCAGCGAATTTTTGACAGATAGGACGCAGCAAGAGATAAAAGATGAGACAAAAAGTAAAACAGAGATGTATTATTTATTTTGGGATAAATTTGTTTTCAAAACAATTATATTAGTTAAATTTCTACTTCTAGTTCGTACCATTTGTTTGTTGTGATATTTGTTTCTATAGGCGTCGTTATTATTATTATAATTATTTTTAATTTTTTTTTTTTTAATAAAATGTGTTGTGTAGTAGGAATTACAATATGTGTCACAATAACACATAAAAAACCTTTTAAGACCAAGCTCCCACAACAACATACGTTCAAAGGTGTTGATGGACGTAAATCTTTCTTTTTTTGTTTTTTTTTATAATCACCAATCACTGACAAAATATGACATAGGCCAATATTTTATGATAGAATAGAGAAAATAAAAGTAAATAGCAAATTTTTACAAAAATTTGTTGAAACAAAACAAAAATGTAGTTGCCAATAACCCAGCCGGTTGCATATTCCTTGATCCTGTGACACACTGTCTTTCTTGAAGATCAAAGCCCGCACATAGTTATATGAAGGCTCGTTTCCTCAAGAAAGCAATAGCGTCTCATCATCAAGGATTATTTCACAGCTAAGATTGGGGGTACTACCGTTGACTGAGTACAGTTCATCCGCCACCACCCCTAAGATGTCACCTTGGCTAGTGATATCTGACTGCTATTGCCAGTGGTATGTGATATCTCACGTTAACTCGTATGTCAATAGCAGGGACTGGAGTACGCGGGGTTGTCATACCCGTAAATCAAAAATAAAAAAAATTTCAAAACAATAAAAACTGATCCCTCCATGCGGTAACATTATCAAAATTTTGTTACATTGCCTACAAAATCATTAATATTTTTACTAGTTTTTGGTTTTCTATTATAATTGGTTGAATTTCAATTGTAATTTATTAATTTCATGCGTTTTTTTGTCCATTTCAATGGGACCCCGATAGTTTTTTTTATTATTTTATTCGAGACACTGAATGTGCAAACAATATGCACATAACAAACAAATTTCGTGTTCGCTGGCAAAAAAATTCTACTATACAGTTTGTGTATTTTTTTTTGTAAGAAGTAAAGAATATCTTTTTTATCAATTTTGTTTTTGCTATTGAATGGAAATACATTTTTATCAATAAAAAATTGACCGGTAATTTTTTTATTTTCAATTAAATCAAATAGTCTGGGAGCCCGCCGACATAAACAGCAACTCATAAATACTCTTCTATAATTTTTTGTGTGGCTTAATTACGCCTAGTCTACCACTTTTTTTTATCTATCATAATTTTCTTAGCCGCGGCTTTTTCTCTCCAGTAATTTTTAAACTTGTCAATATCGTATTAAGCTAAAAATTTATAGATACTCTATTTTTAAAAAACTTAATACCAAGAGAAATTCATGAATCGCGAGAGAAAAAACTTGTCCGACAAAAAATTCGGTACGCTAAGGGCGTCTACCGAGTGAAACATGTAATAATAACAATTTCGAAAAATTTATGGATAACCACCTGATTTTTATGAAAAATGCTTCAAAAAGGTATGTAAAATCACGTCCTTACATCGTCCGATAAGACAGATTTGCCAATTTTCCAGTCCGACAAGCGGACATTGACATTTTCACGGCGACCTAAAATTTATTCATAACCGTCGGACAAAAAGAAATTAACATATTATAGAGCAGAACTTACCCTGTAGTACAAGTGGCGGACAAATATTTCGTGCCAAATCAATAGTCCGACAAAAAAACATCGATCGGCAACATCATTTCAATACTTTATTTTTTCCAAGTTCATAAATAATTTTAGTTTCATTAATTACAATAATAAATGAATGGTAAGGAATGTGAATAGTTAATAACATGTATTAAACTAATAATAGGAACTTTTATTAACAATTTCATTAAATAAATAAAAAAATATATACATGAAGAAACGTCAAATTTTTTTTATTCTTCATCAGAGTTATCATCAGTTGAACTTTCTTCATCTGTGCTATTGTTATCATTTGCCTCATCATCCTCGTTATCATCATTGAAATCTGGAAAATTATTGATTTTTAAAAGCTATAGTAAATGAAACATTAAATAGTGAAACGCATATTAACTCTTATCGACCAAATCTATCCGTTTTTGTCCGTTAACTTTAAGCACAGACAACTTTGTTACTGATGCTTGGAAATATTTAATAATCCATGTAAAGTGGAAGTATGCTGTATTTACGCTCACAAACGCAAATACTGTAAACCTTCGCGGATTTTCAATTGAAAAATAACAATTTGTTCGATTTTTATGGAAATGGTAATATTTTACTGTCGGACAACTTATTCGCCTCGTTGTAAGCTTCATTTAACAGCAAAAAATCGAAAGCGGAAATTGTTATGAATAAATTTTAGATCGCCGTGAAAATGTCAATATCCGCTTGTCGGACTGGAAAATTGGCAAATCTGTCTTGTCGGACGATGTAAGGACGTGATTTTACATACCTTTTTGAAGCATTTTTCATAAAAATCAGGTGGTTATCCATAAATTTTTCGAAATTGTTATTATAACATGTTTCACTCGGTAGACGCCCTTAGCGTACCGAATTTTTTGTCGGACAAGTTTTTTCTCTCGCGATTCATGAATTTCTCTTGGTATCAAGTTTTTTAAAAATAGAGTATCTATAAATTTTTAGCTTAATACGATATTGACAAGTTTAAAAATTACTGGAGAGAAAAAGCCGCGGCTAAGAAAATTATGATAGATAAAAAAAAGTGGTAGACTAGGCGTAATTAAGCCACACAACAAATTATAGAAGAGTATTTATGAGTTGCTGTTTATGTCGGCGGGCTCCCAGACTAAAAAGATATAATATGTATAATGAAAAATAGATTGAATTTCAAAAAGTTTTATAGAACATCCTATTTTTTTAAGAATCAATTATATATTTTTTTTAAAAGGCGTTCATGCTTCATGTAGGAGCGTTGCCAGGTTAATCAGCTTTGAATATTCACCACGGTCATTCGCAACAGCGACATAATTATCATGGCAGCCGATTTTTTTAAGGTCGTTTATTACGTCAGTCTCCCATTGTAGTCGTGGTCTACCTCGCGGTACTAACGTACATTTTTCTAATCATTCCAGACTGTGAATCGGCTCGTAGAACATGCCCAAACCAAGCAATCCTATTAGAACGGATACAACCTATTATATCAGGACCCTCAAGAAGTTCTCTGATCTCAAAGTTATACCGGGTTCTATACTCTCCATCGTCTGTCTTAAGTGGACCAAAAATGTAGCGTAGGATCTTACGCTCAAATACAGATAAATGTGATTCGTCATTTTGTGTAAGGGTCCACGTTTGTGACCCATACATCACAACCGGTCTAATCAATGTCTTGTATAACTTGAGCTTGGTGTTAGTTGATACATACGGTGATCCTAGGAGAGGTTTAATTGAGTAGAAAGTTCGATTACCTGCAGCGATTCGAGCTTTTATATATGTAAGTATGCTGTTGTTTGAGTCAAGTATTGATCCCAAATATTTAAAAGATTCAACTCCCTCAATTCGTTCATCGCCGCACATCAAATCTTTCTTCTCAGCCTCTCTTGAAACATTCATATGTTTGGTTTTATTGTAGTTAATTTGCAGACCAATTTTCCTAGCACCGCTCTCAAGCGACTTGAAAGTCTCACTCATAACAGCTTCACTTCGGCCGAGGATGACAACATCATCAGCGTAAGCAATCATCTGTACTGAGTTTATTGACAAGATATTGTTATTAGTCGGTAGTTTCTTTTGACGGCACACATATTCCAAGGATAGATTAAAGAGTATAGGAGAAATAGCATCACCTTGTCTTAACCAGGAGTCAACTTTAAAGAACTTCGATATTTTGTTCTGCACTCGTACACAGCATTGAGAGTTCTGTACTGTCATTTTGCATAGTGATACCAGTTTACTAGGAATTCCCATTGACACCAGAGCAGACCATAGAGTCTCTCGTTCGAGAGAGTCGTAGGCCTGCCTGAAATCAACGAAAAGTTGGTGCACAGGTATGTTGAACTCTCGACACTTTTCCAAAATCATCCTTATCGAGAAAAGTGCATCGGTGGTACCTCGGCCCCGCCGGAAACCACACTGATATTCTCCAAATAGTTGTTCAGCAAAAGGATTGATTTTGGATAGCAAAATGTAGGAAAAGATCTTATATGCTGTGCAGACGAGAGCGATTCCTCTGTAGTTTGCACATTGTAGGCGATTACCTTTTTTATGGATTGGTATCAGCATAGCTGTGTTCCAGTCCTGTGGCATGGTTTCAGTCCTCCAGATCATTTTAACAAGTTCAAACAATCTTAAGGATAGAGTTTCGCCACCATGTACAATCATTTCGGATGTTATATCGTCGATACCAGGTGCTTTATTGCATTTTAATTTTGACAGCGCCGCATCGAATTCCTCTTTGGTGGGTTCGTCTACATGTACCTTTGACGCACGAATAAGCTTTGCTCGTCGCCCGACTTGTTGCTGGTCACTTAAGTTGAGAAGATTCTCAAGATAAGCAATTATATATTAATAACTATTTAATGAAATTTAAATAAAATATTATAAATATAGATAATTTGAATAATCTACAATTATTTAGTCTACATTGTTTAGTTCTTATTAATTTTACATAGTTTTATTAATTTTATATTTTACATATTTTGAAATTAAATCTTCTATAATAAAATAGCCGTGAATCTATCTCTCGATACGGTCGTAACGTTTCAAATTGCAATATGGAAATCGAGGTCGGGAGTTCAATTCCTGGAGTGGTACATTTTTTAATTGTTTTTTTTTAATTTTTATTAAATACTATTAAAATTATTTTATTAATGAATTCATAAAAATGATAAAAATTTCTTTTTACGAATTTTAAATTAATCGATAATACATTTTTTTAAAGTTATTGCTACTGTCTTTTCCCGTTTCGTTCAAATTATTATCATTTCGTTATTAACAAGAAAATTAATTATTTTTTTGATAGACACTGCTAAGAATCATAAAATATCGGTTTTCCCATCATTATTTTCTATAATTTCATTCCCGTGAAATAAAATAAGGAAACACAAAAACTACTATTTGAGCATGTATTTCTCTTTCAATATGAGTTGACATCTTCATCACAAAAGATTGATTTAAGCACAGTTTAAGGCTACGGACAATTTACGGTATTTAAATTTATCGATAGTGTATAGTTTTTTAAGGTTATGCTATTGCCTTTTAGCACAGTATGACGTCAATATAAAGTATAATTTAGAAGGCATTCAGGAAATTTTTACGACATCTCAATACTTTCTTCAGTTTTTTAGAAGAAATGTTTCGTGGCTATTCTGTTTTTTATACTTTTTTTTGATGTTTTCTTTTTTTCTTTTTTCTGTTGGTGTTTGTTGTACCATTTATTTTAAATTTTTTTAAGAAGGAATGAATATCTTCTTTCTCAATAATTGTTTGTTTTTGAATGGAATTAAATTTTTTTCAATAAAATATTGAATGGTAATTTTTGTTTTTAATTTTTTTTGATTTTCAATTAGTCGCAAAATATGTAATATGTATTATGAAAAAAAGTTAGAATTACTAAAGTTTCATAGAATATTCTATTTTCTTAGGAATAATTAATACATTAAATAGTAAAGTTGGTAAATGGTATTTATAATAAGGTTATTAATTACAAGATTGAATTTTCATTACAATTAATTTGTTGAAACGGATTAGATTTAATTTTACTTAAATCAAGTTAAATTAATCAAAAACATATTGCGGCAGAAATCAAAACTAGAAAATTGTTCTATAGAAGAAACATAACAGCATAGAAAAATAAAGATTTTTGACATTTTTAAAAAAGACTGTACGTTGAAAACTTTTGATATTTTTGGTGCAAAAAACAGTTTGTGTTATAATGTAGGTACATTTTTATAAATTTTATAATTAAACAGATTTATTAAAATGAAGTTCAAAATACTCAGTACAAAATTTCGTTGTCATTATCGACCTTGAGGGTTGTGAGAAAGGCTCGGTGTTCAACGCTGATCCTATATTTATTTTTATTACTTTCGTTTTATATAACATAAAAACTACTCCTTTTCATTCATAACAATTCCATTTCCGGCATTTAAATTTAAAATTCATCGATAATGTAGTTTTTCAAAATTTTATTGTCTTTTAACCATTTGGTTCAAATTTACATAATTTCCATATTAATAAGAAAATTAATTATTTATTTGACTGGTAGTGCTAAAACTCATATAATACTTGTTTTCCATCGTTATTTTTGCATAGTTTTATTTTCTGTAAATAAAATAAGAAAAACAAAAGCTGCTATGTATTTTCTTTTATTATTATTTCCATCCATTTGTGATTGAACTTGACTAACGAAACAATTCGAAATATATATCGTATAAAATTTATAGTACGCTTCATAATGTATTTTTTTAAAATTAGTTAAGCAGAAGGAGCATACAGGAAGGAGAATAGGTGTTGGCGTGCGGGGGAAAGGGGGCGGAGCCTGCAGGATACCCCTTAGTAAACTAAAGCAATTGCGATATTAAAATAAAAGAATCAACTACAGTGTTCTATCCAATACGTTTCAATATAAATAAGAAACGTAAAATAAAAAAAAAACAAACTTACAAATGAAAAAAGAAAACAAATTGGGTCTATTTCTTCACTTTTTGATACAGCATTTCGTAAAATATGTCCTTCAATTATATTGTACGATTTAACTGTAGGTCTGTAGCATGTCTTAAGATTTGATTTTGTTAGGAGAATACTTACAACCTAACGAATACTTGACGATCGTTACATTCTACAACAGTTTAGAGACGGTATAACATTACAAAGACACACACATGTAATGCATATATTCTATAGCAGTCGTGGATAAAAATTTATTCTTACAAACCCTTTATGGGTTTTTAAAATAATTTTTTTAAAAGTTTGTGTGTTGTATTGTTGGGTTTAAAACGCTCCTTATATCACTTCTTTAATCATTCTTTCAGAGAAACTAACTTAAAAAATATATATTTAACATTCCCAAATAAACGAGTGAAAATAAAAAATATCGTTCTTACTCCGAAATCGAAATAAATTTTTTTTTCAAATACTCACAAATTTTATTTTTTCTTCAAATTATTGCAAGTATTGTTATGAAAATAAATAAAAATGATGGCAAAAAAGTACTAATTTTTTTTTCTGCATATGGAATGCAAAAAATAAAAATATGATCGTCTCCAAAGGAGTGATACATCGAAAATCAAAATTTCACTATTAGGGTATAAAAAATAAAACAATTTTAACTTATGATTAAAATTTTGAGGAGTCAAAAGAGCGCTCAAATAAAATAAAATTGTAAACTTTGATATTTACCAATTGTGGAGATTAACTAGTTTGTTTTTAGCCCATAACTAGTTGGAAAACCGTTGCGTTGTTGGTTAAAGTATTAATTAAAAATACTTTGGTCTGAATAGCAGTCGAACCCAGATCCTCTGAGTTCAAGTCCGCAGACCGTGTCCCTATATAAAGTGAAAATTTTAGCTCGCTATCACGGAACTTCAAATGACACAACCAAACCAAAATCTGGAAGCATAACCAAAATCTCTGGAGATTTGATATCTGACGAAGATAGAATCAAAGGTTAAAATGAGGTTTATGCAACCACAGTAATGGTTCGAAAAAAAGGAGTAAAGCAAACACAAAATTTATTCGATCGCAAGAACTTATCTACCATTTCTAGTGGTCTCTGTCCACGTTCAACAAAAAACTAAAATATTTTTATGAATTCTAACATTTACATATGACAATATAATATATGGTATTAATCTAATTTACTCGCCCCTGTACATATATTGGATATTTGACAAAAATTTTGTTGGCTTCCAAACTTAACTTGTTTTGTCCTTTGCCCAAAACACTTTTCTAGAAATTTTCATAATCTGTTTCGACATTGATCGATAGTTAATTTACTGGTGACAATATATTTTACAAAGGTAAGTATATAGATTATAAAAACATGGAAAATTTTTATTTAGAATACAATAAAAATCAAATCTTTCATTTTTATTCCTTCTTCAGCCTCAATGAAAACTGAAAAGCTCCTTTCCAGCTAGATCCGTTTTACCATTATTACGCTTTATTTTGCAATCAATAACTTCTACGTATATAAACTTCGAAACAGATTGACCTACTTACACCATAAACAATCCTAAATAACTGACATAACTCAAACATTTTAAGAATCGGTAATTATTTAAAAAATGTATTTTTAAATTTTATGACATATTTTTCTTTTATACCATTTTTGTAATCAAAAACCATATCAAATGTCAAATTAATTGTAACAACGTACTAACTTACTTAATAAAACAATCGATATGGGTGTGTTCGGTTATATCGTAACTGCAATTTCACAATAAATAAATAAAAAAATTTTCATTCTTAAAAGAAAAAAATATCTGCTTTAAATTTAAATAAATTATAGTTGTAAGTGCGTGTGCCGTCATTTAAAAAAACTTGTATATTTTAATTTTGCGTTATGAACGTCTGTCAGATATACACCATTTTAAATTTATCTGAAATTAAGTTTGCACATATGTATTGTGTTAAATTGATGGAAATACGATACATTTTTGTTTCTTTTGTCTTAAAAATTAAACATTCAGCAATTAAAATGAATGACTGTATACGTGGTTGAAATAGAGTACTTTTAGGTTGCTTGTTTATCGCTAAAAAGCATAATCTATATTTATTTAGATACAACATAGGGTTGAAGTTTGACTCCAATTGGAGTTTTTTGACCCTGAAGCCCAAACTCCTTTTTTTTGTCTAACAATAAAATTCCGAAAAACAACAACTCGAACAAATTTTATAAAAAAAAACATGCAGCCGAAAGAAAATTTGTTTCAAAGACTCCATTTATTTTTTCTCAGATGGCAACGCTGATACACCATATGGATAGTTCCTAGTTTAGGAACTATTCATAAAATTTTTTTTATTTTCAACTAACTATTTGGATATAAACAAGTAATTATTGATGGGTGGAGAGTGGGGAGGGGAAGAGAAGGGAGGGGGCGGTGCCGCCGAGCTACCCCCATGTACCCTATATTTCCCTTTTTTGTATGAAATATTTTTTTTTCAAATGGCCATATCTTTTTTATGCAGTGTTTCCGCACTTTTATTTTAATTAATAATTACTTGTTTATACCTAAATAATTAATTAAAAATAAAAAAAAAATTTTATGGATAGCTCCTAAACTAGGATATGGCCCAACATATTCGTTTGTATTGTTTTACATATTAGTCGCTGTCAGTTTTTCACAATATAAATAAAACCATGTTTTTTGTGTATCGTATAAGGAAAACGCGGATAAAGACAGTACCACTGTCCACTCTTGTATGCGATCGATTTGGATATAAAAAGCCAGGCATTCGTCTGGAACTGAAATGTACAAAAAAAAGGAAGGAATCACTGTTTAGGAAGGAATTCAGTCAAATTGTCGATGTTTAGTGCGATACCGAACTCTAAGTTCTCAATGTACAGCTAATTATAGCTCCAAACTTCAACAAGTTTCCTGCAGGTTTCCTACATGTTATTTGGCGGTTTTAGATCAAAATTAACCACCAAATTTGATCTATTAGTAAGCACACTTTATAGCATCACTCGCTTAAATACTGACAGCAAAAAATAACAATAACAAAAATCAAACATTAAAATATGAACAGAATGTGTTAAATCAATTCAAAATTTAGAAAAAATTGTAAACAATTACGATGTTATGAAAATCATTAAAACTAAGTGGTGCGGCCATTAAGATGCCAAACACAATGCATAACTTAAGAAAAGTAGAACAAACAATGAAATAATTAAACAATAAAAAGATAAAAAGAATCATAGCTATCACATGAACTTAGAATAATAATTATATATGCAACAAAAGAAAATGTATATGAGGTAAATTGCATTCTTAACTAATGCGTTGTTTCGTTTTAGAATAGTTGAATTCATAAGATTTCAAAATTTATGGTTATTACATAAAACTAATTCTCTGCGTAGTACAAAAACTTTTAAAATTCATTATGAAATTGAATTGTTTATTTTATTCCGGTTGCAATTAAAAAAGTTATTGTGTTTCATGATTTCATATGGGTCTGCTAAAAGAATAATGCGAACGTAGCCACTTGAATACCAGGCTATATTTAATTGATCAGAAGCTCTGGTTGTTAAAACCCTGTTACATTAACAGAAAAGGAGACTAATTTGTATCACAAGCCATAAAATAAGCATTTTAAATTAATTAAAAATAGAATTTGAGATACAGATTTTCTCATAATTAAATATAAATTTAGAACTCAAACATTTTTGTTAAACTCCATTGATTGAATAGTTGCTGATATTCTAATATTTTTAATTCGACACTTAGTAAATAATTTTCTTAATATGAAATGCAATCTAGTATAAAAAACTAAATCGAACTTAATTATCATAAAACAGTTGAAATTAATTCAAAAACAAACTAATAAGTGTTAATGTTTCATTCAATAAATAAAGATTAAATTTCTTTTAACAAATTCTTGAAACTAACCAATTAATATACATACTTGAAATTTATTCTGATCGAACAACATAAAATCATGTCATTTTTATATTATCCGATTACCATCAACAAACACTATTGTTATATAAAATGAAAATAGATATTATAATTAAAATACATAATTCATCCATATAGTGGATTTGATAAGCGATGAAAAAGCACAATTTAAAGTACATTGTACATTATTGCTTCGGTTTGAAGGTTTGAAAAAATTCACGAGCCAAAAGTGAAATTCTTACCCCCACTTTTTTGGAATTTCTCGAGGTTTTAGGACCTATTGATTCTATCTAAAACGGCAAAAAAAATGTCCGTCTGTCTGCCGGCCGGCTGTCCCAACCGTCGTTACAGAAAAAAACGCTTGAGCGATTTCAAAAATTTTTCTTTCTAGAAATAGGTTAACTTAATGGTAAGAGCAGATCGTCCTTGATGTGTTCGATAGCTGTACCGGAAGTGTGTCAAAAAATCGTTAAGTGTTTCAAAACAAGAAAATGTGTATATTGTTTTCTTAAAAACATTCATTTTAAGTGATAACGAGTAGTAACATTGAATGTGGAGATTATTGCTTGATTATATTGTATTTTAAGTGTGTCAAAAAATTTCGTTAAGTAAGTCTAAAGAATGATATTCATTTCTTTTTACCAATGTTTTGAGAAACATATAATGGGCAACATTGTCGATTAGAAACATTCGTCATATAAAATTAATTAGTTGAATGACATGAAATGTAATTGATGAAATTGGACATGGATTATGATTCTATCCAGTTTCAACTCCTCCCAGCATATAGAAACAGTTGGAAAATATCAAGTTGTTGCTGATTAAATGTCATTTATCAACAAAATGAGTCATTTTTGTGTGATTCCAGATTCCACGATTTCAAATCAGCAGGAACAGTTGGAAAATAAGTTTGAATTTTTGATTTTGACATAATTTTTGTAGTTTGAAAAGGTTGTACTTTTACAAAGAATTTGTTGTTTAATAAACATCGCTGCCTAAAACTAAAAACAATGTCCTCATAAAAACTTTTTGCCGAAAACTATATAAAAATCCTTAACCCAAACCGAAGTCTTGATATCTGAGCTTTGAGATTTCAGCCCATATCTTTTCATTGAGATATACAGATTAAATATTTACTATTTATGATCTATGGTATATATTTATAGTCAGAGATAATCATATTTAACAATTTTCATCGGTAATGGGACTTATAAAACTAATAAAATGATGTAACTAATAAATGGTAATACTATAATAATAATGCTATGCTAATGTTCCTGTAAACTGGCTTGAAATTTAAAATACTTGCCATCTGATTTATAATCTGATTTATAAAACCATTGATTAAGTATTATAAGATAATATTACTATGAATTAAAACAACAAAAATTATTTGCCTTTGCTTCTAACATATTATAAAAGAAGAGTAGCACTAGTTTAAAAAAAAATAAATAGAAAAAAAATATTCAAAAAAACTTGAAATATTTGAAAAAAAAATTTGTTTAAGAAACGCTTTTCTTTACTTCATTGTTATGCAAACTGTAAAAAAAATTACTAAAAAGCAAAAAATAATTCCAAAACTCAAATAAATTTTCTATAAACCTCTGTAATAAATTCAAAAATAAAAATAATTCCAAGACTCGAATAGATTTTAGAAAAAATTCTGTAAAAAAATTCAAAATCGAGAAAATCTGACACATTCGTTAAAGAAAAGCGTGGGACGCTAATCCTACACGCGAAACATTGACGGAATTGCAACTACTATCAATTGTGATTCTAAATAAATGAAAAATAAAATAATTATATCATTGCACTACATCGTTGAAAGAAAGTATTCGAAAAATATACACAAAAAAATATAATTCAAAATTCTTATATAAAAACCGCATGCAATTGACAACATTAGATCCTAAACATGATGCTTTGAGATGATTCTAGTCACAAAATGATAGAAAGTAAATAGTAATGATATAGTAGTCGCAATTCCGTCAATGTTTGCATGTAGGATTAGCGTCCCACGCTTTTCTTTAACGAATGTGTCAGATTTTCTCGATTTTGAATTTTTTTACAGAATTTTTTGGAAAATCTATTCGAGTTTTGGAATTATTTTTATTTTTGAATTTATTACAGAGGTTTATAGAAAATTTATTTGAGTTTTGGAATTATGTTTTGCTTTTTAGTAATTTTTTTTACAGTTTGCATAACAATGAAGTAAAGAAAAGCGTTTCTTAAAAAAATTTTTTTTTCAAATATTTCAAGTTTTTTTGAATATTTTTTTTCTATTTATTTTTATTTTTCAATTTTTAGTCATCAACGCCTTGAACAGTCGGAAATTCTATTTTGTCACGTTCTTATAAGAATTCAACACATTTTCAGCACAGAATTTAACATTTGTTAATTTATTTTTCTTGATGCCACGATGCATGGATAATGCGTGAACTACTGCCGATAGACACATATTCCGATATATTTTCCGCATTTTCATTAGGACCTTCAGTATCTTCATTACTTGGGCCATGATTTCATAGTCGAATCAAATCACGTTCATCAAGGAGTGCATTTTCATCAATAACAATGTCTCGGTACAATGGGTTATTTGATTTAAGCCATTCTATAGCTGCGATTAATTTAGTTCTGGAAACAGTATAGTCTCGAGTAGAATTTGCATTTTCTAAGCGTTCCGTTACTACTATAATATCAGCATCCAAGGTTGATCGAGGTAGAAATGTAGAAAGCTTTGAAATGACGTCAAAAATGTCCAAGGCAAAAAGGATTGCTTGGCCTTTAAATCCGTAGTTCCCGTACAATCCAAAAAACTTGACAATTTTAAGAAAAGGGTGAGTCTGAGACAAAAGACATTGTTCAGCTTGAGAAAGTGCCTGAATTTCTGGTGGAATTTCGCCTGGGTCTAAATGGTTCTAGTAAGCTTTAGCAGGCGGAGTTGTTTTGTTACTTCTTAAGCGTGACTTGCAGTGGTGACAAACTGTAAGGCGAACTTCATATTTTAATTCAGGTGGCATCCAATCTGGAGGTTGGATTTGAATCTGGTAGTTTGACACTTGCTTGGGATAGCACTGTTTCGTAAAAATATCACATACTTTGTCTGCAAAAGTGTTAACTTCAGCTTCAAAATCGTCGTAACAACAGTTTTGAACTGTGGTAGTAAGCTGATTTCTCTCTTCATCTAGATTTTCTTCTTGACGTTCTGCTTCTTTACGTGCGCGTCGGCGTTGATATGCGTTTAATTTTGATAACATACAAATGCTGGCCGAAATCGGCGAAAATTTTTGAAATTAATTGTTTATTTATCGAGAAAATACCTAATTTATGAACGTAAAATGCATAATTCTGTATAGTTTATCTATCGATCTTTATGTTGTGCAAATTTCAAGTCGTTACGTTAAGTAGATCGAGAGAATTTGAATATTTCCGATGAAAATCGATTTTATTTAAACAACGAATAAACAATTGAAATTGTTAGTTAATATGATATTCGTGTATTGTCATCGGATATCCGTATGCCTGCAAAGATTCATTCATTTTCATTGAATATAAGCCAATCAAATTAACGTTACAAGATTTGATCCAATAGTGTGAAGTAAAGAAAAGCGTTTAACAACTTTATGATGGAACAGGCTGAATAATTGTAAAACTATGATGCGAAAACGAAATAAAACATTTTATTTTTTTTATGCTCAAAATTTACCAACACTTTGATAAAATACCATATAAAAATCATAAACTTTATTTTCAATATCTTCTCTTTTTTTCACAACAAAATTAAGAACCCTATCTCTCTCACCCTAAGGAACAAATTTTCAACAACGAAAACAAAAACAAACGACTTGTAACCAAAATATTGAACTTTAATAATTTACGAAAATGAGATGAGGTAAATACTGAGAAGGTAATCTATAGGTAATTAATTTTGATATTTTAAAGCGATCAGTTTTGGGTTTTGTTTTGATAATGATTATTTGTTTCTTATTATTTGAACTATAATGGTGGAATAGGTTACATAATTGTATGTACAATCATCTTCCATTTATCTCGTTTCAACGCTATTTGACTTTAGTTTTCCTGTAGTGAACGTCTTGATAGTTACGTCGTCAAGCCAGAGTTGCCCATGTTTTTCTCTCCACCGAACACCGACTGGTTAATGGGTCACTTTTTGGTTGTTCTTTCTAATGTGGTTAAATTTCTAACGCGATTAATTTAATGAATCTGATAAAATCGCAGTCTCCAATGTTTTGTGATTAATTTCACGTTTCATTCAGATTCTATACTGACTTTTAAGCAACTTTACATGTATCATAATGTATTGGTATGACATTCCTCTCGAATGTTGATAGGTTTGATAGGATTTGGTTGATAGGTAGAAAGCTCTGTTTGCGGTAGAGGCATGGGGTGTGCATGCCGTCTGGATGCTAGGATTGTAAGGTAGGATTTAGTTTTACCGCTTTTAATGAATAAATGAAGTCGTTTAGATTTCTTAAAAATGGTTTAAGATTTCTTAAAAATGGCTATTATTAAGACTTTGACTAGATTTGTTAAAAGCGACGTTTTGTGTCTCGATTTCACTTAAACTTATCACAAACTTAAGTCTCAAATCAAATAGCGCGGACTATTATTGATGCTATAACAAAATGCAATATCAAAAGATCGAGCATTGATAATTTGGTTGTTATTCTATAGTTGTTTATTGTATGTCTGGCTTCATTTGTGATAAGTTCTTTCTTTTTATTTCTGATGGATGTGGATTTTTGATAGAAATCTTTTATCGTATGTCGATCATTTGCAAAGTGTGTCTTAAACTTTCAACTAACTATAAGTTGATTAATGTTTTCGATAAACTTCTTCATATTTTTTATTATCTTTTTCATTCTGTTAGGCTTTTCTAGAGCCTTGATACTCAGTTGTGAACCTTACGGATACTTTATTCTATTTCGGTGTGCATTCTAAGTGTACCTTTTCCTCATATTAATTGGGCAATAGCTTATGTTGTTTTACGCAACTATTTATAATAAACCAAACTCAACTTTCTACTTCGGTTTAATTACTGCAGTGGTAGTAGACTAGTGTCTTTATCTGTTTCATTCCACTTCCAGCAGATCTTATTTATCATACAGGCCCTATATTTTGAGTTTATGCTTATATTTTTTTAATAGAAAGTGTTGTGTATTAGAAATTGCAACATGTGTCACGAAGTCATGTGGCATAGAATAGAATTTAGCTATACTCATGCCGAGCAATAAAAAGAAAAAGAATTTGTCTGTTATTTGCAAATATATAGATCGTGCTCCTCTCACATTAACATCGAAGTCGAACATCTTTTCATAAATTTTGGTAGCAAACATATCATTGTTGTTAAATATAATTTATCGCATGATTTTATTGACCTTACAATTTGAAATTATTTACAGTAGATCGATTATAAAGGGTTCTCGATCGATTATAAAGGATTCCTACTACACAATACATTTTATTAAAAAAAAAAAAAAAAAAAGAGATCTATATAGGAGACCTGAACTATTCAATAGATGCAAAAATAATTTCCCTACTTAACAAATGCTAAGCTTTTCATTACTAACGTAAGTCCTGCTTTTGTATCTGTGTGGATTATTGCTGTCAAGTTCGGGAAACTACTTGAGTTTACCTTCGCTCATTCTTTAAACAGCATGTTGTTTTTCAGACCTGCAGCCAAATTATGTAACTGTGAAGGAGTATAGTGCTAAAAATTTCTTCATTTTGATTTTATCATTAAGTTTTTATCATTTTACCATTTTTGCGATTCTATTTTGCGATTCTATATGAGTGTTACAAAATCTAATAGCAAACGCCACACTGTCAAACGTCAAATATACGTCAAATATAACTTTTAATACAATTTAAACGTAAATTTTTACAAATTTAAATATATATAAATATTTTAGAAATTATCATATTAGAAATAATCTGTATTAAATTTAGAAATGCAATTTATAAAAAATCAAATCACATTGACGTTATGGTGTTTTTTGACACAATGTCAATAACAACAAAAGAAACGATTTCATTTTATTGCCAAACAAAAAATCAGTGTTAACTTTATAGTTTTAAAACTTCACTCACTTAGATATTTTTGCAGTGAAGTGATAAAAATCTTATCACTTCACCGCTTCACAGTTACAGAATTTAACTGCTGGACCTTGAAATATATTGTGTTGTTGCTACGAAACCGAACAAAACACCGTTTATTTAATGAAAATACCCATATAAAACTAATTGATGTTAATAAAAATAAAAAAACAATTAATAGTATTCCCTATATAATTTTATTAACAAATATAATAGTATATTTAATAAATTATCATATTGCTTAAATCAGGTTCTATTTTACTCTATTGTGTTAGGACCTGATAGTAAAAGCTAATTCGAAGACGCTGAATCCAATGATGCTGTTTTTCTGGGTCAACTTGAAAAAGTATTTGTTTTTATGAAAAAAATGGTTATATTTTTTCGAGCTAACAGACTTTGTTGCACCATTACCACCATAGGGTTTAGTGAAGCCTGATTAGGCTTTCCTCATGACCGTATTAACGAATTTAGTAATTAATAAAACAAATCCCACGCAAACAACTTCGTTTTTAAAACACAGTTATTGCTTTGGGTTTTATGAATTTAAGGAGATCGTTAAAGGAATATATACATATAATATAATATTACTATAGTTCATAATATAAAAAAGTCATTCCTAAAATTTAAAAAAAAAACTTCCCAGCATATGTTAAAGCTCTTGAATTAAAAAATATTTGAAATAGTTTTCAGTATATCAAAATTTTAGTTTACAATTGGCAAATCCCTTATTTTTCTAAAATATTATGAATTAAAAAATGTATGTCAATGAACTCGATCATGTAAAGAAATACGATTTATTTATTTAAGCAAAAATAAAAAAAGGAGTTTGCTTTTGAATATGAAAGAATTTTAAAAGAAAAGAGAAAAAGTAATAAAAAACTAACACTAATGCAATTTTTATACAGAAAAAAGCAACAAAAATTAAATTTTAATAATTTCTTGTTGCCAGAAAAGAAAAACCACTCGTTCAATCGCAAGTGTTGTGTTGTCTCTACACTAATTGACTAGCAGAGCCATAGCTCGATCGTAGCGGTGAAAACTTTAGTAATATTATCTTAATATACTTAATCAATGGTAAAACTTATTTCATATTTTTATAATTGTTTAATTGAAAATTGGACTGCAATCAGTCCGAAAATTTTAAAAATTTGCCTGGTCTTAATTTCATTTTACTTTTGTTGTTGGTCGCTTCTGTATCCAAAACTGTTAGAGCCGAGCAGAAATTTTTCAGAGAAGCGATAACTAAAACATAGATTTTCCACATCTGATTTTCTGGACTAACCAGGACCTGATCACGCCATGACTGTATTCAGACTTTCCCTAACTTATTTCTGGTCGGTTGGTTGGTGGGTGTTTGAAAGCGTAATATACATACTAGACTGGTCGTAAACAATTAAATTTTTTGGTGAAAAAACACGAGAAAATTATTTTTTAAATAAAAAGAACACGCACCACTAAATCATCGAAGTTCATTTTTTGATAAAATTGTAGATTTTTTTAAATAGCTCATGAAGTATGTAGATTGAAAAAAAAATTATATAACCAGTTTTGTAGAAAATTTAATTCTATACAAAAAAGGAACAAAAAAATCTTCGTAACTCGTAAGAAACATAAAAAAACACCTGTTCTATGGTGGCCCCCCCCAACTCTTTATCCAATGTACTCCAAAACTGATAAAATTTTGCTCACTAGAAAGGTTTTACTAACGTTTCATGAAAATAGATCGGTAATTGGATAAACCACTGAAAAAAATTTTTTTAACTGGAACTGACAAACCGGAAGTTGGTATGCAGAAATATTGTAAAAAGTACTAAAACCTTATATACCAAGTTTCCATAAGCTCATAAGCCGGGGTCAGAAGTTGTTGACGATTTAAACATAGAGGTGTCTTCCCGCCATTTTGTCAAAATTTGAAATGAATCCACATCTTCCATTTTTAAATGAACCTGGATCATTTGCCAAAGTTTCATCAAGATCCTATGCAGCAATGTCACCCACGACTTAACGCACCCACCCACCCACACACAGACGTACACTAAAATTTGTATTGACTATTTAGATAGAGGATAGTCCAAAACAAAAGAAAAAACAAAATTTGGGGTATGTGAGATTTTTTTTCTCGATAGATTGCATTACTTCACACAATTTAAAATTGTGGTGAAGTAAAAAGGATGACGAAATAGTACATACTAATTTTCTTCTTCTGTCCATAAAAAGAATAAAAATATGATCGTGAACAGAAAAAAACAAAATTAGTACTTTTTCGTCAAGAAGAATTTCGAGTTTTTCAAAATATCATCAGAAATATACGTTTTGGGCAAAAAATGATTAGGACCCTTTTTGTAGACAAAATTTTTTTCTTTAAATCTGCATATTTCATGAGATGTTTTAAAAAAATCTATCCGATTTTATCAAAAATTGAAGTTCAACGATTTTTCGACACGTATCCTTTTATTTAAAAAAAAAAAAGAAATGCCCTCGACTGTTTTTCACTAAAAAAATTCTTTCAGAGTGCGTCTGAGAAAATTTAATTTTTAACGACCAGTCTAACGATGTTGGTGATATTTTTGCACATGATCTGAACGCATATAAAAGGAACGAATACTCAAACTTCCAAACGAAATTAACCTAAGTTGTTGTAGGTCATCGGTATTCATTTTTAAGTTTAATCACAACTCATTTTTTGGTGAAACTTTATAAGCTTTTTTAGTAAGATTTTCAACTCCCTATACCAAATTTCAACGCAACGAAATGTTTGCAAGTTTTAAAACTAAACCAGTCAATCAATCAATAACATTAACAAACATAAAATAGTCACAGAATTTTATTATTTTTCTATATCAACTGTAAATTCATATTCATAATAATAATATTCTATATCGTTCTGTCATCACTAATGTTAAGAACACAAACCACAACAAAAAAAATTGTTTCATTGCGAAATAACTTTGACTGATGAGTTTTAAATACATAAAAAGGAAAAAAAAGCTGTGTTAAACCAAAAAAAATTCATTGTTTTCAGATTTTTTTCTATAAGGAAATAAAAAATGGATAAACCAGAATTTAAATTTTTTTTCGTTTCTTTTGTATAAATTTTAATTGAGTTGAAATTGTTGAATTTTGTCTTATTAGTATTTTTTTTTCTTACTTATTTCTGGAAATTCATATAACAACGGTAAGTAATATTTTGTAATATGAAATAAAAATGCGGGATAATCATTCTATTTGATTAAACAGATAAATATTATATAGAACATAAAATTATAACCAGGCACTGAGGAGGAAGGTTTTGAATTCATCCGAAACACGAAAAATGAAAAGTGGAGTTTTTTTTGAGAAACTTCCAACCATACATTTGAATTGAAAAAATTCCAATTACTTCTTTACTTACTTGAGTTTAATTGACCTCAAAAATCCCCAGTAAAATTATAACATTTAAATGGATATCGTTTTTTAACTTCTTTGGTGGTTATAAAGGAAAATGTTAATTATAAAAGTGCCAAACTTTAATGTTCTACAAACAGACATATTAATAATTTAAGGTTGATTCTATTTACGCATGTTTATGATATTTGACTACCGATTTTAATTAAACGTTTTATGAAATTTTCATCTATACAGTTTAGATCCACAAGTCACTAGAACTGGTGTAGAAATCAATGTGATGGTTATCAGCCAGGATTTGTCTTCCATATTCATAAAACTCCTTTATTCCATCAAGGTCAATAAGATTAATATGATTTATATACGTTTTAAGGTCTAAATGTTGAAATTTACAAGGCCAGATTAATAATCAAGCCTTTATAGACCAGATCCAAACCGATATTAAACACCAGAGTTCATGGAAAATTCTTTGAACGGTCGGAAAATTTAGGGGAAATTATAAGTAAATTAAGGAAAAGTAACTCAACTCAGCAAAAGTTCCGGGAAGGGGGTGAGGGTATCTAAATAAACGTTTTGAGGGTTTGATGATGGTTTTTTACGATTTGTAGCCGAAATATGAAATGGCGTTACTTTACTGCCGCTGTTAATTAATGTAAAACATGGCTTTATTTTACAGTCGTTTTAATTGACGTCAATAAAGTAAGACTTTAACCTTCTCCATTTTTGTTTTGTTGTTGATGATTTAAAAACCATTAACCATAGGTAATCGAATGTAAATGAAATTAGAGTACATGCAAATTAATCTTTTTTATCAATTTAAACGCCTACATGCAATAAAAAACAAAAATTTCTCAAGATTAACTTAAAAATCGATTATGAAGAAGTGTTTCTTCTATTTTATACGATATTTTTCTATACGAACTATATATTCTTTTGTACCAATTTAAAGTCGAGGTTCCAACGAAGAAAATGAGCGCTGAAAAAGTATTTTTTAATTATCTACAACTTTCATATATGTTTTTTTCCCGATGGGATGCATGTTTCAGCCACAAATCATAAAAAACAACATCAAACCCTCAAAACATTTATTTACTTACCCCCACTCCCTTTCCGGAACTTTTGCCGAGTTGAGTTGATTTTCCTTAATTTACTTATAATTTTCCTTAAATGTAATTTTCCGACTATCCAAATACGGCTTAGGATTTTTTTGTTTCAAAACTGATTGGCCCTGGTCTATTACTTCATTACTATTATTATTAATTTCAATAGTTTTGCTCTTGTATCTGTAGATTTCAAATCATTTTATGATTATTATGAATATGATCAATTCATTATTGTTAATAATTCAGATAGATTTATTTACTATTAGGTCATTCAATAAGTCCGTAGGATGACCCATAGATGGCGTTACTAGAATTTTTTCCATATGATTTTTATTTAGTACTAACCTTCAAACGATACGTGTATAAATTTGACAGCAATCTGACTATTAATTCGTGAGTTATAGCCTTTTGTGTGAAGCAACTTTTGTTTTTGAAAAAAAAAATGGAAAAAAGTGAATTTCGAGTTTTAATAAAGCATTGCTTTTTGATGAAAAAAAATACAGTGGAAACCAAACAATGGCTTGATAAACATTATCCGAACTCTGCTCCATCGAGACAAATGGTAGAGAAGTGAATTGCTGAATTTAAATGTGGTCGCACCAGCACAAATGATGCAAAGCCCAGTGGACGTCCAAATGAGGCTGTTATTCCAGAAAACATCAAAAAAATCCACAAATTGGTTATGAACGATCGCAAATTGAAGGTGCACAAGCTAGCTGACATTATAAAGGTAGCAGATGGTAGTGTTTTTACCATTTTACACGAACATTTGGGTATGCGAAAGCTCTGTGCAAATTGGGTGCCGCATGAGCTCACAGTCGACCAAAAACAACAACGAATCGATGCTTCAGAGGAGTCTTTGGCGCAGTTAAACCGCAATAAAAGGGAATTCTATCGTCGATATGTGACAATGGATAAAACATGGCTTCACAATTACACACCAGAATCCAATAGACAGTCAGCTGAGTGGACAGCAGTCGACGAACCGAATCCAAAGCGAGCAAAGACGCAACAGTCGGCCGGTAAGGTGATGGCGTCTGTATTTTGGGATACGAACGGAATAATATTCATCGACTATCTCCAAAAAGCAAACACCATCAACATCGACTATTACTGTGAACTTTTGGATCGATTGAAGGCTGAAATCGCAAAGAAACGGCCACATTTGCAAAAGAAAAAAGTGTTGTTTCACCAAGACAATGCACCGTGTCACAAATCGATGAAAACGATGGCAAAATTGAATGAATTGGGCTTTGAATTGCTTACCCACCCATCATATTTTCCAGATTTAGCCCCCAGCGACTTTTTCCTGTTTTCAGATCTCAAGCGAATGCTTGCTGGAAAGAAATTTAAGTCCAATGATGAAGTAATCGCTGAAACTGAGGCCTATTTTGTCGAGAAAGACAAATCGTACTATAAAAGTGGTATAGAAAAGTTGGAAAATCGCTATACTTGTTGTATCGCCCTCGAAGGCAACTATGTTGAATAAAAAAATCGAGTTTTGTCAAAATGTTGTTTTTTTCTTACTTATCCTACGGACTTATTGAATATGTAATATTTTTGTACTAGTATTATTTCTTGAAGACCTTCAATGAGGTTATTTTAGAAATCCAGAAATGTAGTTTTGATTAGATTATGAAAGAACCTATTATTTTATTTTAATAAATGCAATGATTTTGATGATTTAAAATGCTGGAAAACGAGACACAAGACCAAATCGGTTTGTAATGATACCACAAACATTTGTTTACACTTTACAAATATCACTGACATTTGCTCAGCCGTGAATACGTCAGTTCAAGCAGGGTTAGCGCACACAGCAGATATTTAAGTCTGACTTAACATATTAGTTTAGTTTCTATATAAAAAATTTTTTATCAAAAAAAGCTCCAATTCAAAATTTCATAATCCAATCAAATTATTTGTTATTTTTGTTGTCATAGTTATACAATTTATTTGAAAAAATAAGAAATAGTTCTTTTTAAAATTTGTTTTACTGCTGCCGTAAAAAAAAAGAATAAAATGGCGTTGCTTTACAGCCCCTTTGATTATAGGTCAAAAAAAGTAAGTCTTTAACCTTCTAACAAGCAATTTACAGCCGTTTGCCGAAAAAGTAATTTTTATTTAGTATTAATCCAAAAATTGAATATAAAACTTAATACTTATTTCCTCTTCCATATGTTGTATGCTACAAAAATATTGTTGTCTTAATACTTTCAAGATTAATCGACGTTCGTCAACACGAACAGTGCATAGTATTTCTACTCTAATAAAATTTAAATTTGATAATTAAAATAAAATTTTGATTAAATTTATTGTAATACTAGTGATTTTACAAATTGTTGTGAATTTAGTGGATAAATATATACTTATAATATCTGTAGTTAAAACTGCAAATAAAAAGTTAGTAATTATATGTTCTTCATTATAAATGTGATTTCAAAATGTCGGCTGAAGAGTTTAAAGTTATTTTAAATGAATTAAAAGAAATCAGAAAATCTCAAGATATACAAGCCGAATCTCATGCTAAACTTTTAAAAGAAAATGAAGAATTAAATAGTTTGGTTAAACATTTATGTAAAAATCAAAAAGTTCTTCAAAAACAAGTGAATGATTTATCGATTCAATTAAACTTTTTACAGCAAGAAAAAATACAAAATAATCTAGTGCTAAGTGGTATACCGTTCTCTTTTACAGAGGACGAAATCTCTGTTCTTTTAAATAAAATCTCTCAAAAAATTGATATCGATTTAGCAGAACCAAACATCAGATTTTCTTTCATGTTAAAAAAAGACAACCAAGGATCCAAAAGTGTTCTTCTTAAATGTTCATCAGTTGAATTTAAAACAAGCATTTTGAAAGCACTTAAAGACATCCAAATTTTTTCTAAAGAATTGGGTCTTCCCGGAGACGATCGTCAAATTTATTTATCACACCATCTTACCGCTACAAATTTAGAACTGATAAAAGAAGCGAGGAAACTTAAAGACGAAAAAATATTGAAATTTGTGTGGTTCCAAAATAATTGTGTACTTGTTAAAGCGTCTTCCGACAAATCATCTAAAATACATAAAATTACATCAACAAGTGACATTTTGATCATTAAAGATAAATACAAAGACATCAAATCTAATACCAAGCCTGAATCCCAAGTTACAAGGAAACTATCGGAGCGTATCAACTCTACTAAGAAAAAGTAATGGATCAACTCATCACCAACTATGACGTCAATATTCATCATCAAAATACCATAAATTTTACATCAGTCAAATATAAAAACCAGTTAAATATTCTTTATATTAACATATATAGTATACGTCACAAATTGACATCATTATCAGCATTAATTGCATCTTTCAATTATATTATTGATGTTATCGTATTAACAGAAACCTGGATCTATGACGAGGAAAAAATTATAACAAATATTAACGGATATACATCATTCCATTCTGTAAGAAAACATAAAAGGGGAGGCGGAGTCTCCATTCTAACTCGAAACGGCATAATTGGCAATTTTGTTCATGACGAATGTTTTGATGACAACAATATTTTAGTTGTCGATCTTGTTCTATCCAAAATTAAAATATGTGGTATATACCGATGTCCTAGTAGTGATGTTGATAATTTTTTATTTAAATTAGATTACTTATTGGATTCATATAAAAGTTGTATTGTTCTTGGCGATTTTAATTTAAATTTATTAAAGTTTAGTGATAAGGTTGATAAATATATAAATACTGTGAATTCCAATGGTTATTGCATATTAAATAAAATCTGTGAAAAGTTTGCTACAAATAAATCAAAAGGTGTCAACACGATAATTGATCATATAATGACAGATCAATGTAAATATAAATTCTCATTATCTCTTGGTGAAACGATTCTATCTGGGGTGCGTTTCGAAATTAACTATGGTTAACCGCGGTTAACTTTACTCTACCAAATATCGTTCCATAATTAACCGCAAAATAAAAAATTTACTGGATGACAGATGTACTATCGTTCCAAAACTATAAAAATTAGTTGTTATAGTAAATTGTGACGTCACTAATTTAACTTTGTTACTCAAGTCTAGAGTAGAGTTTGTTGAGGTTCTAATGTCAAAACATATAAATATTTAAAACGACATGTCAACCGATTTATAAAACACAATATAATTTTTTATAATAAAAAAAATTTTAATTGTTGTGGAAAAAAAAGTTAGAAATTATATTGTTTTGTGAATATATCGTACATTTAATTATTATTTACTAAGTATTTAATAATTTTTAGTGAAATGTGTTATTTTTATTATTTTTATTTGTTACTGAAGACTGAAAAATAAATTATAGAAATAAAAAACATTTTTAGTTTTATTTATCGTAATTAGAATATTAGTTTTTATTAATTTTGAATTTTTAGCGGTCTTTCACAATTTAACTTTGACAGCTTTACTATGGTCATTTGAATTTAATATTTAACGTCACTATTTTGACTATGACATTCGTGACATTATTACTTTATGGTTAACCGTGGTTAATTTTGAAACGCACCCCAGATCATCAAATGTTACTATTAAATGTAGATACAAAAATTGTAAGTGAAAAATGTCAAAAAATTATATCTGTTATTGATTTTGATAAATTAGTAGAATGTAGTGAATTTAAAAATATTAAAAATTATATATCTTTTGAAGAATTTGTTAAATGTATTTCAAATCTAATTGAAAATAATAGAAAAATTACTAAACAGTATAACAGTGCTAAGTTTAAAAACAATTGGATGAATTCAGAAATTTTTAACCAAATAAAAATACGGGACTATTACTTTAAAAAATCAAAGAAATATCCAAGAAGTATTCACTTAAGGAAGCAATTCCTAATTTACAGAAATAAGGTAGGTAACATGATAAATTTTTCAAAAAAACAATATTACACCACAAACATATCCAACTCAATAGAAAACCGGAAGAAGTTCTGGGGCTTTGTCAATGAACTAGTCTTTAATCGCAAAACTAATCGAGCGAAAATCCAAATGCTTCGAGATAATGATGAAGTAATAACTAACAGTGATGAAATTGCAAATAAATTCAATCATTATTTCGTTAACGTTTGTGATGACGTAGCTCAAGATCTTACAGTGACTAATAACTTTAAAAATTATCTGAATTACAACATTGAAGAGCAATTTAATTTAGAACCAACAACAAATGTGGAGGTACATGAAGTGGTAAAAAATTTGAACATAAATGCTGCCAATGGTCACGATGGTATTTCTGCTCGATTTCTGAAAAAATTCATACCCATACTTACTCCCATGTTATGTATATTCTTTAATAACTTCTTTACAACTGGAATTTTCCCAGATATTCTGAAGATCGCTAAGATATTACCAATCTACAAATCTGGTGATAAATGTATTTCGTCTAATTATCGTCCGATATCCGTTTTATCTGTCTTGGCCAAAAGTCTTGAAAAACTGATTTTCTTAAGGGTACAAAATTTTTTATTGAGTCTCAATATAATTCATAAGAACCAATTTGGATTTACGAAAGCTTCCAATACATTAGCAGCTACAACCCAGCTTGTTTCGTTAATTCAAAAAGGTATTGATAGTGGTGACTTTGTT
This sequence comes from Diogma glabrata, assembly GCA_963693315.1. Taxonomy (NCBI): domain Eukaryota; kingdom Metazoa; phylum Arthropoda; class Insecta; order Diptera; family Cylindrotomidae; genus Diogma; species Diogma glabrata. Next base: position 200,060,597 of record OY856188.1, read on the forward strand.
GTCGCTGTCTTTATTGACCTTCGAAAGGCATTTGACAGCGTTGATCATCATATTGTAATAAACTTCGTCCAGAATGGGTTAATTTCATTTAATCATAAAAAACCAATACGTTCCGCCTAAATGTTTTCTACATTCAAAGATGAAGTAAAAGTTAACTAATACAAGTTGCATAAATTAATGTAAATTAAATTTGTTTACATTAATGAAATTAAAAGGAGGAGTGGCCTATTTTTTCTAGAAACAACTACAGTGAGTACCAGAATATTCGGCTTATTTGTTTTTGAATATAAAAGAGGCGAACAAAATATCAGAGAGTCAGTTTTACTTTTGCAATTAAAAGTGTTTATAAATATTCGCAAGTTTAAGGAATAATCGGTGGTACTTGAGTGGTACTAATAGTGAAAGAATCTGAACTTAGTGGAATAGTAAATACAGATTTTACGATTCCGAATATTATTGATTCAAATTGTGGAAAAGCAGTGAAGTTTATGGTACATAAATTGGAGACCCTGGAATTTATTGTAAGGAAAAACGGAAGCTGCTGTAATTTGTTGAATAATAAAGTTTGAGATTCTGTTAATTAAAGATCTGTCTTTTACTGTCGTGTTTGTTCAATAATCTAAAAGAACCAACGAAGAGTCGTTACAGTGGTGTCAGAAGTGGGATTATTGAAACAATGGTCAAGACAGTAAATATTAGTGATCTCAGCCAGACCCAGCTGAAGGATGAGTTGAAGAAAAGGAATGCTCCAATCCATGGAACGAAGGTAGAACTTGAATTCCGGCTGCGTAAAGTTTTAGAAGAAGCAGGCCAAAACACAGAGGTCATAGAAGTAGAGTCGGAAGAAGCTCCAGTTCAGAATGCCCCAACAATTGATCCGATGATGGTGTTGATGAGAGAAAATCATTTGGACTAAGCTACTAGATAAAAGTGACCAAAAGTCACCTGTGATGATTGGGCCAGCTAACAACGACTTTGGGGGAAACATTATGATTGGCCGAACGCTAGTTGCGGCAAAAGAGGGAGTAGTTCCAGTGCAACTGATAAACTTCTCAAATAAACGAGTGGTCATCAATCATGGGGAAGAAATCGCCAAATGCAGCACCATAAAAGAGATAATCAGCTGTGAAGAAGAGCAAAAGGTCTTCATGCAGAGAAACAATCCAGCATTAGTAGCAATACTTCAAGATCTTAGTAAAAGAATGAATCCAGCCGAATTCAAAGAAATCAAGAGGGTATTAACGAAGATGAGCAGCGTTTTCTCTACTGGAGATGAAGATGTTGGAAGAACAAACATCGTGCGACATAGGATCAACACTGGAAACGCTCATCCTATCAGACAGCCTCCTAGAAGACTACCACTGGCTAAACACGAGGAAGTGCAAGGAATGCTGGACAAAATGAAAAGTGATGGAGTCATCAGGCCATCTAAGAGTCCATGGAGCTCACCAGTGGTGCTAGTGAGAAAAAAAGATGGGTCAGCTCGGTTTTGTGTAGACTATCGAAAGCTCAATGAGGTAACCATTAAGGACAGCTATCCACTGCCACGAATTGATGACACACTGGATACACTATCAGGGGCCAAATGGTACAGCACATTAGATCTGAAGAGTGGCTACTGGCAAGTTGAAATGCATCCAGAAGATCGACGAAAGACAGCATTTTCTACTGGCAATGGGTTGTGGGAGTTCAATGTGATGCCATTTGATCTATGCAATGCCCCAGCAACATTTGAACGTCTAATGGAATGCGTGTTGCATGGTTTAACCTGTAAGGCCTGCCTAGTTTATCTTGATGACATCATTATAATGGGTCGCAACTTCGAAGAGCATCTAATGAACCTCGAAGAAGTACTCAGAAGAATAAGTAATGCCAACATGAAGTTGAATCCGGTAAAGTGCAATCTCTTCCACAAAGAAGTGAAGTACCTTGGACACATCATTACAGAACATGGAGTCAGAACCGATCCCGAGAAGATTGATGCTGTGAAAAATTGGCCAGTACCGAAGAATGTTCATGAGCTACGCAGTTTCCTTGGCTTATGCACCTATTATCGAAGATTCGTGGAGAATTTTGCAAATATCGCCAAGAGTCTACATAAATTGACAGAAGCAAATACCAAGTTTCTGTGGACAACCGAATGTAATGAGGCCTTCTGCAGTTTAAAAGAAAAACTCTGCAACACCCCTATACTAGCCTATCCAGAATCCGGAAAGATGTTCATTTTGGACACAGACGCAAGCAATGTAGGAACTGGAGCTGTTTTGTCACAGAAAATTGGAGACGATGAGAAAGTGGTGGCATACTTCAGTAAAGTTCTGTCAAAGCCGGAGCGGAATTACTGTGTCACGAGGAAGGAGCTGTTAGCTATCATCAAGGCTGTGAAACATTTCCACAAGTATTTGTGTGGACAACCATTCCTGATTCGCACGGACCATGCTGCTCTAAAATGGTTATTACAATTCAAATTTCCTGAAGGACAAGCAGCAAGATGGATAGAGATCCTGCAGAACTACGACTTCAAAGTTGAACACCGCAAGGGGAGGATCCATGGTAACGCTGATGCCTTGTCTAGAAGACCCTGTATAGAGGAGTGCAAGTCATGTAGCAGAACTGAGGGAAATGAGGCAATGAAAGTGAACCAAATCAAGTTCCAAACTCCTGAAGATTGGTGTACCGAGGCAATTAAAAGAGAGCAGCTAGAAAATCCAGCTATGGCTCCAATATTGAAATGGAAAACTGAGGGAAGGCGACCGGAGTGGAAAGAGGTCGCACCTTTAAGTACGGAGGTGAAATGCTACTGGGCGCAATGGGACTCACTATTTATGGACAACGGGATACTTAAAAGAAAATGGGAGTCCGCTGATGGAAAGAAAGTGTTAGAACAACTGGTGTTGCCATCAAGTCGAGTGGAAGAGGTACTGGGAAAGCTGCATGGAAGTATTTCTGGAGGACACAGCAGTGAAGTTTATGGTACATAAATTGGAGACCCTGGAATTTATTGTAAGGAAAAACGGAAGCTGCTGTAATTTGTTGAATAATAAAGTTTGAGATTCTGTTAATTAAAGATCTGTCTTTTACTGTCGTGTTTGTTCAATAATCTAAAAGAACCAACGAAGAGTCGTTACAATATATTACTTGAAAAACTGAAGGCACTCAATTTTGATTCACGTTCGTTAGCTTTTTTCAGGTCCTATCTGTATAATCGTAGACAATTTGTTTATATTAATGACTCAAAAAGTAATCCACAGACGATAAAAAAAGGTGTGCCACAAGGCTCAAATCTAGGTCCTCTTTTTTTCAATATTTTCATAAATGACATTTTCAATATAAAACTAAATGGACAAATGCAACTCTATGCGGACGACCTTGCAATTATTTATTCTGGAAAATCTCTGTCGAAAATTTTTGAAAATATTCAAAATGATATAGAAATGCTTGAAAAATATTTTACTGATAATTTGCTGAAAATTAATTTTGATAAATCTAATTTTATAGTTTTTGATAAACAAAATTTAACAGAGGCTCCAAATGAAATCAAAATTGCAAACAATTTAATCAAGCGTGTATACACTGTTAAATACTTGGGACTTCATATAGATTCCAGGCTCAATTGGCACACGCAAATTGATGGTATTAAAACAAGTGTATTACCGTATGTGTTCGCAATCAAAAGAATAAAAAATTTTGTCGATAAAAATGTACTGTGGTCAATATATTTCGCGTTTATTTATCCTAGAATATTATATCTCAACCCAATCTGGAACTGTGCTGGAATATTAAAACTAAAGCAACTTAAAACCTTACAAAACAAAACCTTCAAAATCATAAATCGGCTTCCTCAACTTTATCCAACCAAACAGTTGTACAGTTTGGACAAACTTCCAATTGCAGTCATCAACGACTACGAACTTCTTTTGCTTATTTTTAAAATTATTCATGGAAAACTAAAAAATAACCAACAATTATTTCTTGTAAATGATATTCACTCATACCCAACCAGAGGAAATTCCAACTTCTTCGTTGAAAGCTTCAGAACAAATCAAGGGTTTAATAACATTCTTTGTCGTGGACTAATATTGTTCAACAATTTAAATTCTGATTTAAAAACGGAAGAACGAATCTCGCAATTTAAAATTAAAATAAAATCGCACTTGTACAATCAATTTCTGAATTCACCGTAATTAACACCTAAACATATATTATTTATATTACTACAGATATAATTCTTGTATAAAATTTATAAAATTATTCAAAGCTGCAAAACCTTTAACAGAAATTCACAATTTTTTATCATTTTTATCATTTAAGATAGGTTAACTTAGTATTAAATTTATTTTCTTGGAGTAGAAATCGCCAAAAAGTTAGAGTCTAATACAAATTTTGTAATTTTAATAGATTCAATAATTAAATAAAGAAAAAAAAAAAAAAAAAAAGACGCCTTTATGTTTATGAAGTATTTTCTTTTATCACAATAATGAATTATGAGTAATGTTTTAAGTTTTGACATGAACTCAACATATAACCAATCAAATGTTGTTGTTACGGAAAACAAAAAGAATATTGACATATTTGAATTATTTTATTTCTATGATGTAAACGGTTAAAATTATTTGACATTCCTACGCATAATATTTTATAATTTATGAAATACCATTGTATAAAGAGGTTTATAGCAGAAATGACCCATCACAAACTTAATATTTACCAACATTAAAATAATGAAGTTACGCTTTTCTTTTTCATTTTTTTTCTTTATTTTTAATTAACTTTTTTAAGTGAAAGCTGAGTTGTTTCTTTGACTTAGGTTGCATAATTGACGCAATGTGATGCTTATATTAATGAATTTTAATATCATTTGTAAAAGATTTGAAAATTAAGATTATAATGTCGGCAATGGGTACATTACAAAATCAAAAAAACAATTATTCGATAACTGATAAACTTGTTTGAAGACTTTGAATTTAATTTGTTGTGTAATTAGATGAAAATGTGCAGTAATTTTTAAACGTTAACCTACTGTCTTATAGCATAAGTAATATGGCGACAATATTTCTGTATTACAGTACAGTAAACTAATTTATTTACAATGGTTGTATAACATCATTTACACACTGCTTTGAATGTGGTAATTACCAGGCAGAATCACAGGTAGTTTATGAAAATAACCTTGTGTGATCCGGTCGTCAAGATAGTACCCAAATATTTTTCTGTTGTCATTTCCCACTTCCTTTGTATCCTTTCCTTTAGCTCGATTTTGTTGTCAGAAGCACTCTGCCTAGAATTGGTCAGGCTGAAAGGAACAAAACAACAAAACGAAACAACAAATCAACGATGTTTCAACGAAACAACTATACCAAACTCGGATAGAGTTACTAAGGTTAAAGTGAGTGGAGTTTCGGCCGAAAGTAATTTTGATCAACAAGTTCATTTGAAAAAATCGGGTAATAATGTGCATATCAAATAACTATAGGAAACGAACAAATACGACCAATATTTACTCCAAAAAAGAGAAAAATCTCTTGAATATCTCGTTCTACTAACTAGAACAGTTAACTATACAAACACAACTTTAAAGGAACACAGGTAAGATAAAAAGTGATATTTTGGTAAAAAATACTTGATATTTTTTTCTAAAATATAGGTCTACGTGTGTCATTATTACAATTGCTTTATTGTAACGCCCCTACAATCTGAAAACTAAGCCTTACATTTTTCTAACCTAAATTCGAATTGGCCTTACTCTCAATTTGATAAACGCAATTCCCAAATCTCTTCCGAGTTCGATCACAGCAAGTATACAAACACCAGGTTCTATTAAGTATTCAACTCCTTAATTGTTCCACAGCAACAGGATAACAGTACAGTACAGCAACAAAAAACCTATCTAGAATATTCTTCAAACAGCTTCTAGTACACAACGTCCAAACCAATACACAAAATGCTTCTATTAAACAACACTCAAACATTTATTTACAAAATCTAATTTTAAATATAACTTCTATTTACACGATTTTATATGCACGGTACAACTTTTCGTTTGCAATTAATTCTGATTTCAAATAATCACTTAAACTATTTCCAATATCGCACTTTTTACATCATCCGTTGGAATTTAAAATAAAACTAATCTTAATTTTGCAAGAGGGATTTCTTATATACGAGTTGACCTAGTTCTCGATTATTCGAGATCACTTTCTAGAAACCTTGAGAAAATATTAGAATATGTATTCGATTATTTTACGTTATGTTGATTTGATTCATAAAGTAATTTAATTATATTATATGTTGACCGTTTTTCTAAAAAAAGAATGTGACCTTGTTTTATTTTTGAAATATGGTACATATATCAAAAATTAAGGTTTTGTATTTCATTGCGTTTATGTAGAATCGTAATAATATTGATGTCTTAATTTTGTTAATTACTTTTTGTTTATAATAATTTGTTAACTACTTTTTGTACACTCTCCATTTTTGTGTATAACCAAAACCCCCTATATATAAGCCTTATTCATTTTTTAGCACATAAATATCGTGAAATTGTAAAGCCATTTTGAAACTAAATCTCAATATAAAAAGAATTCAAAATATAATTAACGCCATCTTGAAAAATAAAACTCCATATAAAAAAAATTAATCAAAAACACTAATCCAATTTATTGCATATGGCAATGTTAATTGTTTTTTGCATATGGCGTCAATCAAGTGAAGATCAAGCTATGAAGAAGATAGGAGGTTTTGGTATAAACATAACATAATGAAACTGTTATTACTTCGGTCTGAAAGACCTAAGTATTACATTCTCCAACCAAAGGTGAAATTCTCACCCCCACTTTTCTTGGCATTTCTCAACTTTTATGACCTACTGATTCCCAAAAAGAAAAAACAATGATTGGTCTGCCGGCTGGCCGTCCGTCCGTCACAACCTACGAAATCTAGAAAACCGCTAAGAATTTAAAAAAATTTTATTTCTAAAAATAGGTATACTCAATGGGAGGAGCCGAGAATACAAATTACAATGTGTTCGATAACTGTACTGAAAGTGTGTCAAAAAATCGTCAAATGTGTCAAAATAAGGAAACTTGAATATTTTTTGCTTAAAAACGATAATTTTAACTGATAATAGTTCAAGTAGCCTTGAATTTAAAGAAATTTTGGTAGTCGGGATCGGTATGTGAGACTAAAAACTAGCTTATTGCATTATGACTTTGTCAACAAATTATTGTGAAGTGTGTCACAAGAATGATTTTCATTTATGTTTTATGTTAAGGACTGCCGACAGAAGTGAAAACTTAAATCTGTGAAATAACTGTGTTTTTGTCTGTCTTCCAATTATTGCAGCATTGCAAATTAAAATTTCAGAATGTTTAATAGATTAAGATAAATTAAAATCATTAAAATTATACTGGGTTTCACATCTATCAGCTTTCCAAGCAACTATTATATACATTTTTATACTTAAAATAATCAAAACGTATATCATAGAAAAATTTGCGTTTATCAACACCTTAGAAAGCATGTTGTTGTGGGACCTTGTTCTTAAAAGTTTTTTATGCGTTGTTGTGACACACCTTGTAATTTCTACTACCAAACACATTTTATTTAAAAAAAAAATAGCTTATCATCAAAGAATATTCCATAACTTAGAGTAAGGGATGGTATAGTTGATTGAAAATACTTCACCCGCCAGCACCCTTAAGATTTCACTTTGGCTAATGAGATTGCACTGCTATTGCCAGTGGTATACGATATCACAAGATAACTCATATGCAAATAGCAGGAACTAAAGTACGCGTGGTTGTCACACTCATAGATCAACTATATTAAATTTTACAAATCTTCATGCGGAAAGCTAAGTAAATTAATTGGTATTAATGCGCATTGTTGCCGTTTGCAAATCACTATCGGCTAAGTGTCACCATTTTTAATTAGTTTATTTATCATGATTGCCATCCATGTTTAATCATACATAAGCTATGCTTCTTTATATAGAATTTATGCGATTTCCGTCTCGTAATTGTGAGCTTTAAATCGATATAATCGATGTTATCAAGTATCAAGTTACAAGTATTAAGTCTTCACTTAATTTTAGAAACATGTATAACATACAATTTCAAACCAAAAATTTTGATATACAAATGTTATTGTTTCAGGTTATACTATCTTTCCTACGTTCAATATTTATTTAGTAATTTAAGAATGCAAATTGCATAAGACAGTAGCAATCTAACTTTAAAAAACTGCATTATAGATCAATTTTTTAGAATCCATAAAAAGAAATTTTTATTATTTTTATGAATTCATGAATAAAAAAAATAATTTTAATGGTATTTAATAAAAATTAAAAAAAACAATAAAAAAAATGTACCAGTCCAGCAATTGAACTCAAGATCTACAGAACATCAGTCGAGCGGGATATCCACATCGCAATTTTAAACGCTAAGAAATGATGGATGTGTTTCATATTTAAAAATATTTTGCTGATTTAAAAATTGATAATGCGAATATATAGATTTTTCTCCATACAAAATTTTACAACGCGGCTAAAGAAGTTTTCACTTCAAAAATAAAATTAATTATTTGTATGACATGAAATGTAATTGAACATGGAAATTTTTGATTTTATTATAATTTTTGAAATATTTTTGGAATTTTGAAAAAAGTTTGTATTTTTGATTTTGTTATAATTTTTGCAATAATTTTATGAATTTTGGGAAAAGTTTAAATTTGATTTTATTATAATTTTTAAAATATTTTTAAATTTTGAAAAAAGTTTGTATTTTTGATTTTGTTATACTTTTTGCAATATTTTTAGAATTTTGGAAAAAGTTTGAAGTTTTGGAATATTATCAGAATTTTGGAAAAAAGTTTCAATTTATGATTTTGTAATAATTTTAGGAATATTTTTAGAATTTTGAAAACAGTTTTTTTTGATTTTGTAATATGTTTCGAAACGCTAAATGGAGAGGTTTTTGAGTATTTTGCTAAGCGTATCTTTTCACAAAATTATATTAATACATGATGATCACTTATAGTTTTCCAGCAACATATTGAAGTTTCGTGTTAGGTTTGTAATAAATTTCTAATTCAGAGAAAAATACTGATGCTTTTACACAGAATTTTATTTTTGATATACATCGCTACCCAAAACTAAAAACAATATCCTCGTAAAAGCCTTCTGCTGAAAACTATATCAAAATCCTTAACACAGATCGAAGTCTTATATCTCAGAGCTTGAGATTTCAGCCTCTCCATATTTTTATAATTATATTTGTTATTGTGTAAAAGAGATATTATAAATATAAGTAACGTAATTGAATGTAATGAGATGAAGGAGCAGTTGTTGTTGGACATTCAATAAATAATTGTCAATGTTAGTGCTATTGTCGAAAATAAATTAGTCGCTGTTAATTAACTCTCTCTCTCTCTCTCTCTCTCTCTGGCGTTTACATCCCATGGAGGGATTTTGGCGTCTGTGCAATCAGCTTCCAATCGTCTCGTTTCAGGATCAGTTAACCACAGTTTCGACATCCTATATCACGAAGGTCTTGGATGATGTCATCACGCCAGCGTTGTCTAGGTCCTCCTCTTCGACGAACACCAGCTGGTTGTTGTTGGGACGCTTTTTTAATCATTCTATCTAATGGTGCCCTTTCTACATGACCAAACCATCTAATCCGGTTAGATTTAATGAATCCGATTACATCGCAGCCTCCAAGAAGCTGTCTGATTTCATGATTCATTCGGATTCTATACTGATTTTCAGCAACTTTACATGGACCATAAATTGTTCGTATGACTTTCCTCTCGAATGTTGATAAAATTCTACAATCGGAGGAAGTCAGTGTCCAGCTTTCGCTTCCAAAGGTAAGCACAGGTCGAATTAATGCTTTGTAAAGTGTGAGTTTGCACGACTGCGAAAGATGTTTAGATCGCAAAAGTTTTGAGTATGCGTAGAAAACTCTGTATGCGGCTGAAACACGAGCTTTAATATCTGCCTGCATGTCATTTGACGATGTTATTACAGACCCGAGGTATTTGAAGTTTTCTACACGTTCCACTTCATAGTCGCCAGTATTCAGATTGCCGGGAGGTATATTCCTGGATGTTGTTAAAAGTTTAGTCTTGCCGGTGTTAATGCATAATCCAAGTCGTTTAGCAATTAGCATTTCTTTCAAGCCGAGAGAGACTATCCTTGATATCGCTTGTTATACGTCCGAGAAGCACAATATCATCTGCATAGCCAAGAATTTGACTAGATTTGTTAAATATACAGTTTTGTGTCTCAATGCGGCTTTAACTGCTGTTAATTAACTGCTGTGTATTATTAATTTATTTGTTATTATTTAAAAATTCATTCTAAATGAATAAATTCAATATAATATAACAAATAATAATAATAATAATAATAATCCTTTATTGATTTTAAATTTTATAATACAGTTGTATACATTTAATAGTTTACTGAGATCAGCTTTTAATAGTAAGCTTTACAACAGATGAAATTAATTAGTATGAGTATTGCGAAAAATAAGTGAAAAAGAATGTTTATATTTTCAAATGCAGTTCAGTCTGCTTAGTAACTAATAAAAAACTTATATTTACCTAACCTACTTAAATCTAAACTTAAAAGCTACGTTGCAAAAATTAAGCGGTAGTAAAGCTAATTGCATTTATTAATTCATTTTCAATACAATTTAATTTATTTATATATCTATCATTAGCTTCTCTAGCAACTACATTGACAAGCTTTATATTTAATTCGTTGTGCAGTCTTAAAGTGCTATAACGTCTAGGGCGTTTATATATAGTTTTTAGAAATTTGTTTTGAATAATTTGAAATTTCTTTTTATGACACAAAGCAATATCCCACCAAATTGGTGCACCATAAAGTATGATATTAAGAATCACACACTTGTAAATTAGTGTCTTATTATGACTATTCAGTTTACTATTTCTGTTGAGTAGAGGATATAGACTTTTGAACAGTGCATTACATTTTTGTTGTATTTGAGTGACGTGTGTCTTAAATGTTAATGATTTATCCAAATAAATTCCTAAATATTTAGTTGAAGGTTTCCATTCCAAAGAAGAGTTTTGAATCAGAAAAGGTTGTTGTGGAAGTTTACGGGATGCTCTACACCTAGTAAAATAAATGGCTTCACATTTTGATATGTTAATACTAAGTTTCCAGTTTTTAAAAAATTCGAGAATTTTAGTGAGGTACAATTGAAGCTTATTGATAATAGATACCGCCAGCTCATCTGACACAAATATTGCAGTGTCATCAGCAAATAATGATAATTTACATTCACTATCTCTTGGAATATCATTAATGAATAAACAAAAAAGCAAAGGACTCAATACGGCACCTTGAGGAACCCCAGCTGGAATGCTAAGTATAGAGGACATGGAATCAAAAATCTGGACAAAAAATGTTCTATCAGTTAAGAACGATTTTATGATTTTAATTAAAAATATTGGAAATCCATATATAAATAATTTATAGCAGACTGCGTCTTGCCTAACTTTATCAAAGGCTCGTTCAAGGTCTAATAATATCATTCCAGTAAATTTTAGCGAAGATCTATTAGATTTAATATGATTGACTACACGATGGATTTGATGAACTGTAGAGTGCCCAGATCTAAAACCAAATTGCTCGTTTATAATTATTTGATTGTCAGTTATGAACTCTTCCATTCTTCTTTTGATAATCTGCTCAAAGAGTTTTCCCAATGTACAAAGAAGACTAATAGGTCTGTAGCTTGTAGCAAGAGTGGGGTCTTTGCCAGGCTTTAAAACAGGAGTAATTTTAGCTTTTTTCCATTGAATTGGGAAATAACCTAGCTTCAAGCAGCACTCGAACATTATCTTAAGAAAATGGATTCCACTTTCAGGAAGATTTTTAAGTAAAATAAATGGAATATTATCTACACCTGGAGCTTTGAGCCTTGGAAGGAATTTCAAAATATCAGAAATTTCAGAAGGGCGAATTTCAGAAATTGGAGCATTGTTATCCAAATTATTGAAATTAGTGCAAAAGTCATTCACTTGTTCTTCAATTACAATATTGGAGTTTGGAATTTAATGAGCGTCAAGGAAGACATCAGCCAATACTTGTGCTTTTTCTGTATTTAAGAAAATTCGATTTCCAGTGTTGGGAGTAACTAATGGTGGAATGGACTTGCGATGGTTTTTAAAATGTTTAGTTGTTTTCCAGAAGTTTCTTGAACCATTATCCAAGCATTCAAGCTTCGTTTGCCATTTTTGATTATAAAGAATATTTATATGATATTTAATAATTCTATTTAGCAAGTTTATTGAGGTTTTAATGTGAGCAAGGCGACTTCTGAGGTAAGATCTTCTAAGCGAATTTCGGTGTCTGATAAAACTTAACACTTGATCAGATAATAACAATTTATCAGTTGGAAGAACAGGCACAAGCGGTACGGATAGATCACGAGCTGAAGAAATGGATGCTGTCAAAAAATCGACTGCAACGTTGACATCTGAAATAGTATGAATTGAACTTAAATTGAAATTTTCAATTTCAGATGAAATATGATTCTGATAAATGCTCCAATTAGCATTTTTATAGTTAAAGTATTTACGATGGCAATGATCTACTTGATTATTAAATACTATTGAACAGAGGACTGGCAGATGATCGGAGCAGAGTGCTTGAATGATGTTAACTTCGGATATCAACTGAGGGTTGTTTGTTAAAAATATGTCAATAATACTAGGGACTCCAGCAGGACTATAGTGGGTAGGATCTTGGGGAGCGATAACAACACAATCAGAGTTAATAGAATAATCATATAAAGTTCGACCACCGCGGTTAGTTCTAGGACAAAACCAGTTAGGATGCTTACAATTTAAATCACCACCAATTAGGTAAGGAATATTACCACTACAAATTTTTATAAAATCATTTCTGAGATGCTCAGAATTCGAATATGAACAATATACAGAAAAAATTTTAAGTTGATTATTATCACTACTTATTATATTAATACCCAGGGATTCTATACAATTTAATTTAAGGTCAGGAAGAAGCGAATGTTTAATGCAATCTTTTATAAGAATACCAACACCACCCCTGCGAATATTTTCTCTATCATTACGATAAAATCGAAAATTAGGAATCGAAAATGAAATAGAAGGCTTTAAATGCGTTTCACTAATAAGTAATATATCAATATTAAAATTATCTAAAAACTGAATTACCTCAAATTTTTTATTTTTTATACCGTACGCGTTCCACACACAAATTTTTAAAGAATTATGGATAACAGACATATTTAATAGCAATATTAGCCATAACATCAAACTGTTCTTCTTTGGAATGGCACCCCCGAAGTCATGAAACAAGTTCTTTGAGAATTTGTAATAACTCATGTGGTGCAAACAAATCATTTGTGCTATCTGAATTAATATTAATTGAATTTTCATGATTGATTGCATTTGTTTGAACCACTGTACTGAACTGCATTTTTTTGTTAACAAAATTATTATTATTATTATTATTATTAAAATTTTTATTGTTGTTTTGATGAGGTATTGAAGGAAGAATAGAAAAATCCTGTTGTTGAAATGAAAACGTTAGTTGATTTGAAGGTCGACTCAACTTATTTTTTAGATTCAGATGATTTTTTATTTGAATGTATTTTTCTCTTTCTGGACAAATTATAGAGTTAGATGTATGATTTCCACTACAATTACAGCAAACATGTTTAGTAATATCGTTTTGTAAAGGACACTCCATATCATCAATATGTTCATCTCCACCACAGAAATTACATTTTGGCTTCATGTAGCATGCGTTCGCTCCATGACCATACATTTTACATTTATAACATTGGAGAGGACCTTTGCTGGTGGATCGACAAGTCTCCCATCTGCACACTGTGTTATCTAATATTTTTTAAATGGTTCAGAGACATTGATCCCTTTTTGAAAGCAACAAAATAAAGGGCATCTTCACTGTTTCGACGATATTTTTTAGGAATAGTTTTCCAAACATTAACAGGACTCAGGCCACTATTCTCGAGGCTTTTCTTAACTTCATTTGTATCCATATCATGGAGCCCACATAGTACAAATTTAACAAAACGATTTCCCTCAAGCGTATATGAGATCATACCATTGTTATGTTCTTTTAATTTAGTAAAAATTTTGTTATAGTCTGATAGGCTATATGTAAGTATTTTTATGCCAATTGACATTATTTGTATATTATATTTTGAAATATTTAGTTCCTTCATAGTTTTATGAATCTCCGTTGAGGGAGATTTTGTAATTATTGGAGGAATTTTTTCTACAGGTTTTCTAGAACTTTCACCATACGGAGAACTAGTTTGCGATGTTTTTGAATATTTTGATAAATTAACGTTAGGCGGTAAACCTGCATACCTGTTTACTGTTGGGATGTCACTCATTTTAATGCCTTGACTCATCTGTTTAATGCTGCTGAGCGAGCTCCTAGGGAGGCTACGCATCTGGCGACTTATAGTTCTTTTATTTGTGAGCATCCACACACAATAATCACAAAACAATCAATTTATATTTCAATGTTTAACTTTAATTTGATTTGAATTTATAACTAACAACAAATCCAAACAAAAAATAAAACACAGTTAGAAATTTTAATATTGAAAAAATTTGATTATAACTTGATTATTTGATGTTTACTTCGCAAACACCGAATATCGAATCCAATATAACAAATATAAAAACATTTTTTTGTACTCGGGGCAAAAACTGTTGATAAACATTTTCAATAATTTTTAAAGTCTTAATAGCACATACTAATTAATTATATGAATTTATAATTATGTCATAAGAAAGCTCATTTTCGGTTTAATGATCATTAATTTTCTATCATAATTTTTTGTCGCTAATTTGATTGAGTTAACGATATTTAACTGTAATTAAAGGAAATATATTTATAGTTCCGTAATAAACTTGGTGTGGTTTGTTTTAAACGTAAATAAAAAGTTTATGTGTAAGGCTGATGAGTGATGACATTACAAAAAACATTTGAATTTCAATTTTCTACTTCTATCTCTCGAGAAAACAAACTAAATTGCATATAAAAAGAGACAATAAAGCAGGTGCTTGTATTTTTGTGCATTATGCAATCTGTTAGTTACAAAAGAAAAACAACGAAAACCACAATCAAACGTACAGCAATGAGAACATTAATATAAAATCTACAACAACAAAAGTCACAAACAAAAAAGCTTGTGCGTTACGTTGTATTCATTAGCGATAGTTTTCTTGTTTTTTTTTTAATTCAACAAACACATTTTCCACTCGAGTTACAAACAAAATTATTATTACATTGACATCTGTAGTTATTATTGTTTATCTTTATTTGTTGTTCGTTATTGTTGACTTATTTAATTTAATAGACATTAAATTTTTGGTTTAGAACTGCAAATCTATAGTTTGTCAAATCTAAGTTGCTATAATAATTTAACAGTGTTATAGTTATAATAAAAACTTTAAGATAAGTTGTTGTGATCAAGAGATACGGTTTAGCAGATTTGTTAAACTTTTCTTTATTCAATCATGATAGCACTCGTAATAACGACTTTTAAAATTTCACATGTGCAAATTCATCGAAAATAATTGGAACTTTTTTAATGCAATCAGCACAGATGGATATTCATATTCAGTTAGCAGAGGAGATACCAAAACAAAACATAGATTGATTATTATCTCAATGATTTTAAAAAAAATATTACAGTTTGATGACCTCGTTGTTTTTTAAGTTACTGCTTTTAAAAATTAAATTATAGAGGCTTAAAAAAAGCTTATAGAGGCTAAAATTTATAAATTATTTTCTATAAAACCGCTGGAAACAAACATATCACTTATAGTATTTTAGGTGCTCAACCTTATAAAGCAACAATAACAATATCTTTTGAATGGAATAAGAAAGCAACAATTTTTGACATTTTAATTTTTCCCTTTACACTAAACTACTATACTCGATTAAAGTAAGTTGTGGAACATTAAAAACTTATATTTTATTAAAAGGATGACATAGTAAATAGTTGAATAACTTTGAAATAAATGTTTTTATTAAATCCAGTCCGATAGTGTAGCACGTAATCACAGTGGTAGGTAGGTTCAGTTAATTCAGTGTTAAAGAAGATTTACAAGCTATAGTGTAGCTATAACGGTCACAAATTCCTGCAACATCCTAACGATGACTCGTTAAGAACAGTCTTATCATTTCGATGTTAACAAAAAAATAAATTATTTTTTTGGAAGGCAGTGCTAAACATAATAAAATATTGGTTTTCCCATAATTATTTTCCATAATTTCATTCTTGTGAAATAAAGTAAGAAAAAAAAACCACTATGTTTCTCTTTCAATATGAGTTGACATCTTCATCACAAAAGCTGGATTTAAACACAGTTTAAGGCTGCGGACAATTTACAGTATCTAAATTTATCGATAGTGTAGTTTTTTAGGATTATTGCTACTGTCTTTTAGCAGTGTGACGTCAATACGAAGTAAAATATAGAATGCATTCAGGGGATTTTTACGACATCTCAATATTTTATTCAATTTTTAAAAGAAATGTTTTGCTATTCTGCTTTTTTTTGTACCATTTCTTGTTGTTTTCTCTTTTCATTTTTTTCTATTTTTTGTTGGTGATTGTTGTACTATTTTTGAATGGAAAACTTCAGGCGCGTTATGCGATTTTGTATGGCAAGAAATTTATATATTCGAGTCACGCATCGTCACGCTAAATAAATATTAAGGTAGAAACACAACACGGACGATAACGTCGGACGATAAAAAAAACCTCTACAATTTCACTGTTGTAAGCACAACAAAGGCAGGCGTCAGCGTGAAAAGCTGTCAAAAATAAAAATGGATAAACTAAAATACTTTGTTCTTTGTCAAAATGAATTTCACAAATTTCAATTTTAAAAATAACTAATTTTTACTAATAAATAAATAATAATAATTTGTCTACTAATAACAAGTCTTAAAAATATATAAACAAAATACAAATTATGAAAATATATAAATGAATCAAACCGAACTTTGAACATAAACTGAAAATTCAATTGACAAAACAAAACGATTACAACCTCAGAAACGCGAAAAACATTAGAAAATCATATTTTTCAGTTGGCGGCACTGTCACAATAACATTAAAAATTCAAACCATACCTTTGAATTGAAAATATTCCAATTACTTCTTTACTTACTTGAGTTTAATTAATCTCAAAAATCCAAAATAAATTTAAATTCCTTTAATGTAGTCTAATGTTAATACATATAGAACTACAAATTGACCAAGTGTCAGCCATTGATTTCACATTGATTGGAAACAATCAATAATGACTATACAATCGTGACTTAGGATGTTAATTAGAATAGAAATGTTCCCCATTCTATGAATTCACACAAAGTATTGTCTAGAAATTTAATGCAAAAAATCCCATATAATGTAAAAGCATTTCCATAATATGGAGTCTAATGACAGTGGAAAAATTCAACTTAAGTAAAAAATAATTAAGTGATGAAGAAGTTTCAACTTTGAAATTGTCATCGCCTCAACGGCGTAATCGATAGCGTGTCTGCCCAAAGATTCGAGCCGGGCACTGACGATAGTAGGTTCGAATCCGATCCGAAACACGTAAAATGTGAATTGTAGTTTTTTTTCTGAGAAACTTCAAACCATACCTTTGAATTGAAAATATTCCAATTACTTCTTTACTTACTTGAGTTTAATTGATCTCAAAAATCCAAAATAAATTTAAATTCCTTTAATGTAGTCTAATGTTAATACATATAGAACTACAAATTGACCAAGTGTCAGCCATTGATTTCACATTGATTGGAAACAATCAATAATGACTATACAATCGTGACTTAGGATGTTAATTAGAATAGAAATGTTCCCCATTCTATGAATTCACACAAAGTATTGTCTAGAAATTTAATGCAAAAAATCCCATATAATGTAAAAGCATTTCCATAATATGGAGTCTAATGACAGTGGAAAAATTCAACTTAAGTAAAAAATAATTAAGTGATGAAGAAGTTTCAACTTTGAAATTGTCATCGCCTCAACGGCATAATCGATAGCGTGTCTGCCCAAAGATTCGAGCCGGGCACTGACGATAGTAGGTTCGAATCCGATCCGAAACACGTAAAATGTGAATTGTAGTTTTTTTTCTGAGAAACTTCAAACCATACCTTTGAATTGAAAATATTCCAATTACTTCTTTACTTACTTGAGTTTAATTGATCTCAAAAATCCAAAATAAATTTAAATTCCTTTAATGTAGTCTAATGTTAATAAATATAGAACTACAAATTGACCAAGTGTCAGAGAATTGATTTCACATTGATTGGAAACAATCAATAATGACTATACAATCGTGACTTAGGATGTTAATTAGAATAGAAATGTTCCCCATTCTATGAATTCACACAAAGTATTGTCTAGAAATTTAATGCAAAAAATCCCATATAATGTAAAAGCATTTCCATAATATGGAGTCTAATGACAGTGGAAAAATTCAACTTAAGTAAAAAATAATTAAGTGATGAAGAAGTTTCAACTTTGAAATTGTCATCGCCTCAACGGCGTAATCGATAGCGTGTCTGCCCAAAGATTCGAGCCGGGCACTGACGAGGGTAGGTTCGAATCCGATCCGAAACACGTAAAATGTGAATTGTAGTTTTTTTTTCTGAGAAACTTCAAACCATACCTTTGAATTGAAAATATTCCAATTACTTCTTTACTTACTTGAGTTTAAT
Organism: Diogma glabrata; assembly: GCA_963693315.1. Taxonomy (NCBI): domain Eukaryota; kingdom Metazoa; phylum Arthropoda; class Insecta; order Diptera; family Cylindrotomidae; genus Diogma; species Diogma glabrata. The sequence continues at coordinate 200,079,399 of OY856188.1, forward strand.
TGATCTCAAAAATCCAAAATAAATTTAAATTCCTTTAATGTAGTCTAATGTTAATACATATAGAACTACAAATTGACCAAGTGTCAGCCATTGATTTCACATTGATTGGAAACAATCAATAATGACTATACAATCGTGACTTAGGATGTTAATTAGAATAGAAATGTTCCCCATTCTATGAATTCACACAAAGTATTGTCTAGAAATTTAATGCAAAAAATCCCATATAATGTAAAAGCATTTCCATAATATGGAGTCTAATGACAGTGGAAAAATTCAACTTAAGTAAAAAATAATTAAGTGATGAAGAAGTTTCAACTTTGAAATTGTCATCGCCTCAACGGCGTAATCGATAGCGTGTCTGCCCAAAGATTCGAGCCGGGCACTGACGATAGTAGGTTCGAATCCGATCCGAAACACGTAAAATGTGAATTGTAGTTTTTTTTCTGAGAAACTTCAAACCATACCTTTGAATTGAAAATATTCCAATTACTTCTTTACTTACTTGAGTTTAATTGATCTCAAAAATCCAAAATAAATTTAAATTCCTTTAATGTAGTCTAATGTTAATACATATAGAACTACAAATTGACCAAGTGTCAGCCATTGATTTCACATTGATTGGAAACAATCAATAATGACTATACAATCGTGACTTAGGATGTTAATTAGAATAGAAATGTTCCCCATTCTATGAATTCACACAAAGTATTGTCTAGAAATTTAATGCAAAAAATCCCATATAATGTAAAAGCATTTCCATAATATGGAGTCTAATGACAGTGGAAAAATTCAACTTAAGTAAAAAATAATTAAGTGATGAAGAAGTTTCAACTTTGAAATTGTCATCGCCTCAACGGCGTAATCGATAGCGTGTCTGCCCAAAGATTCGAGCCGGGCACTGACGATAGTAGGTTCGAATCCGATCCGAAACACGTAAAATGTGAATTGTAGTTTTTTTTCTGAGAAACTTCAAACCATACCTTTGAATTGAAAATATTTCAATTACTTCTTTACTTACTTGAGTTTAATTGATCTCAAAAATCCAAAATAAAAATTAAAAATTACCCTTGCAGCCAAATGATAATAAAATTGATATCTGGCAATATTCTTCGCCGACGATAAATTAGAAATAGAATCTAAATTTTCTCCGACGAAAAAAACTTTTTCGTTTATCGCTGTAGTTGTGTTTGAAATGTATGTATCCTGTGTATTCTAATGTTACTAACGTCGTCGTCGGACGATTTCGCCCGTGTTGGGTTTCTAGCTTTAAATATAAAATAAATATTAAAAGAGAGTGAGATAAATTGTAATCTTTTGTTATTTTCTTATTTCTTCTTCTCATTTTCTTGATTTATAATTTCAGTTAATGACAGTGTGGAAGTGAGGTAAAGTAAGTTAAGATTTTTCTTTTTGAAAAATATGGAGGAATACAGTGCGTTACGTGAGTCAAGGAATATGCTTGCTCGAAGAAACGATTTTTAAATATTGACGATAGCTGGATTATTGACAACCCTTTTTTTGTTGTGTAAAAAAAATTTCATTTATGATTTTATTTTTTCATCAGATATTAGCTATATCGCATTTTTTTATGTGATAGAATTTACTGTTTGGATGGATATTTCATTCCTTAAAAAATATAAAACCCAAAAAAAAATTGCGTACGTCGAAGGTCGGGACGCATGTTATTGTGGGAACTGGGATCTAGGTCTTAAAAGGTTTTTGCGTATATTTTTGTGACACATATTATGATTCCTACAACACAACACATTTTATTTAGAATAAAAAAATAACCCTGATTTTTATTTAACTTTTATACGAGTAATAATAATAAAATAACACATGAAAAAAATAATATAAATGTAAACAAAAAATTAAATCAACATAACTTTTTGATTCAATAAATCAGAAAATAAATCAAATAAACAAAAATAAATCAGATAAATTAAATTGCACGTTTCAGTTTCATTAAATCGATATAATTTATCATTATGAAAAAAAATATTTACCAAGGAAAATTATAAGAAAATACCAAAGACTTACTTATAATAATCCACAAGTGTGTTAAATTGCTTTGATATTTTTGTTTTCCAGTATTAGTTGGTGCCTTTCACCACCCACATTGAAAATGTTTATTAAAATAATATTTTATTAACGTTTCAATATTTATATGTGTAATTCACACCAATTAGATATTTTGAAGAGAAAAGAAAAATTGCAATTTTAACATCGTTGAAAATTTTATTTTATTTATTTAAATAAAAAAAAAATGATTTTGAACCTTGAAAGCTATTTGAAATAACCCGACTGATAAATAAACTAAGCCGGAAGCCAATTTTTTGTAACATTTTTTCGTTATTTAAATATTCATTCGATCAATCATTACACATTATTGTTTTATTTTTAAGGATAAAGTGAATATGAAAGATAACATATTGACCTATAAACATACAATATATATATTTGACAAAACCAGATGAGATCGATAAACAACTTTTCGTTTTTATTTCCATCAACAGCTCTTAACTATAATGATAAATATGAAAATGTCATTTGAAAATGTTGGCAGTTACAGTAAAAATATAATAAACGTTTTATAATCATAGCCAACATCACACCATAGCGACTTCATAAGATCAGATTAATATCTTGAAGTTGGCTCACGATTTCATAAAGTTTATTTGATTTTTTGATTTTAAATGAAAATCGTGAGATTGCATTAAATTTTTATGAAAGTTTTTTTTAAGAAAATTTGCGCAAATTTGATTATGAGTATATAAATTCATGCCACCTTTGGGGTTGATTTAAATTATATAAATAAAATAAGTTTTCAAAATTATAACCAGATGATGATTTTCTTTAGACTGGACAGATACAATCCCAATATGAACAAGCTCAATGAAGAGTTTACAGAAAGTCCAAAATACAAATTTCTGTCTGCTGTTCTCCTCAATGGTATTGACAAAAACTCTGTTCGAGTTACACAACAACTAGTTCTATAATCGTAATATAATATTTAACATGTTAACTTTACCTGAACAACAAGGACGCGTTAGACATTGCTTTTAAAACATAACTCTGGAACGATCATATAATATTGATGAAAAATTTCCTCAATAGATGTAAAAAATTTCTCACTTCCTACCAATTACTCCAAATTTATAAGTTCTATATTCGTTCTTGTATGGAGTATTGTTGTCAAGTTTGAGGCCCGGCATCTGTTACCATCCTGGCTCTTTTGAACTCTGGCTCTTTTGGATTCTGTTCAAAAGCGTGCTATATACGAATTGTTGGTGATTGAAATTTAACATTAAATCGTGATTCACTATAATACCTTCACTAGCAGTGCTCGGATGAAATTAGATCCATTATGCTTTAAAAACAATTTTTTCCTCGTTGCAAACGAACAGAAAATGCAAAGGAACTTTTTTGTCCATGCATCATACAAATTGAATGATTTGCCGAATTAATAGTCTCGAGTGCATTCAATCCACAAATATTTAAAAAAGCGTCCATCAACATCACAGAACGCATGTTGTTGTGACACCTAGGTCTTAAAGAATATCTTTGTGTTGTTGAGACATAGTTTGTAATTCTTATTCCACAACACTTTTCATTAAAAAAAAAATTAGATAGATATTTTCGATGAGAAGCTGCTGTAAAAAGGTAGTCATCTGTAGATATCATGTTTTAGAAGATCTTGTTAGTTAATTATGTTTCAATGAGGAATTAGTCTACAATATGGCAGTGGACTGTATCATTTAATTTTTTGATAGACGATGAAAAATATGGGAGCTGCAATACATCATATACTTACATTAACTTTGACAGTGATGTAGTTTTCGAAGTAGTAAGAAATTATAAATCTTGATGTTAGATAATAATGTGCACCTAACAAGGCAAATGCTCGATGAAAACAATTATATAAATCTTGATGGTATATATTAATGTCATCACATGCTGTAATCTACCAATGGTGAAAGATATAACTAGAAAATTTATTAAAACCACATGTTGGTTGGCACTTCTGACAATATCGAATAATCAAACTTCCCCCAAAACTCAACACACTGAGGTTTTTAACACAGCAAGAAATAAGTTCCATTTTAATTTATAAATCTTCATTCTTTATATTTTACAAAACATAATTTTTAAATCGATACGTGAAAAAAACAACCACCAAACAAGAAATACAATTTAGAAGAAGAACCTATAACAAAAAATCTTAACTTATATACAACAAATTTGCAGTGCCGACAAGCGACAACTCTAAAAATCCGTTCCACATTTAAAATTTTTTATGATAATAAATGAACTGCTGAATGCATCTAAAAATGAGTGGAGAACGTATCATTTGTCAAATTGACGTATTAACTAATAAAAAATAATAATAAATCAACATACGAAATAAGTTAACATTAATAATATTTATTGAATAGTATGTATATAGGCCAATAGAATTACGGATTCTACGTGTTGTTGTCGGTTACAGGTCGGAATTTTTTTTAATTTCTGGGGGTGGGGGACATAATGGACCTGCGGAGTCCACTCGCTCGGAACCTGGGGATTGGAGTTATTCAACAAATTCGGCTGGAAATGCTTTTTTGCTTCCTTGTAAGCGATATAACTCGTAAATGGTGCACTTTAGGATACTGGTGCCATGGAACGTTCTTGTTCCTTAAATGTTTTTCTATAACTTAAAATAAAAAACAATAAAAAAAATTTTTTTTGTTGCAAATTTTTGCAAAAAACTGCGAAAAAAGGTCTAAAAAACGATATTACTTCGGTCTGAAAGACCTAAGTATTACATTCATGAGCTCAAAGTGAAATTCTTACCCCCACTTTTTTTGACATTTCTCGACGTTTTAGGACCTCCTGATTCTAAAAAAGCAAAAAAAAAAAAAATGTATGTCTGTCTGTCGGCCGGCCGGCCGGCCGGCCGGCCGTCACAACCGACGAAATCTAGAAAACCGCTGGACGGATTTGAAAAATTTTTTTTTCTAAAAATAGGTTTACTTAATAGGAAGAGCCGAAAGGACGATGTGTTCGATAACTGTACCGGAAGTGTGTCAAAAAATTTGAAAAGGTGTCAAAACAAGGAAATTTGCATATTTTTTGCTTAAAAAACGTTCATTTTAAGTGATTACGAGTAGGAACATTAAATTTGGAGAAATCTTGATGGTCGGGATTGGTATGTGAGACCAAAATCTAGATTATTGCATTATAAGTTTGTCAAAAAAATGTTGTCAAGTGTGTCAAAAGAAAGATTTTTATTTATTTTTTTACCTAATTTTTTGGAAAAAAAATAAAATTAATTGTTTGTTTGAAATGAAGTTTTATTATTATTATTGAGAATTATGGCATTATAAGTTTGTCAAAAAAATGTTGTCAAGTGTGTCAAAAGAAAGATTTTTATTTATTTTTTTACCCAATTTTTTGGAAAACAAGAAAATTGTTGGTTTGAAATGAAATTTTATTATTATTATTGAGAATTATGGCATCATAAGTTTATCAGAAAAATGTTGTCAAGTGTGTCAAAAGATTTTTAATTAGTTTTTTACCCAATTTTTTTGAAAAAATTAAAATTGTTTCTTTGAAATGAAATTTTATTATTATTATTGAGAATTATGGCATTATAAGTTTGTCAAAACATGTTGTCAAGTGTGTCAAAAGAACGGTTTTTATTTATTTTTTACCCAATTTTTTACAAAAAAATAAAATTAATGATTTGTGACATGATATTTTATTATTATTATAGAGAATTATGGCATTATAAGTTTGTCAAAAAATAATGTCAAGTGTGTCAAAAAATGATTTCATTTATTTTTTTAGCCAATTTTTTGGAAGAAAATGTAGCTGTTTTTATGACGTAAATGTAATTTAAAATGAAATTGGACATGGAAATTTTTGAATTTGTTATAGTTTTGGAAATAGTTTTGGAATTTTGAAAAAGTTTGTATTTTTGATTTTGTAATAATTTTTACAATATTTTTAGAATTTCGGCAAAAGTTTTAATTTTTGATTTTGTAAGAATTTTTGGAATATTTTTGGAATTTTTGAAAATTTTTAATTTTTGATATTATGATAATTTTTGGAATTTTGAAAAAATTTTCAATTTTTGATTTTGTAATAATTTTTGCAATATATTTAGAATGTTGGAAAAAGTTTGAATTTTTAAGAATTTTTGAAATATTATTGGAATTTAGAAAAAATTTAAATATTTGATTTTATTCTAATTCTTGGAATATTTTTGGAATTTTGAAAAAGTTTGGTTTTATTGCATTTAACAATATTTTTGGAATTTTGATTATAATTTTCCGGCAACGTATTGATGTTTCGTGTTAGTTTTGTAATAAATTTTTAAACAGAGATAAAAAATACTAGTACTTTAACAAAGAGTTTTGTTTGATATACATCGCTGCCCAAAACTAAAAACCATGTCCTCATAAAAGTTTTTTGCCGAAAACTATATCAAAATCCTTAACCCAGACCGAAGTCTTGATATCTCAGAGCTGTGAGATTTCAGCCCCTCCATATTTTTTGAATTGAATTTAGTTAATTACAAATAATTGTTTATAATATAATTGACCCCTCTATCTTGTAGCTGAAACCTCAATCAAAAATATAAGCTTTGGAACGTTTCATTCGGCTTAATAAATTTTGAACAATTCCATTTTGCACTTAATGTCTGAAAAAAAGTTATTAACTTTGGGCAGGCCGCAAGGTCTGAGTTTTTATCTGATTATAATCTTCTTGACGGCAGTCGAAAGGGTAAAATGTCAGCTTTAATTAACAACATTATGGATCTACGAATATGGGAGACAAATCCCAACTAGTGGAGAATGGCCAGGAGAATAAATAAGACAAAAAATTGACATTAAAAATGAATTAAATAATTGTGATGTTAAGTCGATCGTCCAAAAACAAAATTTTATCTCGTCGCTGGTCGAGTTGGTTAAATGGTTAACCATATAAACTTTGCTCAGAGGGACGCCGGTTCGATTCCCAGAACCGACCGGAATTGAGATAAAACTTTTGTTACGAAACTTTCACTTTTCAAAGCAATTTTTCATTCTATTCAATTGAATACATTCATTTCTAGTGTCTTAGAATTCTAAACTACATAATGGTTAGATCCATTGCTAAACTCTTAATAAAATCTTGAATTTAACATTTATTACATAAATCATGATTTTTTACCGAAAAAACAACTTTTTCTATGCGAAAAGTAAACTCACTATTGAAAAAAATAACAAATTATAGTTGCTATGGTTTTTCATATAATTTTACAAAGTATTTTAAACAACGTAACCATGAAAAAATAGAATATGAATTTTGAATGTTTTGTTGTCGATTTATAACTTTATAATTTATAGTAAATATCGATTATATATTAGTATCATAGCATTCGATATTCGGTGTTTGCGAAGTAAACATCAAATTATCAAGTTATAATCAAATTTTTCAATATTAATATTAAAATTTCTAACTGTGTTTTATTTTTTGTTTGGATTTGTTGTTAGTTATAAATTCAAATCAAATTAAAGTTAAACATTGAAATATAAATCGATTGTTTAGTGATTATTGTGTGTGGATGCTCACAAATAAAAGAACTATAAGTCGCCAGATGCGTAGCCTCCCTAGGAGCTCGCTCAGCAACATTAAGCAGATGAGTCAAGGCATTAAAATGAGTGATATCCCAACAGTAAACAGGTATGCAGGTTTACCACCTAACGCTAATTTATCAAAATATGCAAAAACATCACAAACTAGTTCTCCGTCTGGTGAAAGTTCTAGAAAACCTGTAGGAAAAATTCCTCCAATAATTACAAAATCTTCCTCAACGGAGATTCATAAAACTATGAAGGAACTAAATATTTCAAAATATAATATACAAATCATGTCAATTGGCATAAAAATACTTACATATAGCCTATCAGACTATAACAAAATTTTTACTAAATTAAAAGAACATAACAATGGTATGTTCTCATATACGCTTGAGGAAAACCGTTTTGTTAAATTTGTACTATGTGGGCTCCATGATATGGATACAAATGAAGTTAAGAAAAGCCTCGAGAATAGTGGCCTGAGTCCTGTTAATGTTTGGAAAACTATTCCTAAAAAATATCGTCGAAACAGTGAAGATGCCCTTTATTTTGTTGCTTTCAAAAAGGGATCAATGTCTCTGAACCAATTAAAAAATATTAGATTTGTTAATAACACAGTGTGCAGATGGGAGACTTGTCGATCCACCAGCAAAGGTCCTCTCCAATGTTATAAATGTAAAATGTATGGTCATGGAGCTAACGCATGCTTCATGAAGCCAAAATGTAATTTCTGTGGTGGAGATGAACATATTGATGATATGGAGTGTCCTTTACAAAACGATATTACTAAACATGTTTGCTGTAATTGTAGTGGAAATCATACATCTAACTCTATAATTTGTCCAGAAAGAGAAAAATACATTCAAATAAAAAATCATCTGAATCTAAAAAATAAGTTGAGTCGACCTTCAAATCAACCAACGTTTTCATTTCAACAACAGGATTTTCCTATTATTCCTTCAATACCTCATCAAAACAACAATAAAAATTTTAATAATAATTATAATAATTTTGTTAACAAAAAAATGCAGTTCAGTACAGTGGTTCAAACAAATGCAATCAATCATGAAAATTCAATTAATATTAATTCAGATAGCACAAATGATTTGTTTGCACCACATGAGTTATTACAAATTCTCAAAGAACTTGTTTCAGGACTTCGGGGGTGCCATTCCAAAGAAGAACAATTTGATGTTATGGCTAATATTGCTGCTATTAAATATGTCTGTTATCCATAATTCTTTAAAAATTTGTGTGTGGAACGCGTACGGTATAAAAAATAAAAAATTTGAGGTAATTCAGTTTTTAGATAATTTTAATATTGATATATTACTTATTAGTGAAACGCATTTAAAGCCTTCTATTTCATTTTCGATTCCTAATTTTCGCTTTTATCGTAATGATAGAGAAAATCTTCGCAGGGGTGGTGTTGGTATTCTTATAAAAGATTGCATTAAACATTCGCTTCTTCCTGACCTTAAATTAAATTGTATAGAATCCCTGGGTATTAATATAATAAGTAGTGATAATAATCAACTTAAAATTTTTTCTGTATATTGTTCATATTCGAATTCTGAGCATCTCAGAAATGATTTTATAAAAATTTGTAGTGGTAATATTCCTTACCTAATTGGTGGTGATTTAAATTGTAAGCATCCTAACTGGTTTTGTCCTAGAACTAACCGCGGTGGTCGAACTTTATATGATTATTCTATTAACTCTGATTGTGTTGTTATTGCTCCCCAAGATCCTACCCACTATAGTCCTGCTGGAGTCCCTAGTATTATTGATATATTTTTTACAAACAACCCACAGTTGATATCCGAAATTAACACCATTCAAGCACTCTGCTCCGATCATCTGCCAGTCCTCTGTTCAATAGTATTTAATAATCAAGTAGATCATTGCCATCGTAAATACTTTAACTATAAAAATGCTAATTGGAGCATTTATCAGAATCATATTTCATCTGAAATTGAAAATTTCAATTTAAGTTCAATTCATACTATTTCAGATGTCAACGTTGCAGTCGATTTTTTGACAGCATCCATTTCTTCAGCTCGTGAGCTATCCATACCGCTTGTGCCTGTTCTTCCAACTGATAAATTGTTATTATCTGATCAAGTGATAAGTTTTATCAGACACCGAAATTCGCTTAGAAGATCTTACCTCAGAAGTCGCCTAGCTCACATTAAAACCTCAATAAACTTGTTAAATAGAATTATTAAATATCATATAAATATTCTTTATAATCAAAAATGGCAAACGAAGCTTGAATGCTTGGATAATGGTTCAAAAAACTTCTGGAAAACAACTAAACATTTTAAAAACCATCGCAAGTGCATTCCACCATTAGTTACTCCCAACACTGGAAATCGAATTTTCTTAAATACAGAAAAAGCACAAGTATTGGCTGATGTCTTCCTTGACGCTCATCAAATTCCAAACTCCAATATTGTAATTGAAGAACAAGTTAATGATTTTTGCACTAATTTCAATAATTTGGATAACAATGCTACAATTTCTGAAATTCACCCTTCTGAAATTTCTGATATTTTGAAATTCCTTCCAAGGCTCAAAGCTCCAGGTGTAGATAATATTCCATTTATTTTACTTAAAAATCTTCCTGAAAGTGGAATCCATTTTCTTAAGATAATATTCGAGTGCTGCTTGAAGCTAGGCTATTTCCCAATTCAATGGGAAAAAAGCTAAAATTACTCCTGTTTTAAAGCCTGGCAAAGACCCCACTCTTGCTACAAGCTACAGACCTATTAGTCTTCTTTGTACATTGGGAAAACTCTTTGAGCATATTATCAAAAGAAGAATGGAAGAGTTCATAACTGACAATCAAATAATTATAAACGAGCAATTTGGTTTTAGATCTGGGCACTCTACTGTTCATCAAATCCATCGTGTAGTCAATCATATTAAATCTAATAGATCTTCGCTAAAATCTACTGGAATGATATTATTAGACCTTGAACGAGCCTTTGATAAAGTTTGGCAAGACGCAGTCTGCTATAAATTATTTATATATGGATTTCCAATATTTTTAATTAAAATCATAAAATCGTTCTTAACTGATAGAACATTTTTTGTCCAGATTTTTGATTCCATGTCCTCTATACTTAGTGTTCCAGCTGGGGTTCGTCAAGGTGCTGTATTGAGTCCTTTGCTTTTTTGTTTATTCATCAATGATATTCCAAGAGATAGTGAATGTAAATTATCATTATTTGCTGATGACACTGCAATATTTGTGTCAGATGAGCTGGCGGTATCTATTATCAATAAGCTTCAATTGTACCTCACTAAAATTCTCGAATTTTTTAAAAACTGGAAACTTAGTATTAACATATCAAAATGTGAAGCTATTTATTTTACTAGGTGTAGAGCATCCCGTAAACTTCCACAACAACCTTTTCTGATTCAAAACTCTTCTTTGGAATGGAAACCTTCAACTAAATATTTAGGAATTTATTTGGATAAATCATTAACATTTAAGACACACGTCACTCAAATACAACAAAAATGTAATACACTGTTCAAAAGTCTATATCCTCTACTCAACAGAAATAGTAAACTGAATAGTCATAATAAGACACTAATTTACAAGTGTGTGATTCTTAATATCATACTTTATGGTGCGCCAATTTGGTGGGATATTGCTTTGTGTCATAAAAAGAAATTTCAAATCATTCAAAACAAATTTCTAAAAACTATATATAAACGCCCTAGACGTTATAGCACTTTAAGACTGCACAACGAATTAAATATAAAGCTTGTCAATGTAGTTGCTAGAGAAGCTAAGGATAGATACATAAATAAATCAAATTATATTGAAAATGAATTTATTAACGCAATTAGCTTTACCACCGCTTAATTTTTGCAACGTAGCTTTTAAGTTTAGATTTAAGTAGGTTAGGTAAATATAAGTTTTTTATTAGTTACTAAGCAGACTGAACTGCATTTGAATTTTATAAACATTCTTTTTCATTTATTTTTTTTTGCAATACTCATACTAATTAATTTCATCTGCTGTAAAGCTTACTATTAAAAGCTGATCTCAGTAAATTATTAAATGTATACAACTGTATTATAAAATTTAAAGTCAATAAAGGATTATTATTATTAGTATCATAGAAAAAATTGCATTTCCTACGCGAGATAAAAACGATTTTCGTTCGTAAACATGTCTGTCAAATGATTTTTGTTTCTGTGGTATATCGTCTTCTTTTTTAATTTATTTCACGGGGATAATTTTTAAAGAAACAGTTGAATTTGAATTACTGATGGCATTTATTGTTTTCTTAATATTTCGGTCATCTTTTTTGACCTTTTTCAAAAGCTAAAATAAATTTATAATTAATCCATAATATAATAGCCGTAAGTCTATCCTTCTATACGAGCGTAACGGCAATCTTATCTATCCTTTAGTCTATAGACCGAATATAGTTCGAATTGGTATATTGGTAGCGCGCTCGACTGATGATCTATAGATTGAAAGTTCGAAACCTGAATATTGCGAATTTTTTTGTATTTTTTTTTTTTCAAATAACATTAAAATTATTGTTTTTTTACACACTTTTATTTTATTCATATTCATACATACATTTCATTTTACGATAATGCAGTTTTTAAATTTTTATTTTAAATAACATTAAAATTGTTTTGTTTTATTCATAAATTCATTATTTTCTTTAAATAACTTTAAAATTATTGTGCTTTTTTATTTTATTATTCATGAATGAATTCATATAAATAAAAAATTCATATATAAATAAAACTTATATAAAATTTTGTTTTTGGATACTTAGAATTATCGATAAAGTAGTTCTTTAAAGTTAGTTAAAAAGTTAAGTTGTCTTTTGCCATAATTTGTTCAAATTAAAATCATTAAAATCATTTCGATATTTACATTTCGATATTAAGAATAACAACAACTACTATAAATAACGTTAAAATTATTGTTTTTTTACACACTTTTATTTTATTCATACATACATTTCGTTTTACGATAGTGCAATTTGATCGATAATGCAGTTTTTATAGCATTTTATTGCACTGTCGTTTCCCGTTTCGTTCAAATTATTATAATTTCGATATTAACAAGAAAATTAATTAGTTTTTTTACAGGCAGTGCTAAAAATCATATAATAGTGGTTTCCGATAATTATTTGCCATAATTTCATTCCTGTGAACTAAATTAAGGAAAAACAAAAACTACTATTTGAGTATGTATTTCTCTTGCAATATAATAGCTTTATCATAAAAGATCGTGTGACGTCATTTTGTTTAGTTATTTGAAGTTTTAATAAAAATTAGAATGCATTCAGGGATTTTATTTTAATTCAGTTACATAATACATATATCTATAATTTTTGTTGATGTTTTATTAATAAAACCTTTTTATTTTGAAATAGTCACAAGATATGTAATATTTATTATGAAAAATAGATGGAATTTTTTTTAAAGCAATAATAACCTTTTTTTAAAGGAATAATTTTTACATTAAATAGTAAAGTTGGTAGATGGTTTTTATAATAAGTTTATTAAAAAAGAAAAGAGGAAACAAATTGATGAAAGTACATAATTAAAGGTCTATTTCCTCACTTTTTGACACAACATTTCGTAAAATACTAGCGCTATTATGGCAGGACCAGAACCAGAAAATTGTTCTATAGTACAGCGTAGAAAAATATAGATTTTTAACAATTTTTAAAAACAATGTAGGTTGAAAACATTTGATATTTTTATGCAAAAAACAGTTTAGGTTATAATATACATTTTCAAACATTAATAATTTAAACCGATTTAATAAAATGAACTTTAAGAAACTTAGTACGAAATTTCGTTGTCATTGTCGATGTAGGGGGTTGTGAGAAAGGTTCGGAGCTCAACGCGAATCCTATATTTAATTTTTATTGTTTTGGTTTATTTTTTTTATAGAACATAAAAATTATTCCCTTTTCATAAAAATTCCTTCATAAAAATTCCATTTACGGCATTTAAATTTTTCGATAATGTAGTTTTTCAAAATTATTGCTCTAATTGTCTTTTAGCCGTTTCGTTCAAATTTATATCGTTGCGATATTAATAAGAAAATTAATTATTTATATGACAGATAGTGCTAAAGATCATAGAATATTTTTTTTCCATCATTATTTTTGCATAGCTTCATTTTCTGTAAATAAAATATAGAAGAACAAAAGCTGCTATTTCAGTATTTTCTTATTATTATTATTTTCAACCATTTGTCATTGATCGTATAAAAATTTATCGTTAACCTCACGAAGGTTTTTGTAGAATTATAGTTAAGCACAAGGTACACACAGAATAGATTAGAAGAGGTTGGATTATGATGGATAGTACTTAGTAGTTGTATCAAAGCCGGATGAAAAGAGCAAGAGTGTATTGGTGTGCGTAGGGAGGGGGAAAGAGGGAAGGGCGGGGGAGGGGGGGGGGGTGGAGCCCGCGGGATACCCCCTAGTATTAATATATATGAAATAGATATACCAAACTTTTTAAAATAATTTTATAAAGGAGCTTCACTGGAGATAAAAATCATCTAATATATTCGATCAAATATACTTGTCACACCTGATCATGACCTAATTGATAGATCACAACAAAATTTGTCAGGACCAACACAAAATCAAGAGACCATAAATGATACAAGAGTTGTCTACACCTCTATCTCATATATCCCAAAGCTGCCAGAGACGATCTCACACATTTTGAACAGATTTATCACGGATAACATCAACATAAAAATCACTTACAAAATTATCAACACGATGAGAATGCACTGTTTCTCAAAACTAAAAGATAAAACTCCAAAACGGAAAATAAGTAATGCAATTTACAAACTGACATGCTCATGTGGATCACATTACATAGGACAAACCAGCAGCTATTTAATTAACAGAATGTACGGTCACAAATCTGACATAAAAAGCGCTCTTCAACCCGTACTTCCCACAGCTGATTTACCAAACGAAGATCACCTGAACGTTCATACAAGACACATTCCTCAACCACCATCTTCACCTACATCTCCATCAATTTTCCGACGAAGTAAAGACAAAACAGCTGTTTTTTATCACATCCAGGAAACAAAACATAGCTTGGATGTATACGATCTGGAAAAAATAGACATATTGTGCATCGAAGAAAACTTATCAAAAAGACTGATAAAAGAAATGCTCTTCATTAATACAACAAACAACACCATGAACAAACGAGCAGAAATCGATGGACTATCGAGAATATATTGCGATATTCTCCAAAATCAAAAACAACATTAAAATCATTTTTTCTGCCCAACAATCAAAATCAGCTGATGAGGTGAATCACCTTTGCATTGTCAGTATTAATTTTTTCTTGTTTTGATTTTATTTCGGTTTTCTTAATTATATATCTATATGTTAACTGTACATATTTTATATACATTGAATTTTGGTTTTAAAAAATTGGCGGAAAAAGATCTCTCTCTTCCGAATAAAAATTAATCACTCTCAATCGAAGAGTAAAGAAAATAATAAGTTTTTGCCATTGCCTCCATAGTCATAATTAATCAGCATAGACACGGAATATTTTTATCTTTATAAAATAAATTTTTTAGTTTTAGTTTTAGTTATAATTTTTAATTTGTTATATTAATTTTTTAAAATATTTTGTTAATTAAGTGGAGATTCAAAGTAAAGTTAAAATTAAATAGTTTAAATTAAAGTAATTATATTAAGGGTATCCAAATTACCAAAACAAAAAAGACTTTCGCCATTGGTAGAAACCCGGTTAGAACAAGAAAAGAAAAAATCGGAAAAACAACTCACATAATTTCTTTTTAAAAAAACCATTTATAAATTGTAAGACCTTTACAAAATTATTTTGAAAAGTTTGGTATATCTATTTCATATATATTAATATTATAAATTTATTTAAGCTTTTGAAAAAGGTCAAAAAAGATGACCGAAATATTAAGAAAACAATAAATGCCATCAGTAATTCAAATTCAACTGTTTCTTTAAAAATTATCCCCGTGAAATAAATTAAAAAAGTAAACATGTCTCAAAAAAATGTTTTTCAAGTAAGCTTATTTTATCTCTAACTTATTTGATCGCTAATTTTTCATATATCCGAACTGATCAGCTAGAGTTCTGATTATTTTTCATTCATATATTTAAAAAGAAAAATTAAAAATTATATGCTAGCATTTCTCGTTACCACTTTTTGAAATCATTGCTTCTACGTCAACAAAATGTCTACGCAAAAACTTTATTTATAAGCGTAGCGAAGCACGCCGGGCCTTCCTAGTTAATTTTAAAGCATGAATAGAACACATTGAAATTTCATCTATAATAATGATTGATGCATTATTAATATATGTGCCATGTACACTGTTTGGAGTTATATTTGGCATTGAATTCTCTAATAATGGAATTGGTAATTTGAAAACATTATGCAAAGTTCGCCCCCCAATCAAAAGAGTTGATGCAATACCACTGAAGGCAGTTACAATACACGAAAGATTAGTGAATTAAATTTATGAATGATTGCCGTTTGAACAAAAGTTTTGCCACAACCTGCATGAGCTGTCAAGAAAAAAAGCTAAAGCATTCGGAGGAACATTCAAACCACAGATAAATGCAAATAATTGACGAAACTGTTTTGGTGATTGAATTTCTGAAGCTTCAAGTAAACATTCACGCTATTCATTATCATTTGTTGCAATACCTCGAGCTTCACATGCTGCAACAAAAGTAGGGTAGGGTACACCTTCATACATACGTAGATCAAAAAAAGATTTTGGACCACGAACATGCAACAGAAGTAAACGCATATGAAACAATTCTATATCTTTTGGAGTAACCATATATAATCGAGCAACAACTTTATCAGCCCCACGTTGTCTTCTTTTCCACGATTTACTTTGGTCATACCAAACATAATTAATTCTGTATACAAAAACTCATTAGCTAAATTATCAATGGAATTCAAATGGAAAAATGCTAACAATTTTGTTCTTGATACATTTGCGACTGTGCCAGCCACATTACCATTCCTGATATAAACATTTTGTCTATTAGGCAAATGACAATCAAGTCGAATAATTGTATGAGATTGAAAATGCATTGGAAATTCAAATATGCGCCAAGCAGCTTCAGTCGAACCAACATACCGTCCATTCAAAAAATCTTGAATTTCATTTCCCACAATCGCATCATCATTATTCACTGCATTCTCTCCATTCACTCTCAATTCAACATTGGCAGAATCATACTCTTTATATACATACTTGTAAACATATTTCACACTTTTAACAGTCGTACATATTTCCACGTTAATATGACAATTGAATTTTGCAAGAAGATAAATATTATACGGAACAACATATCTATTATCAAGAGATGCACCACGTACATCAACACTCATACCATTATCACGTCGACGGTACAAAGGATAACCATTCACATATTCTTTAATATTTTCAGAAAAAGGTTTTGGAAAATTATTACTACATTTACCACTCTCATACAAACAGAATTGGGATTTAGAGCACCACATGGTTCATGCATCATATGACGTTTCACATATTCATGTAATTTAGGAAAAAGAATGGGATCAGGGATTTCAGTACATACAAATTTATTAATCATTTCATTTCCATCAATTCTATCTTCATCTGACAAATTTAACAAAATTCATCATTTTTAAAAATAGCAACCACATCAGTTTGAACAGCATCATTAAAACGACGAATATCACATTCTCTGTTAACTTTTATAACCATTGACACATCAGCAGTAACATTCTCAGGTCTTTCACAAAATTCATGCATTGATTTAAAAGAACGAACAAAAAGATTCACACGATCTAACTCAAAACCTATCTTACGCATAAGAAAAAATTCGAAATGAAATTTAAAACATAGAAAAACAATATGTACGTTTATTCACATTCAAAGAAATAAATATACTAACAGCTGAGAAAAAATTAAATATAAAAAAGAATAACAAAATAAAGTTTTAAGTTTCGTTTTTGTTGTTCGTTGTTCGATAGCAAATATATTTTTATATGTATGTAAACTTATAATGCATATGTATAGAAAAAGTTTTCCGTATATAATAACTTTTTTATTTATGATCCGATTTGTTTGAATCCGGATCCCAATATAGGTTACACTAATATCAGTTAGCTGTGAAAATTTGAATTGAATCCATCTGCGAATAAAAAAGCCTTATGCTCCACAAAGTTTTAATCTAGCGTATTAATATATGAGAAGATAACATTTTATTAAGTAATTAATTATACTATAAAGACCATTACACATTTACACATAAGTAGTTCATTACTTTGTCATTAAATTTATTACAATAATGCTCAATAATACATCGCCTCGCTACGTGTACTACTTCGTACGTCTGTTGTATACTACAGTACGTTTCCTTTTTTTATAGAGAATGTCATTAGCAGGAGTCAGAATAGCCAATCGCGTGTTCGGTAGTTATAGACCCAGCATCTTGTCAGCACAAATGCATCATTTTAGAGGGAAAGGCTCCATTCCTATCAATATATTTCATACAAAATCAATGTCACAATCGGGGTTTTAAAAATGAAATGGGTCATAAATCGGTCCCAAATCATGTTAGAGAGGTCTATTTTTTTAAATCTTCGGTTTTCTAACCACTTTGCAAATTTTAAAACCACATCTCATTACGTTGAAAATTCGTTGAGAAATTTAATTTTGCAACTATAAGGAATTTTCGCCATTTTTTGAACCGCTGTAATTGTTGTTAATATTGAATATGGGTATAGGCAACACAGTTGTTAATTAAAGCTGACATTTTACCCTTTCGACTGCCGTCAAGCAACATTACAATGTTGTAATCAGATAAAAACTCAGACCTAGCGGCCTACCCAAAATTGACAACTTTTTTTCAGATATTAAGTGCAAAATGGAATTGTGCAAAAACTATTAAGCCGAATAAAACGTTCCAAAACTTATACTTTTGGTTGAGGTTTCAGCTAGAAGATAGAGGGGTCAATTATATTATAAACAATTATTTGCAAATAACTAAATTCAATTCAAAAATATCGTTTTTTAGACATTTTTTCGCAGTTTTTTGCAAAAAAAAATTTTTTTTATTTTTTTTTTATTTTAATTAAGTAATAGAAAAACATTTAAGGAACAAGAACGTTCCATGGCCCCAGTATCCTAAAGTGCACCATTTACGAGTTATATCGCTTACAAGTAAGCAAAAAAAATTTCCAGCCGAATTTGTTGAATAGCTCCAGTCCCCAGGTTCCGAGTGAGTGGACTCCGCAGGTCCATTATGTCCCCCACCCCCAGAGAATAAAAAAATTTTCGATCTGTAACCGACAACAACACGTAAGCCATATCGTTTTCCGTTATTCTATGGGCCTATAATACTAATTTCCATTTATTTCTTTATAGGAATATGCGAAGCGTGAACACAAATTAGAAAAAAATATTGATTGAGTGTACAGGATATCAAACGTTGAAATTTATTAGCAGTAAAACAACTGATGCAACTAAAATAGTCACGTCACAACGTTTTTAATAATAGCAAAAGCCCACCCACAACGTTTTCTATTCAATCAATATAATTTGTATTTCGAAATATAACAACAAAACAAATTGTTAATTGTAATAATGTTCAAACAATGAACAAAACGATGCAAGTCCTTTCTATAGCGTAAATCAGAAGCGTAGAAGCGTATAGCGTAGTCAGAAAGACCTAAGTATTACATTCATGAGCTCAAAGTGAAATTCTTAACGTTTTAGGACCTACTGATTCTAATGTCGTTTTCTTTTTGAAAAAAAAAGTGATCTAAGAGCAAAAAAAGTAGCTGTCAGATCACTTTTTTTTGTATTACTTCGGTCTGAAAGACCTAAGTATTACATTCATGAGCTCAAAGTGAAATTCTTACCCCCACTTTTTTTGACATTTCTCGACGTTTTAGGACCTCCTGATTCTAAAAAAGCAATAAAAAAAAATGTATGTCTGTCTGCCGGCCGGCTGGCTGGCCGGCCGTCATTATGTACACTGCAGGGAAAACCGCAGGACCGATTTCAAAAATTTTTTTTTCTAAAAATAGGTATCCACAAGGGACAGGTCTGAAAGGACGCTGTGTTCGATAACTGTACCGGAAGTGTGTCAAAAAAATCATTATATGTGTCAAAAACAGGAAATTTTCATATTTTTGGCTTAAAAAACGTTCATTTTAAGTGATTACGAGTAGGTACATTAAATTTGGAGAAATCTTGATGGTAGGGATTGGTATGTAAGATCAAAAACTAGATTTTTGCATTATAAGTTTGTCAAAAAAATGTTGTCAAGTGTGTCAAAAGAAAGATTTTTATTTATTTTTTTACCTAATTTTTTGGAAAAAAAATAAAATTAATTGTTTGTTTGAAATGAATTTTATTGTTATTATTGAGAATTATGGCATTATAAGTTTGTCAAAAAAATGTTGTCAAGTGTGTCAAAAGAAAGATTTTTATTTATTTTTTACCCAATATTTTGGAAAAAAATAAAATTGTTTGTTTGAAATGAAATTACTTCGGTTTTATTATTATTATAGAGAATTATGGCATTATAAGTTTGTCAAAAAAATGTTGTCAAGTGTGTCAAAAGAAAGATTTTTATTTATTTTTTTACCCAACTTTTTGGAAAAAAATAAAATTGTTTGTTTGAATGAAATTTTTTATTATTATTGAGAATTATGGCATTATAAGTTTGTCAAAAAAATGTTGTCAAGTTGACACACTTGACACAAAATGATTTCATTTATTTTTTTGCCAATTTTTTGGAAAAAAAATGTAGCTGTTTTTATGACGTAAATGTAATTGAAAATGAAATTGAACACGGAAATTTTTGAATTTGTTATAGTTTTTGAAATATTTTTGGAATTTTGAAAAAGTTTGTATTTTTGATTTTGTAATAATTTTTGCAATATTTTTAGAATTTCGGGAAAAGTTTTAATTTTTGATTTTGTAATAATTTGTGCAATATTTTTAGAATTTTGGAAAAGTTTGAATTTTTGGAATATTATCGGAATGTAGAAAAAGTTTAAATATTTGATTTCATTCTAATTTTTGGAATTTTGAAAAAGTTTGATTTTATTTAATTTAACAATATTTTTGGATTTTGATTATAATTTTCCGGCAACGTATTGATGTTTCGTGTTAGTTTTGTAATAAATTTTTAAACAGCGATAAAAAATACTTGTACTTTAACAAAGAGTTATGTTTGATATACATCGCTGCCCAAAACTAAAAACCATGTCCTCGTGAAAGTTTTTTGCAGAAAACTATATCAAAATCCTTTCCCAGACTGAAGTCTTGATATCTCAGAGCTGTGAGATATATTTTTCATTTTTATTTTCCATATTACTTCGGTCTGAAAGACCTAAGTATTACATTCATGAGCTCAAAGTGAAATTCTTACCCCCACTTTTTTTGACATTTCTCGACGTTTTAGGACCTCCTGATTCTAAAAAAGCAAAAAAAAAAAATGTATGTCTGTCTGCCGGCCGGCCGGCCGTCCGCCGTCATTACCTACGCTGCAGGGAAAACCGCTGGAGGGATTTCAAAAATTTTTGTTTCTAAAAATAGGTATTCACAAGGGACAGGTCCGAAAGGACGCTGTGTTCGATAACTGTACCGGAAGTGTGTCAAAAAAATCATTATGTGTGTCAAAAATAGCAAATTTTCATATTTTTGGCTTAAAAAACGTTCATTTTAAGTGATTACGAGTAGGAACATTAAATTTGAAGAAATCTTGATGGTCGGGATTGGTATGTGAGATCAAAAACTAGATTATTGCATTATAAGTTTGTCAAAAAAATGTTGTCAAGTGTGTCAAAAGAACGATTTTTATTTATTTTTCTACCTAATTTTTTGGAAAAAAAATAAAGTTAATTGTTTGTTTGAAATGAAGTTTTATTATTATTATTGAGAATTATGGAATTATAAGTTTGTCAAAAAAAATGTTGTCAAGTGTGTCAAAAAAAAGGTTTTTATTTATTTTTTACCCAATTTTTTTTAGAAAAAAATAAAATTTATAGTTTGCATGACATGATATTTAATTATTATTATAGAGAATTATGGCATTATAAGTTTCTCAAAAAATAATGTCAAGTGTGTCAAAAAATGATTTTATTTATTTTTTTAGCCAATTTTTTGGAAAAAAAATGTAGCTGTTTTTATGACGTAAATGTAATTTAAAATGAAATTGGACATGGAAATTTTTGAATTTGTTATAGTTTTTGAAATATTTTTGGAATTTTGAAAAAGTTTGTATTTTCGATTTTGTATTTTGCAATATATTTAGAATTTCGGAAAAAGTTTTAATTTTTGATTTTTGGAATATTTTTAGAATGTTGAAAAATTTTTAATTTGCGATATTATTATAATTTTTGGAATTTTGAAAAAATTTTCCATTTTTGATTTTGTAATAATTTTTGCAATATTTTTAGAATTTTGGAAAAAGTTTCAATTTTTAAGAATTTTTGAAATATTATTGGAATTTATAAAAAATTTAAATATTTGATTTTATTCTAATTTTAGGGATATTTTTGGAATTTTGAAAAAGTTTGATTTTATTTAATTTAACAATATTTTTGGAATTTTGATTATAATTTTCCGGCAACGTATTGATGTTTCGTGTTAGTTTTGTAATAAATTTTTAACCAGAGATAAAAAATACTTGTACTTTAACAAAGAGTTATGTTTGATATACATCGCTGCCCAAAACTAAAAACTATGTCCTCATAAAAGTTTTTTGCCGAAAACTATATCAAAATCCTTTACCCAGACCGAAGTCTTGATATCTCAGAGCTGTGAGATTTCAGCCCCTCCATATTACTTCGGTCTGAAAGACCTAAGTATTACATTCATGAGCTCAAAGTCAAATTCTTACCCGCACTTTTTTTGACATTTCTCGACGTTTTAGGACCTCCTGATTCTAAAAAAGCAAAAAAAAAAAAAAATGTATGTCTGTCTGCCGGCCGGCCGGCCGTCCGCCGTCATTACCTACGCTGCAGGGAAAACCGCTGGAGGGATTTCAAAAATTTTTGTTTCTAAAAATAGGTATTCACAAGGGACAGGTCCGAAAGGACGCTGTGTTCGATAACTGTACCGGAAGTGTGTCAAAAAATCATTATGTGTGTCAAAAATAGCAAATTTTCATATTTTTGGCTTAAAAAACGTTCATTTTAAGTGATTACGAGTAGGAACATTAAATTTGGAGAAATCTTGATGGTCGGGATTGGTATGTGAGATCAAAAACTAGATTATTGCATTATAAGTTTGTCAAAAAAATGTTGTCAAGTGTGTCAAAAGAAAGATTTTTATTTATTTTTTTACCCAATTTTTTGGAAAAAACAAAATGGTTTGTTCGAAATGAAATTTTATTATTATTATTGAGAATTATGGCATAATAAGTTTGTCAAAAAAAAGGTGTCAAGTGTGTCAAAAGATTTTTATTTAGTTTTTTACCCAATTTTTTGGAAAAACATAAAATTGTTTCTTTGAAATGAAATTTTATTATTATTATTGAGAATTATGGAATTATAAGTTTGTCAAAATATGTTGTCAAGTGTGTCAAAAAAAAGGTTTTTATTTATTTTTTACCCAATTTTTTTTAGAAAAAAATAAAATTTATAGTTTGTATGACATGATATTTAATTATTATTATAGAGAATTATGGCATTATAAGTTTGTCAAAAAATAATATCAAGTGTGTCAAAAAAAGATTTTATTTATTTTTTTAGCCAATTTTTTGGAAAAAAAATGTAGCTGTTTTTATGACGTAAATGTAATTTAAAATGAAATTGGACATGGAAATTTTTGAATTTGTTATAGTTTTTGAAATATTTTTGGAATTTTGAAAAAGTTTTTATTTTTGATTTTGTATTTTGCAATATATTTAGAATTTCGGAAAAAGTTTTAATTTTTGATTTTGTAAGAATTTTTGGAATATTTTTAGAATGTTGAAAAATTTTTAATTTTTGATATTATTATAATTTTTGGAATTTTGAAAAAATTTTCAATTTTTGATTTTGTAATAATTTTTGCAATATTTTTAGAATTTTGGAAAAAGTTTGAATTTTTAAGAATTTTTGAAATATTATTGGAATTTATAAAAAATTTAAATATTTGATTTTATTCTAATTTTTGGGATATTTTTGGAATTTTGAAAAAGTTTGATTTTATTTAATTTAACAATATTTTTGGAATTTTGATTATAATTTTCCGGCAACGTATTGATGTTTCGTGTAAGTTTTGTAATAAATTTTTAAACAGAGATAAAAAATACTTGTACTTCAACAAAGAGTTATGTTTGATATACATCGCTGCCCAAAACTAAAAACCATGTCCTCATACAAGTTTTTTGCCGAAAACTATATCAAAATTCTTAACCCAGACCGAAGTCTTGATATCTCAGAGCTGTGAGATTTCAGCCCCTCCATATTTTTTCATATTCGTTTTGTGAAAAAAAAATCTTAAAAAAATCACTTTTTCTGCTCTGGCAAAAAGAAAACGAAATAAAAAAGCAAAAAAAAAAAATGTGTCTGTTTGTCGGCCGTCCGTCATTACCTACGCTGCAGGGAAAATCGCTGGTGAGATTTCAAAATTTTTTTTTTCTAGAAATAGGTATACTCAAGGGACAGGTCCGAAAGGACGCTGTGTTCGATAACTGTACCGGAAGTGTGTCAAAAACAGGAAATTTTCATATTTTGGGTTTAAAACACGTTCATTTTAAGTGATTACGAGTGGGAACATTGAATTTGGAGAAATCTTGATGGTAGGGATTGGTATGTGAAATCAAAAACTAGATTATTGCGTTATAAGTTTGTCAAAAAAATGTTGTCAAGTGTGTCAAAAGAAAGATTTTTGGTATGTGTTTTTTTACCCAATTTTTTGAAAAAAAATAAAATTAATTATTAGTTTGAAATAAATTTTTACTATGATTATTGAGAATAATGGCATAATAAGTTTGTCAAAAAAATGTTGTCAAGTGTGTCAAAAGAAAGATTTTGATTTTTTTTTACCCAATTTTTTGGAAAAAAAATAAAATTAATTGTTTGTTGGAAATGAATTTTATTGTTATTATTGAGAATTATGGCATTATAAAAAAAATTAGATTAATTATTTGTTTGAAATGAAATTTTATTATTATTATTAAGAATTATGGCATTATCAGTTTGTCAAAAAAATGTTGTCAAGTGTGTCAAAAGAAGAGATTTTTATTTAGTTTTTTGCCCAATTTTTTGGAAAAAAATAAAATTAATTATTTAAATAATTAAATTATTATTAATTATTATTTATTATAATTTTTAGAATATTTTTGGAATTTTGAAAGAAATACGAATTTTTGAGATTTGATTTTTTAATATTTTCTCGAAACGCTAAATGGAGAGGTTTTTGAGTAGTTTGCGGATTTTATCATCTTTTCACTAAATTATGTTAATTTATCATCTGTTATAACTTTTCGGAAACGTATTGATGTTTCGTGTAAGTTTTGTAATAAATTTCTAAGTAGAGATAACAAATACAAGTACTTTAACAAAGAGTTTTATGTTTGATAGACATCGCTGCCCAAAACTAAAAACAATGTCCTCGTAAAAGTTTTTTGCCGAAAACTATATCAAAATCCTTAACCTAGACCGAAGTCTTGATATCTCAGAGCTGTGAGATTTCAGCCCCTTCATATTTAAAAAAAACCAAGACATATATTTAGATATAATCTTTACTTAACTGTACTATTAAAAGTGCTACCATCATAAAAAATAAATATACATCATCATGTAATGCTTATCGTTATCTTTCTTTTTATAAATTTATTTAAGAATAATCAGAAGAGAAATAAACCAAAATTAATAATGTATTTAAAAAGAAGCTAATTTTATAATAGAAGAAAACAAAAATCGTAAATTAAGTAAATAAATAATCAAATTTTCTCACTCTCGTTGTTATTTTTAAGTTTTTAAATTATAAAAATAATTTTTTTTAATTTAGGGCCTTTTGCCAATTTATTTTTTGCACTAGTAAAAATTTGTGGTTCTCACATATATGAGTATTTGTTTATTGTTGTTATTAAACCCCAAATAATTGTTTGTGATTTCTTTTGCTTATTTTCATTTAGTAATAAAAGTAAAAAATATTTGAAATAATAGTAATAATAATATTAATTATATTGATATAAATGTTGACTGATAGTTTGAATATTTGTCAATTTTAGATCAATTTTTTTTTGTTTTTCTTATTGGTACGAAAGCGGCACTACATTTTTTCCGAAGACAGAATATAAATAATATTGTCGTATACTGTATGTTATCTGTATATTACGGTGACCATACGTACCACATTGTGTCGCACAGTACCACATTCTAATCAATCGTACTACATTTTTAATTGTAGCATATTTTGTCCCACATTTCACATTCTCATACCACATAAAAGAACTTTTTGACTTTCGTCAAGAAAGTATGACATCCATCGACATTTAGGCATAAACAAACATCTTCGATAAATGCCGCAGCTAATTCGTTCTTTAACAGAACTGAGTTTTCGAGCAAAGAAAATGAAACAGCTTTGAGGGAAGTTGTATTTGCCTTTCATACTGTGGAATACAATCATAGTTTTAGGTCCATGAATTGCATACCGAAGGTGTGATGGAAATTATTCGACAAAAATTTCGCATGTGCTCGAACCAAAGCGGAAGCTATCGTGTTAAATTTATTAAAACCAAATCAGCAGCTTGTTGTGCTGATAATGCCAATACTAATATCGGAGGCATTCAACGAAAAGAAGGAACAGATACATAATTTATTTTGCCCTATATGTTATTATTTGTAAAAAATATTTTATTAATTATGCCGTTGGATATATTAATTGTATGTGCAAAAGGTATCAAGTAATTGTCTGCAAAAAAGTAACAAATCAGTCATCTTTTGAGGACTTTAAAGAAAACAAAAAAAACGATTCTTAAGATTTCCTTGAATAAATTGTTGCATACATTTTTATAAATGGGAAAAATGAAAGTTTAACATAAAATTTGATTAAATTTGGATAAATTAATCGAAAAAAGGAACTTGTTACCTTTTGAACAGACGCCACGCCGTCCATTTATTTATGTATATACTGAATTAAAATTAAACGATTAAATTTTTTTAAATTTATTAAATATTTTGTATATGGGAGGAGGGGAGTGGGGAGGGGAGGAGGGGAGTGGTGTGTACCACATTGACACAAGCAAAATCTGGTTACCGTACTGTATATGTTATTAATATTTTTTATGATAAATTAAAATGAAGTGCTGTTTTCTATTTGGTGACTTGTCTCAAAATAAAGAAAATTATTAGTATTAGTATTAAATGTTCGCTTGTGAGATTTAATTGATTGATTACAACCAAACAAATTTTTATTTCATAATTAGACTATTATACACAATTGTGAAATAACGATAAAGTCTTTTAAAATAAAAGAATTTTTGTAATTTTTTCAAGACAACAAATACGCTTGAGACAAACAATAAACATAAATCATGATTTCATAAATGAATGTAAATTTAAAAAAAATCAAAAGTAGAAATAAAAATCATGAAATTTTAGTTTACAAAAAAGAATGGACAGTTAAGAAAATACTACAAGTTAATTAAAAATAATTTCCATGCATCTTTGTTGTGTTGTAACATAAATAGCTACTTATGTATTAAGGGCGTTAAGTATGTCTTTTCAGCTTGAGAGTGAAATTGTTGCTCGAGGCGTTAGCCGAGAGAAACAATCATTCGAAAGCATAAAAGATACTTTATGCCTGAATTTCATACAAGATTTTTTGTACGAGCAAGATTCTGTATTATTTGCATAAATAAAAATACATTCGCTACGTTGGAAGAATACCGGCACAACTCAAAAATTATGCATATTGACTTTTCTGCAAAAATGATCGTAATATCGTCAAATGTTTATGTGGCAAAGTGTCACAATTTAACCTCACTCGTAAAAACGGTAGGTGGCACTTATGTCGCTATTCAAAATTTGAAACTTTTCATTTTCGCTGCAACAACGTCACATTTTCATTTTCTTAAAATTTCTATTTTCCGAGTTGTGCCGCTATTCTTCCAAGATAGCGATGTATTTACACAAAATAGTAAAATATTTTTTCAGAAAATTATTTTATTTAAGTAGTTTTTCGAAATGATAGTATTTAAAAGTAATAATATAATAACTTTAGGTATTGTTATTTCACTTTTAGGCATTGTTTTTTCAATTTTGGCATTGTTATTTCAATAGGAAAAAAGGACTGCTTTACGAACAATTTTTGAATTGTAAAAGTGCATTTTACGGTTTACTCGTACAAAAAATATATTTGCGATATTAAAGAAGAATACAATTTTTTTGATACTCATTACAAGAATTGTCAGATAAGCGATTACGTTAGTTATTACCCGTGTTCCTTTTAGGTAAACTTGCTACCCGAACCGAATTTTAAATGGAACGACTTAAATGTGAGGTGTATTAGATTTTTGATCTACTACAACTCAAATTCTTTCTTACTACACGTTTCCGACATTTTTTCTTTGACAATAAATTGTTTTGACTTTTTTGAAAAACAATATTGCTAAACAACGTAAAAGAAAATTATTAGTTTGACAAAATTTTAAGTTTAAATTTTATTTTGAGTTTGTTAAATTTAAGAAAATTAATTAAATATTAAAAAATTTCTGAAAATTAAAATTATGATTCATGCAAAATATAAACAATTAAAGAAAGCTGGACACAAATATGACATTTAGGCTAGAAATTCTAAATTTGTATAAGCATTTGGGCAAACATATTTGAAATTATTCTCTAAACTGACAAAAACTCTGGCGGTGAATAGAAACGTAAGTTTGTCACGTAGCTTTACCATCATTTGATATGGTTAACTTGAAAACGAAATTTAGTACAAAAGTAAAGGAAAATGTGGTAAATGGAACACACTTATTATTGAAGAGTAAAAACAAAGATATATCGGTTACTTATATATACAAATTTTTGCTTGCATTGCAACTTGTAAGGTGTAAGTCTAGATGCAAGCGTAAAGCGACACTTAAACTTAATTGTTGTTAATGTATGTGAAATAAATATATCTTTCTATAAGCAGCAGAAAAATTTCTGGATCACCCAAATTGTACTTGTTAAGAAAAATTTCAACTTTGGAAAATGAAATTTATTGTTTGACATTTTCAAGTCTATTACATAATTTTTATACAAAGTACCAAAAGTTTGTATCAACATTTTTGACATTGTTTGTTTGTTTAAATTGCATTTAATTGTGAAATATTATTAAAATGATGATGATGACTTTTAAAATTGTAAATTTTTAAATATTTTCTATTATTTCACATTTGTGGCGACGATGAATTGAAAAAAAAATATTACTGATTGAGGTATAATAATAGTTATCATTATAAAGAAAGCATTATAGGTCAGAAAAATCGAAAAGAAATTCAGAAATGATTTTTATCTATTCATGATGATATGTTTAAATCGATAACCAAAGGTATATTATATTACAATAACTATCAATTTCAATCGTTTTATATAAATCGATAAGTTTAAATTCCGTTAACATTCCCAATAAAAAATATAAATATTATTAGCAAACAACTAAATCAATAATATTTTTACGTTAATATTGTATTTGTATTTAAAAAAAATCAATAATAATACATTTTTGTAAGAGAAAAATACTGATCAATATTGACTTTAGATAACATTACAGTAATTTATTCATTACTTAATTAACTGCAATTGAAAAAATAACCGTAATGGAATTTATAGAACAAATTAAATTTTCATACAAAATAAAGACTATGATGTAATGTTATAGTTCTGGGGAAAAAATTGCCATACAGTTATTACTATAAAAATAAATAATTACTCCAATCAAAGTGGTGGTGATCATTCAACACCACTTGTCAAAGGCGAAATGTTTTTCAATATTCCAATAATTTCCAATTCATTTCCATATAAGAAAATGTTTTAAATTTTTCATTTCCAAATTACCTATGTCCTAGGTACTAGTCTGAGAATTTTGTCAAAGCCATGTGTGAGTTAAAACATCAACCATTATCCCATCTTCAAACATAAAATTTTATCATCATTAAATCATCATTATCATCTCATACGAGAAGTTTGACAGTGACAGTGACTTTTGAAGACTTTTTTGTTACGAAAAACATACATTTTTGTTGTTTTTCTTAAACTTGTTGAATGTGTTTAAATTTTTATATTTCTTTTTAACTTTTCTGTAGTACAAATAAATTCTGCAAAAAATATAAACGAACGTAACAAGAAAACTAAAATTAAATAATTATAATTTCTCATAAACAAGTTTCAATCTTATTGTTATTTCAAGTCCATTGTTTGTTATGATGTTTACAAAGAACAATGTCAGTTTTCGTTTTAATGGATTTTTTCTTAACTTCAAGTTTCAATTCAACTATTTTATAAACGAAAAACTTCCGTTAGTTTGATGCAATTAAGAATTGATGGAGTAAAGCCGCATTAAGACTATTGCAGAACTCTGCAATATTTCTGCAATGGTAGTGTGTAAAATATTCATTGCAGAAAAGTTTGGCAATGAACTCATTGCAAAACATTGCAATGACTCATTGCAATGTTTTGTAATGAGTTCATTGCCAAACTTTTCTGCAATGAATATTTTACACACTACCATTGCACGTCTAATTGCGGCTTTACGATTGAATTAATTTATATTTGACTGATGATTAAAAAGAGAATTGAAATGTTGCTTCACTACCAAAACTAAAAGAGTTAAAAACCAAATTAGATGTCGCTAATTTTGTCCACATTTCCAGTTTCAGTTCATTTAATGCTCAAGGCGGCAAAGTTCATTTTCTAAACGTCAGCAGTACGTGATCACACTACCCCTTCTTGTAACAATATTGACTGTTCCTCTATTGACGCTTTCAATCAACCGTCAACATCTACAAGGAACGAGAAGCAACCACAAAGTTCACTCGAGAAGGTGGTTGAGCTATTAACCACTTCTTTAAATCAAATGAGATCTTGCCTAGATCGTTGGGAAAATACCAACAATCAGACCAGGAGATCACCGTAATCCTCTAGATACTCGTCATTTCGACGCAGCATTAGCAGATCTAGAGGTAGATCACCTTCGTTCGGTAACCTTTGTTGGTTTCACTGAAAATTTGGACCAAGGGCCAAACGATGTGTAGGAAAATGTTCCTACAAATCGTCCAGCACTACTGAAACACCAAATTCGGGAAACTACTAAGTCCCAACGTAAATGCGGCTAACGCTGGGATACAGACTTCAAGCCGTCTGTTCGTCGGGTGCAAAAACACCAAACTTCAATTCCTCATCGACACGAGTGCGGAAGTTTCAGTAATCCCATGTCGACCTCTTTCGAATTTAGTTCAAGACGAACACAATGTCCTCACAGCCGCCAATGGATCTCAGATCTACACTTATGGTTCTAAATTATTGAACTTAGATTTGGGTCTCCGCAGAGAATTGCGACACTCATTTCTCGTAGCGTCAGTTAGTAAACCTATTATAGGTGCTGACTTTCTGACTAAATTTGGTTTAATAGTCGACCTCAATCGCAAGTGCTTGCTCGATTCAACCACAAACATAGTAGTGATTAGTGAATACTATTTCGTGTTTAGATAACACGCCATCACTCCGTCTGTTTAACGTTCAGGGAATCTACAGAGAAATTCTTTCAGATTTCCCTACCCTTACTCAGACGCCAAAATTCGACGGACCAGTTAAACACACCATGGTACATAAGAAGGTTATAAGACGTTTACTACAGGTACATAAGACGGTTACTACAGTAGGAAAACTACCTTTTTCATGACCATGGCGACTGGAAGCTAAAAAGTTTAACATAGCCAAAGATGAGTTTTCACACATGGCACAGTTAAGATTGATTAGACCGCCTCATTTCGTGTTTCATCACCACTGCATTTAGTTTCGAAGAAAGCGCCGAATGACTGGAGACCGTGCGGGGGTTGTCAACGTTTGAACGATGTTACCATTCCGGATCGATACCCTATACCACGCATATAGGATTTTTCCATGCATCTTAACGGATGCGCTATGTTTTCAAAAATCGATCTTGTCCATGTTTACCACCAAATCCTAGTTGCTGCGGAAGACAAACACAAAACTGCGATTACTGTCCCTTTTGGTCTCTTCGAATTCCTTAGAATGCCTTACGGTCTGAGAAACGCAGCTCAGACTTTTCAGCGTTTTATGGTCGAAGTGGTCAAAGGGCCTGACTTCATATTTGTGTATATCAAAGACGTTTTGGTGACAAGCAAATCCCCTGTGGAACACCAAAAACATTTACGCCAACTTTTTCAAAGATTTGCTGATTTTGATATTAAAATCAAACTTATTTGGTACTTACTTATTTGGCGTATTTGGTGTCCAATCTCTTGATTTCTTAAGCCACGAAATCACAAAGGATGGAGTAAAACCCTCCCCAGATCGCATCATGGCAATCCAAGATTTTCCTCAGCCATCATCAGTTCGACAAGTTCAACGGTTTGTGGGTATGGTAAATTATTACCATAGATTTATACTCCACTTAGCCGAATTAATAGCACCACTTCACAGCTATCTCGCTGAACTAGCCAAGATTTAAAAAAAATCAGCCTTTATCTGGCCTCTCCAATGAAGTACAGCCGTTGCCCAAGTCAAATTAGCGCTTGTAAACTGCACACTCTTGGCTCATCCGTTACAAAATTCAAGCTTTTGTATCAAAACGGATGCTTCAGGTACTGCAACAGGAGCAGTACTCGAACAATTAAATAAAAGATGTTCGCATCGTAAGATTTTTCTCTAAAAAGCTCTCGCCTGCAGAGCAAAAATATTCCATCTTTGACCGCGAGTAATTAGATACTTTTCTAGCCATTAAACATTTTCGTTACTTTGTAGAAGGTCGTTTGTTCACAGTGTTCGCTGACCACAAACCTCTGGTAACATCAATCGCCTCAAAGACAGAGGTAAGTCCTCGCCAAGCACGTCACCTTGACTTTATTTCCCAGTTCACAACAGATATTCGGCACATCTCTGGTACTGATAATGTAGTGGCCGATACACTTTTACGAACTGAGGAAATGGCTATCAATTTTACTGGGCTTGATAAACTGATGTTGATAAACTCATGTTGATAAACCCATCGAACTTCAAGAGTCCGAAACAGAACTTAACAATCTTATTCAAACCCAAAAATTATAGGATCTAAGCGTAAGTTAGAACATATCTCAACCAGTCATTCTGTAAAACGTCCATATTCCAACCGTCCAAAACGTCAAACGTCCATAACGCTACGTTCATTTGTTCCTGAGCCCCTGAGACGATCTATTTTCGATTCGCTGTACACAATCTCTCTCATCCTGGAACAAGAACATCGCGAAAAATGGTCACAAAACGATACTTCTGGCCGTCAATGAATGTTGACGTTGGATTTTGGTCTAAGACATGTTTACCTTGTCAAAGATCTAAGGTTCACCGTCACACTCATTCAGAATATGGACAGATACCTGTCCCACGGCCAGATTTGAGCATATAAACATCGATTTGGTAGGTCCTTTATCACCTTCTCACGGATATCGCTATATT
Source organism: Diogma glabrata (assembly GCA_963693315.1). Classification (NCBI taxonomy): domain Eukaryota; kingdom Metazoa; phylum Arthropoda; class Insecta; order Diptera; family Cylindrotomidae; genus Diogma; species Diogma glabrata. The sequence goes on from OY856188.1 coordinate 200,112,704, forward strand.
CTGGCGACCATTGATCGTTTTACCCGATGGCCTGAAGCCATTCCTTTAGAAGATGGAAAAGCCGAAACAGTTGCAAGAACTTTCGTTACAAATCATATTTCTAGATTTGGTGCCCCGTTAAATATAACTTCTGATCGCGGAGCGAATTTTGAATCGAAGTTATTTCAAGAGCTGATGAACATCATTGGTTCTCAGTGACTACGGACGACGGCTTACAACCCCAAGGCCAATGAAATAGTCGAACGATTTCATAGACAGCTAAAATCATCTCTAAAAGCTCATGGAAATACAATTAATTGGAGTGATACACTCCCACTAGTCATGTTAGGCATTCGAACTTCGGTCAAAGCGATCTTGTCTTCGGACAAAGTCTGAAGATTCCTGGAGAACTGTTCATACATCCAAAGTGTTCGAATCCAATTCAACCAGCAGATTTAGTTGACCAAAATATTATATGCAATCACTAATCCCGAGAGAAACCCGGAAGGATCCTCAAAATAACATTTACATTCCGAAATATCTTACGAAATGCGACTTCGTTTTCATCAGGGTGGATAGAGTCCAAACAGGCTTATCACCACCATATGAGGCTCCATACAAAGTAATCAGGCGTTTCCGGAAGAGGTTTATCATTGAAATAAAAGGAAAGAATATTTCAGTTTCAATAGACAGACTTGAACCAGCCCACATGACATATGAAATTAACAACAAACACATTGCAAGAAAAGTTACATTTCGGCTCAATTAAGAAAATGTTTTTGTAATATTTTCTAGATTTTGCGTATTAATCATTTTTTTTTAAAGGAAGGGAGTCTTGTAGGACCTTAAGTTCTATAACTCTGATTTATATCTCCGTTAAATGAATGAGCAAATCAAACCATATAAATATATAAATGTGTGGCAATTGTTAATATATTGAGATTGTCCCAGATGATATGCTCTCTTTATTTTTTATATAAACTTTGATAAAATGTTAAAATATTTTATTTTGTTCAATATGTATATATATATATATATATATATATATATATATATATATATAGTTATATATATATATATATATATATATATATATATATATATATATATATATATATATATATATATATATATATATATATATATATATATAAATATATATATATATATATATATATATATATATATATATATATATATATATAATATATATATATATATATATATATATATATATATATATATATATATATATATATATATATATATATATATATATATATATATATATATATATTAGACTGGTCGTTAAAACTAAATTTCCGAGACGACCCCTAGAAAAATTCTTTGTGGTCAAAAACCACAACGGCATTATTTTTTTTTTTTAAACCAAAAGAACACGTGCCGCAAAATCGTTGAAGTTGATTTTTTGAAAAATTCGTAGATTTTTTCAAATATCTCATAAAATATGCAGATGTCAAAAAAAATCACATAACCATTTTTGTAGGAAATTTAAATCTCTACAAAAAAGGTCCAAGTCATTTTTTCCCGAAAACGTATAGTTCTCATGATATTTTGAAATTGAACTTGTAAGTTTTCGTAATTTTTAAAAAACATAAAAAATAAAGATGACGAAAAACTCCTAATTTTCTTCTTATGCTATAGAATGAAATGTATAAAAAAATAATCGTGACAAAAAAAATCAAATTAGTACTTTTTCGTCGAAATTTTCATCATTTGGTTTTACGAGTTTCGAAGAATTTCAAGTTTTATTTCAAAATATCATCAGAAATATAGGTTTTAGGAAAAAAATGACTTGGACCTTTTTTGTAGAGAATTAAATTTCCTGCAAAAATGATTAAATGATTTTTTTTGACATCTGCATATTTTATGAG
>OY856188.1:200114777-200162242 GCA_963693315.1 Diogma glabrata
ACTTAAAAAAAAAAATAAATGAAGCTGTTATGATTTTTTGACCACAAAGAATTTTTCTGGGGGGCGTCTACGAAAAAGTACTAATTTTGATTTTTTTTGTCACGATTATTTTTTTATACATTTCATTCTATAGCATAAGAAGAAAATTAGGAGTTTTTCGTCATCTTTATTTTTTATGTTTTTTAAAAATTACGAAAACTTACAAGTTCATTTTCAAAATATCATGAGAACTATACGTTTTCGGGAAAAAATGACTTGGACCTTTTTTGTAGAGATTTAAATTTCCTACAAAAATGGTTATGTGATTTTTTTTGACATCTGCATATTTTATGAGATATTTGAAAAAATCTACGAATTTTTCAAAAAATCAACTTCAACGATTTTGCGGCACGTGTTCTTTTGGTTTAAAAAAAAAAAAATAATGCCGTTGTGGTTTTTTGACCACAAAGAATTTTTCTAGGGGTCGTCTCGGAAAATTTAGTTTTTAACGACCAGTCTAATATATATATATATATATATATATATATATATATATATATATATATATATATATATATATATATATATATATATATATATATATATATATATATATATATATATATATATATATATATATATATATATATATATATTTATATATATATATATATATATATATATATATATATATATATATATATATATATATATATATATATATATATATATATATATATATATAACTATATATATATATATATATATATATATATATATATATATATATATATATATATATATATATATATAACTATATATATATATATATATATATATATATATATATATATATATATATATATATATATATATATATATATATATATATATATATATTTTTTTTTTTTTTTCTACATCAGTTAATCAGTTAATAATTATTAACACATAAGTGAGCAAGCCTTAAGCGAACCTTATTTTAAATTAATTCATTGGATTGTATATAATAATAAAAGTGTTTAATTGAAAGTTTTTAATGTTTTATATTTTACTTTATCCAATAAATATAAATATAGTTTTATATAAATATAAAAACTATAAACAAAACCACCTTCTGCCATTATTTTAAAATTTTATTAGGAACCACGACATGGACGTGAATTTTTAGATTTGACTACGCTACCCTACCCTCTACTTGTTCATCTAAACCAAAACTTTGAAGTAAATTTATTTACTAAAACTGTCAGATCAATCATAATTCATAAATATAAAAAAAACTGGAAAACGAAAGATGTTCATATGCTCGAAGATCAATTTATTAAGTGACAGTTGATAAATCGAAACAATCAGTCAATTGTAACTAATTAGAATAATTATGAAATATTGACAAACTTTTATACACAAAAAAATATTTAAATTAATTACATAAACCAAAATGTCAATCAGTTTCATGTTTTTTCTTATCTTCATCTTTATGGCGCAAATCAATGATCAAGAATCAAAATTAAACAAAAAAAAAATAAATGTTGCAAATCGATTTACTAAGGTAAAACAAACAAACTTATAACTTAACCTAAATACATTAATTTACGTATCCAGACAATTACAATAAAATAGAGTTTTGTAGTTGAAAATTAAATAACTTAAAAAATAATTAAAAAAAATTATAGTTTTTTCTTGAAGTTTAATTACTTTGACTTTGATATTTTTTAACTAAAAATTTAAATTAAATAATGAGTGGGTGACGATTGTGTGTCAAACAATTTTTCATAACAATTATTGAATATTGATGTTGGCGTTTCGGTCAAGAATCTTGATTGTACTAATTTTAAATCTTCTTTATCAATTATTGTCTGTAAAAGAATCAACCAATATTTTGAAATACTTTACAAAATAAAACTTTCCATAATTGTTTAACGTTTACAAATTCTAGGTTTTGGTTTCGATAATTCTTTTGATTTATGTGATACAGATTTTCACATTAATTTTGTGTTTTCTCTCAACGTGATACCAATACATGGCTTCATTTGGGTTTTCATAAAATTATAATTGAAATGATTTAATGCATTTAATTTTTTAGTTATTAAAAAATGATATTTTATAATGATTACCAAATATGTAAATGCGGCTTTAAAGTAATACACATACATTTTTTTGAATTGCAGAGATTAAGAAACAAAAAACGATGCATGTTGTCAACGAATACTTAACTGGTTAATTCAATTTTTGATTTAAAAATTATTGAAAGAATGACAAAGTTGTTTTAAATTTAAAATTGATGTCATTTACTAATTTCAAATTTAAGGTATTAAAGGTATTAAGGTATTAAAGGTAAGGTATTAAAATTTTTTTTTTTGCTTTTTTTTATTGTTTTAATTGAATGCATAATATTTTAAGAATGTTGTGTCAAAATTTCAAGTCGATTGGAGCAAAATTGACGAAGTTACGAGTATTTTTAAATTTGCTTATGAACGTTTTATACCAAATTTTTAAGTCTTCAAAACTTTAAAGCGTTTTCCCCACAACTCACGTTTTCAAAGTCGGTGCCCCAAAGTCATAACTTCAAAACTACTGCACTGATCCTTTTGAAATTTTGAACACTATTTCTGTACAAAATTTATGAGGTAACGCTGGAGAGTTTTTGCAAATTTTGTTAATAATTTTTATTTTACAATAACAAATTAGCCGATTTTTTTTCGCAAAAAATCGCGTTTTTCCCTTCAAAGTGTTCCAAAAAAGTGCAAAATTAAAATTTCGAAAAATCCTCCCAGCGTTACCTGGGGAAAACTATTATCTAACGAATGAACTTTGATTTTTTGATTTCGGATGATCCAGCACCAAGTTATGAGGGACACCGTAATTCTACTTTTTTCCGAGACACGTCCGTATAATTGCTGCCATTGCCGTTTTTTTTAATATTTCTTCCAGAAAATTTTATACAATATTCTTCAAATGTCAAACTTTAATGTTCTATTGGTTTTAATAGAGAGATTTTAAGTGTGTCGTCACAAAAAATTCACAAAAACATGCCTTTTTTTGTACGAATTAACCTTACCCCCCCTTTAAATATAATTTTCATAATTTGTCATTGGCGTAACTAGGAAATTGTTCTAGGGTGGGCCTGGCCCCAATAATATTGCTGAGTAAAATAATTAATAAAGTTTCCGTTTTTATTTCTTTCTTTTAATACATAACGGGTGTGTCAATTTGAGGTTAATTTTCAAATTTACGGTCATTCATATTTTCTTGCTAGATTATTTATGTTAGGTTAGGTTGCAGTGACTGTCACCAAAACACAACATCAGGACGACATACTTAGACCAAAACACGTCGGTTGTGATACCAAAGAATCTCGTTCCCCAACTCGAACCATTTGGAGCTTCTAATGAAGTTAGGTATTTGCGTGATTTTAAAATTATCCAGGTCGGTGAGAGTTTTAAATATGTGCGTTCTAAAATGAGTTTGCCGTATAATGGGCGAATGCTGGACATGTGCAAAGTAGATGAAACGCTGGTTCCACCTGATCCTTCTCCTTACAGCTCCTGGGTGCTTTCCAATGATCCAGTAACCAGTGATGACTTTAAAAATGAACTAGTTTTCTGCCTACTCAAGGTTATAAGTTTTTTGGAACGCTGTAGGTCTAGTATAGGAAAGATTTGCCTGCTTATCTTGCAGCTAATGGTGTTTGACCACCGACCTGTAGATTACGCATGTAAGCCTGTCATAAGTTAGTTGTTTGAGAGGAGCAAACGACTCGCTTAGAGCTTCCATTTCTTGTAGAAGATCGAGTTCAGTCCTTTGCCTAGAAAATCCGTCCGCTATATAGTTGCATTTAACGCCACTGTGACGCCGGAAGTCGGAACCTATATAATATGAACGGTGAAATTGCCTGTGGTTTAGTGTCACTTTTGACGTCGTTGCTACTACATCTACCGATTCGAATGCAGTTATTTATGCTATGTTGTTTGCAGTTATTTATGTTTATATTTAGATATATATTTGTGTAAATAATAAATCTTTAAATTATAAAACTAAAAGAAAAAAATGTTCTTTTTAAAATCGACATGTTTGACAAATTAAAATTGAAAAAAATCATATAAAATTATAAATTGTTATATCAGTATGATATTTTTATAAATCCTCACTTAGTAACTTTCAAACAAACAAAAATTATACAAAATCAACATTCCTAGTTTGTAATTAAACTTTACATTCCTAGTCTCTAAAACTATTGAAAAAATAAAAATAAAAAATAGTTCAAAAATAACAATTCATTGTTTACAGTAATCATGCACTCCTCCAACTATTTAATGCAGTACTGTGCACAACGATCTTCATTTTCAGCCATACAAAATTCAGATAATTCCAAAAATGAATCCATCAGACTTCGAATTTCGTCGTCAATTCGCTAATGGTCATACAAACAAACGGGGATATTACTTCTACTTAGGCACCAAGATTTTTTTTATTTGATATATAATCACTCACTGAAGCGAATAAAACCGAAACGAGTTGTATATCAGCCCCGGGGTCCAAAATACAGGCCTTTGAAAAAAGCAAAATCCATTCAAAATTATAGTTTTGAAAATAATTTTTTCTGTTTTTTTAATTTTTGCTTTATGTCCTATGTGCTTATAAGATAAACAGATCAAAACTGTCCCTTTTACTAAATTTTCTTAATTTAAGATAAAAAAAACAACAAAAAAATCCACTTGCGCCTAAGTTCAAGTCCAATCTTGCCTCAAATGGTCATAACGTGGGCAACTAAGGTTATAATTATTTTTTTTCAATGAATAACTTTCATGTTGATTCTTTGCAATTGTATATCAAAAATAACATTTAAATTGCAACATTTGGTAAAAAAAGTGTATTTTTGTACGATATTTTTTGTTTCAAAGGCCTATATCTTGGTCCCCGGGACTGATTTTCAAAAAAAAAAGTTTGTAATTTGCTTATAAAAGTACACAAAAAAAAAATGGGCTGGCGCCTAAGTAAAAGTAATCTTGCCAAACAAACTTAAAACTACGAGTAGTGTGGGTGTTTCGGTGTGGTTTTAGGTCTTATGGAGCAATGAGATCGTATTTTTTTAAAACGAAGTCTATATTGTTCTTATTGCGATGTTTTTCGTTAAACAAATTGGAAGGTGTGGTTTTCCAGAAATTATGAATTCATTTGACATTCTGACATCTGGCACATCACATGTTGGAAAGAAAATGTTTGCTTTTTTAAACTTCGCTACTATGGTGAACCGATAAGATAAACGACCATTTTATAGATACTTTTGTGGCAATATTATTGATAGTGCTTATTAAACTTCCTTATTAAATTTAAATGAAGATCAGTGATATGAATAATATCATCAATAATATAATTGTACGTTTTGAAATAATTTTGAACAGCAAATTCCTGAACAGCAAAGAAATAGATTTTCATTTTCCCTAACTGTTATATATACTTCATGAGCTTTGTGTTCTAGGGGGAGGCCAAAATTCGTCTAGGGGGGCCGGGCCCACTGGACCCCTACCTAGTTACGCCTATGTAATTTGTATATCAATAGGTTGATAAATTTTGACTGGTGTGAAAGCTATTATTTTTATCATGCCAGATATGAAGAAATAAAATGTTTTAATTTTCATTTAGATTATTTTAAGGACCAAAACGCATTTAATTGTATTGTTACGTTTTTCCAACTTTCTTTCGAATTGGCCTTACTCTCAATTCGATAAACGTAGTTCCTAAAATATGGAGGGGTTGAAATCTCAAGCTCTGAGATGTCTAGACTTCGGTTTTGGTTAAGGATTTTGATATAGTTATCGTCATAAAACTTTTATAAGGACATTGTTTTTAGTTATCGGTAGCGATGTATATCAAACATAAAACTCTTTGTAAAAGTACAAGTATTTTATCTCTGTTTAGAAATTTATTACAAAACTAACACGAAACATCAATTCGTCGCCGGAAAATTATAACAGATCATATATTAACATAATTTAGTGAAAAGATGATGTATACACTCAGCGAACTACTCAAAAACCTCTCCATTTAGCGTTTCGAGAAAATATTACAAAATCACAAATTCATATTTCTTTCAAAATTCCAAAATTATTGTAAAAATTAAATAAAATAAACTTTTTTAAAAATTCTAAAAATATTCCAATTACAAAATCAAAAATTGAAACTTTTTTCAAAATTCTAAATATATATATATATAAAATTCACAAATTCAAAAATTCTATATTTTTTCAAAATCCTAAATATATTGCAAAAATTATTACAAAATCAAAAATACAAACTTTTATCAAAATTCCAAAAATATTTCAAAAACTATAACAAATTCAAAAATTTCTATGTTCTATTTCATGTAAAGATTACATTTACGTCATAAAAACAACTAAATTTTTTTTTGACACTTTGACTTAAATTGGCTAAAAAAATAAATGAAATCATTTTTTGACACACTTGAAAATATTTTTTTGCAAACTTATAATGCAATAAAATTCTCAATAATAATAATTTCATGTTCATTACATTTCATTTCATACAAATAGCTAATTTTATTTTTTTCTAAAGAAATAAATAAAAATCATTCTTTTGACACACTTGACTTTATTTTTTTGACAAACTTATGATAATAGTAAAATTTCATGTCATACAAATAATTAATTTTAATTTTTCCAAAATATTGGGTAAAAAAATGAATAAAAATCTTTTGACAAACTTGACAATAATTTTTTGACAAACTTATAATGCAATAATCTAGAATCAAGATTTCTCCACATTCCATGTTACTATTCATTTTCTCTTAAAATGAACATTTTTTAAACAAAAACAATGTAAATTTTCTTGTTTTAACACACTTAACGATTTTTTGACACACTTCAAGTGTCATATTTAATGTTCAATTACATTTCATGTCATAAAAATAATTACTTTTATGTTTTATATATTGCTAGTCGAAAACCGAAGAAATGTTTTCCATAATACTCATCGCTGAAACTGAGGCCTATTTTGACGAGAAAGAGAAATCGTACTATAAAAGTGGTATAGAAAAGTTGGAAAATCGCTATACTCGTTGTATCGCCCTCGAAGGCAACTATGTTGAATAAAAAAATCGAGTTTTGTCAAAATGTTGTTTTTTTCTTACTTATCCTACGGACTTATTGAACGACCTGTTATGTTTCTCAAAAAAATTGGGAAACTATATGAAAATCAATCTTTTGACACACTTAACGATTTTTTTTTAACATACCTCTAAAACAATAATCAAGGTCCTGGTCTTACATACGAATGTCAATGCGAAGCCCACGGAATACCCCCTAGTAGCTACGCAATAAGTTTAATCTTTATGTATTATGATTTAAAACAATACAACAAAATACAAATTTGTCTCTATATAATAAAAACATATACTCATATATAATTTTATGATAAATATATTTTGAATAGAGTCTATTATTATTAAAACAAATTAATTATTTTAAATTAATGTGTTTATTTTATCGTTTTGGCAAACATCCTTTGCCATTTTCAAAACGAAAAAAATAATTATTTAAAAGAAAAAATTATATATTACCCCAATGTGGGGTTCACAAGTGAAGTCTTTTCAGCACACTTGTAATTTCTATGATTTATTAATTTTTACTTCAAAAGTGGCATGTATTCCTTTATAATTTGTTTCAGTGATTTTTACGGTTTCAGAACATTTTAACCAAAAATAACAAAATCAAAATACATATCTAGCACTTTACCGCGATTACACATTATGTAACATTATTCGAAATTTTTTTCCAAAATGATTTAAATTATTAAATCATTTCTAAGAATTGATGCTTCATATTTTGGTTAAATAGTTATGTTCTTACATAGGGAATTTACTTTCAGCAGTTATTCACCGGAGTGATAGCGATTAGCGAATGAGTTATTTTCACATTTTTTAATGTAATTGTTTAAAATCATTTAATATATACTTCGATAATTTCAGGAGGAAGATATAGAAAGCCACTTCAATATATGAAAAACCGCACAAATCACAATCTATATGTACAGTTTCACTAACAATGATAAAACTGTTTTATTTATTTACACGAATAATACTAACCAGAACTCAAAACCGATCAACAACCTCACCCATCTTCAAATTGAGTTATTTTAATCCATTTTTGAAGTTAGGTAAACAAAAAATTTGTATAAATAATAATAAAATAATAATAATTACAAAACAATTTGGAACGTATTAAATAAATTTGGAAAATAAAATCGTTTTCTGAATATTTTATAAGAACGTTTCACAATTTCTAGGTGTGAATAGAAAACAAAATCTAATAATTCTTTTTAATTTTATTTTTCTGCAAACTAATTATGATTGACTGGTTGAACTTTAAAGCTACTAAGTAGTACCATAGACAAATAATAATATAATATTATTATTTGTCTATGGTAGTACCTAGTTTGATAAGTAGTGTGTTAAAAGCATAGATTTTGAAGGACTACATGCTCCTTCTATTCCAAACTGAATTTCATTGGACACATTTATTTTACTCTACCATTAACGTTCTACCACTAACGTGCTGGAATTCATATAAGCTAGACACTTAACAATCCACCATGAAATTAATTAAACAAAACTAAATTAAACACAATAAATGTACCTGAGTTTTTATTGATGCAACCTGGATGTATAATTTGAATGTTTTATAGATTTTTTGTTAATGGTTTGTTTTTTACCTATAAATGGAAGTAAATAAAATTAATTGGTTTTCTTATTTTCTGTGTAATTTAATTTTCAAATAAAAAAAATAATTAAAGATGAAAGTTGGGAAATAGTAGATTGGGAGAAGTGCATGTTTTCCTTTTGAGTGTTTGGAGTCCGAGGGTGAAGCCTGAGGGAGATAATATCACTAAAGGAGATAACGTGCTCTCTTCTGAGGTGTATATACAATTTTTTTTTCACGACCACAGTGTAATTATGATGTTTAAAACTAAAATCTAATTATTTAAAGAAAACGAAAATTGTAGATTTGAATATTCATCATAGTAGTCGGTTTTTGGATATATTTATTTGAAACTATCGTAAATTGTTTCTATAAAAACTATCATTGTTATCATCGTTTTGTTATCTTTTATTCCCCGAGGCGAAAAGGCTGCAAACCGCTCCGACAAATTAAGGCGCGAAATTAAACTCGTGCAAAATAGTATATATTATTTAATTAGGAGCTAAAGTGCTACTTTTTGTGTTTGGCAATTATAGACGAAACACAAAAAGTCACTTTAGATCCGAATTAAATACACTATGTAATGGGCAAACGTTTAAATTTTTTATAAATATGAAATTAATACATAAAAATTTTTATAAGTATGATTTATTACCGTCATAATTACGTCCAAAAAGTTAAAAAACATTTAAATTTGTATAAATAAAATTTTTTATCAAAGAAAACTCCAATTCGAAATTTCATAATCCAATCAAAGTATTTGTTATTTTTTGTTGTCATTGTTATACAATTTGTTTGATAAAATAACAAATAGTTATTTTTAAAACTACAAATAGTTATTTTTAACTACACTGTAACCGTAAAAAAAAACGGCGTTACTTTGGAACAGCTTTGATTATAGGTCAAGCGGCTGATATCAGATACACTATGGTGAAAATTTATAATTTTCGTTTTCTTTACATGATTAGTTTTTAATATCATAATTGTATTGTGTTCGTGCATAACCTCGAAAGAGAACATGTCATCTCCCTTAGGCAACGCCATCGGGCTGCTCCACATTGTGAGAAAAATATGCACTTGGTGTATAATTGGTGTACAATGTACTATTATATTGTTACGATTCTTTATAATCAAAACAAAATTGTATTCGACCTCAGTTCACTATGTACAATATTTCAACTGTTATAAAAAGGAATCGAAAAAAAATAAAATACGGAAAGTATAAATCATTGATTTCATTATAATTTTTTGAGTGTTTTTGTTAATAAGTGACCTCAAATAATCGAGAAATTAAATAGAAGTATATATAAGAAATTTCTTTTGTAGAACGAGATTTAGTTTTTAATTAAACTGTGATAATGTAAAGATAAATTAAATTAGAATGCGAAAGTGTAAATAGTTTAAGTGGAATGTGATTATGTTAAATGAAAATTAATTGTAAACGAAACGCTGTATCGTAAACATAAAACCAAATTTTGCGTATTATTTGGACGCTGGGGACTAGAAATTTCTACAATCAACTGTTGGAGTTTTTGAAGCTGTTGAATATTCTTGTTAAAGAATATTGTTTGAAGAATGAGTTTTCTGTTGTTGTGAAACAATTGCCGTGTTGAATACCTAATAAAACCTGGTGTTTTTACTTATTAATCCAGTGATCGAATCCAGAAGGTGATTTAGAAATTACGTTTATCTAATTGAGAGTAAGGCCAATTCGAAGTTAGGTTGAAAAACGTAACAATATTATTGCATGATATCGAAAAACATAAAAATTTACCGATGTAGAGTGATTAGAGGTAGATGAATTTTGTCCAGTCTTGCTATGCAAAAAATCGCAACACTAAATTATTAGGAATACTAAAATCTTTTATCTGTTTTGAAACATGAAATAGCAATTAGCAACAGTTCAGTCAATTTGCAAAACCGCGATGAACATTTTTACTGTCAAACATGTAACATACGTTTAAAATTCTAGAATCCTTATTTCAAATAAAAATAGTTTATAATTTTAGCGTTAGGTTTGGTTAAGATGTCAGAGATATCTGATCGGTTGAGTTTAAAGAAAATCTCCAGTTTGAGACCTAGGAGTTTTGGATTTTACTGTAATTTTCATGCTGACACTGTAGTGGAGTCGAACTAAGAAGCTTGTCACTTTCTAGAAAAGAGAAATTATTCTAATTTGTGTAGATTGGCAGTAGTTTCACAGTTTTTGGTTTTTTAGGGATAGAAAAATTGGGACTAAAACCCTGAGAGTAACACCTTTTAGATTAAAGCATCCCATTTCCAGGTTTAATAACACTCCTTTAATAATTAAATGTCAATAAAGAGAGAAAACGCACCACCACCCTGCGGAGCCTATATTCCAATAAATTTACGAATTGAATGGTCTGAACTACCAACCATGATTACCATGATGCCTTTAGTATTTGCTCAATCTAGCCTCGAGACTGATGTTGTTCCATACCATACCATCCTGTTTATCACAGAAACTGTTAGAAGCAAAGGGGAGTGCAAGTATACCACAGTTTCCACAAGAAAATACATCTTTATCTTCCAAGAGAATCTTCTCACGTTACGCAGACTGATACTGAGGTATTTTAAGGACCGTTCAGGTATAGCCTGATCTTAAGTCTGAGGAGAATTATTGAGCCATTGCTAGTCCCGCACTACACCTTGAGTGTTTTAAAACGTTTTGTTTTACTTTTGAGATGAAATGATCGGCAACTTTTTTGTGGGAAAACGGTTATTATATATTTTGGGAAACAAAACAATTTTAAATTTATTTTTAATGCAACTGTTAAAATATCTATAAAGGCAGTTTTAAAACCTTTTATACTTATTTACACAAATATCAATTTTGCATAAATAATATAACATTCAATAAATAAACTTTGTTTTATTAGTTTCTTCAACTTTTAATATGTAAATGTTTTGTTTAGATTTACTTTCACGAACTTAAAGGTTGAGAACCTACAAGAATTGAATAAAAACATCAAAATTACATTACGGTTTTATTTGTTATATTTAACATATTGTTGTATCAGTACTTATATGAAATATAAAAATTAAAAACAAAAAAGTTAAACTACTATAAAAATAAAAATATTCAACGTGACTTAAATTTTAAAAGTTTAAATTTAAATAAATAATAAATACAAACTTGCTGGTCAATTTAATGTTCGTCATATACCTATGTCAGACATAACTGATAACGTGTTTGATTGTTTTAGACAATTGCTATTAATAGCTAGCAGACGCGTTTCCTTGACAAGGTCTTCTTCGTTGTTGTCGTGCTTTTGTTCTCATTTTTGGTTTATTTTATCTTTAATTCAACTAACATTACATTGTAAAAATCTAACTCAGTTACATACAATTATAATAATTTAGAAAACTAACTGGAAATAAAAATTAAATAATATAATCAAATATGCCATCATAACCGTAACCATGTGTGAAAATGCATTTATTAACAACTAACTGGACTAGAACATAATAACTATAATTAAACTATTGTAAATACAACAAATTTTATAATTACGTTTATATTGAAAAAAAACTATTTTTCGAATCATAGAATCATGTACATTAGAATTAGAATTAATTATAAAAACAATACTAAAGGTGCAAACCATATGAGACCAATTCACCGATCATATGGAACCAATTTTATCTTTATATCGAAAACATAATAAAATATAAAAGTCTGTTCCCACTATAATAACTCATCAAAATATAATCGTAACGTAACTAATAGTTTCTACAAATTGATAGAAAAAGTACCACATGTACTAGTACTTGATAGTTTACAAAAAGGGTATGTGTTTTAGTCAATAAGAAATAAACCATAAATTCAGTGCGGGGGAAGATTATAATGTTTCTAGATTGAATTGAGATCATGTCATGGTTATTATTATTATTTTCTTATTATTTCTTTCTTATTATAACTTGTAATCGGCGTTTCAGTTTTATTTCATATTGAAGATAACAATCTTGCTCTGTTAATAAAATTGTTTGTTTTGTTAATAAAAGTGCAACATATCTTTCTATACAGCTATATACATAAATGCTCATCGATTTGACTGTACTGGCCGAATAACAATTGATTTTGGAATTACAATGATTGTATATGCTCATATAATTCAAATAAATATAAAATATATTTAATACATTAAATATCAGTTTTAAATTACTTGTAATTTACTTTAATATTTTTCAAATAATTCATTTTTTCTTCAAATGATTATCAGATTATCTGATTAAAAATTCATTATTTTTTTCAATCAATTAAGTTGAACGTCACTTGAGTGATATGTTTGTTTATGTCCTTTTCGGCCGATATTCACGTAGTGACGTCAACTAAATTAGAACACACAGAAAATATATATGTAAACATAACTAACGCTAAGTCGCGACGTTTTGTCGTCGTATGAAATTTTGATTTTATTTCTAATTTGCCGTTAACGTTAAACTTTTCCACGTTTTTTAACCGTAATTTTGTTTTTACTTAAAAATTTATAAATTGCTTTTTTTATCGCCTGATGCTGTCACACGTGTTGTGTCACTGTTCACGTTTGTTTAATAATTTGTCTTAAAAACAACAACATACTGAGAATTGTAATTCAATCAAAATTTATTGACATTGACTTAAAAATAACGCAATACGTTAATACATATATTTATTCAATTTGAAATATTTAACATAAAATACAAACGTGTTTGGATGTTGAATAATTTGTGAAGAAGACCGTTATGCCATATAGCGTCGAATGCCTTTTCGATGTTAAGCAACAGCATTCCCACTGATTGTTTGTTATTGATTTTGTGTTTTATTAGTTTAGTTACTCGTAACAATTGATAATTTGTTGAGTGGCCTGTGCGGAAACCATATTGTTCTTTCCTTCGGGAAACTCCACAAGGAGCAGTGCTTAGTCCATTGCTCTATAACATCTACACTGCCGATCTGCCACCATCCAGTGATTGTGAATACTCACTCTTCGCTGATGACACAACTATCTTGACATCTTTTGAAGATCCAGATTATATCGTCAATAAACTTGAAGTAGCAATTAATAAGGTCAATAATTTCTTTAATTGATGGAAAATAAGGGTCAATGTTGACAAATATCAAACATGTTTCTTTACACGCAAGCGGTAAAAGCATCCCATGGTCAAATAGTTTAAAGTACCTGGGTATAACACTTGATAAAAGACTAACCTTCTCGGATCATATTTTTGAAAGAATTATTAACATGGGAAATGTAATAAAAATGCTTTACCCCTTTATAAACAGAAACTCGAAATAAAATGTTAAAAATAAATTGATCCTTTTCAAATTCGTGATAATACCAAAACTAACATATGGCATTCCGGTATGGGAATGCTGTGCAAAAACTCATAGACGTAAACTTCAAAGGACACAAAATAAAATATTAAAAATTATTTATAACAAACCATGGCACTATTCTACATACAAGTTACACAACATCGATCTTATAGAAACATAAACATATTAACAAACGCAAAAGTAAATTTTATCAAAACATAAATAATCTTGATAACTCATTGGTGAATGAGATTCTACAACCCTAGTCAACTTCGTTCACCAAGAAAAATCCTTAATTAATTACTTCGGTCTGAAAAACCTAAGTATTACATTCATGAGCCAAAAGTGTAATTCTTACCCCCACTTTTTCTGGCATTTCTCGACGTTTTAGGACCTACTGATTCTAAAAAAGAAAAAAAAAATGTATGTCCGTCTGCCGTCATTACCTACGCTGCAGGGAAAACCGCTGGAGGGATTTCGAAAATTTTGTTTTCTAAAAATAGGTATTCTCAAGTCACAGGTCCGAAAGGACGCTGTGTTCGATAACTGTACCGGAAGTGTGTCGAAAAAATCATTAAGTGTGTCAAAAACAGCCAATTTTCATATTTTTGGCTTAAACGTTCATTTTAAGTGATTACGAGTAGGGACATTGAATTTGGATAAATCTTGATGGTCGGGATTGGTATGTGAGATCAAAATCTAGATTACTGCATTATAAGTTTATCAAAAAATGTTGTCAAGTGTGTCAAAAGAAAGATTTTTATTTTTTATTTATTTTTTTACCCAATTTTTTGGAAAAAAATAAAATGAATTTTTGTTTGAAATGAAATTGTATTACTTCGGTCTGTTGTTTGTTTGAAATGAAATTTTATTATTATTATTGAGAATTATGGCATTATAAGTTTGTCAAAAAATGTTGTCAAGTGTGTCAAAAGAAAGGTTTTTATTTATTTTACCCAATTTTTTTAGAAAAAAATAAAATTAATAGTTTGTATGATATGATATTTTATTATTATTATAGAGAATTATGGCATAAGTTTGTCAAAAAATAATGTCAAGTGTGTCAAAAAATGATTTCATTTATTTTTTTGCCAATTTTTTGGAAAAAAAATGTAGCAGTTTTTATGACGTAAATGCAATTTAAAATGAAATTGGACATGGAAATTTTTGAATTTGTTATAGTTTTTGAAATATTTTTGAAATTTTGAAAAAATTTCGACAAAAGTTTTAATTTTTGATTTTGTAAGAATTTTTGGAATATTTTTAGAATTTTGAAAAATTTTTAATTTTTGATATTATTATAATTTTTGGAATTTTGAAAAAATTTTCAATTTTTGATTTTGTAATAATTTTTGCAATATTTTTAGAATTTTGGAAAGAGTTTGAATTTTTAAGAATTTTTGAAATATTATTGGAATTTAGAAAAAATTTAAATATTTGATTTTATTCTAATTTTTGGAATATTTTTGGAATTTTGAAAAAGTTTGATTTTATTTAATTTAACAATATCTTTGGAATTTTGATTATAATTTTCCGGCAACGTAATGATGTTTCGTGTTAGTTTTGTAATAAATTTTTAAACAGAGATAAAAAATATTTGTACTTTTACAAAGAGTTATGTTTGATATATATCGCTGCCCAAAACCAAAAACCATGTCCTCATAAAAGTATTTTGCCGAAAACTATATACAAATCCTTAACCCAGACCGAAGTTTTGATATCTCAGAGCTGTGAGATTTCAGCCCCTCCATATTTTTAGTTATTAGGTTAAGTAGTTGTAGTTATTAGGTTAAGTAATTATAGAAAGGTTTTTCATACAACATTTCCTTCATTGTATCATATTATAAAAAACAAAATTATTTCCAATAACCAACTATCCAATATTTATACTAAATTTCAGCTTTAAATTATTTCAGCTTTAATATATTAAAAATAAATTTACTGTACTCTTAAAAATTGCAACGAATATTTTCATAATAATAAATATCAATAACATGTCACAAATACAAACGTGCATTATGAAAACATTTCATCAAAATTTTATGCAAAATAAAAAAAATAGAATTATAGGTTTTCTGTCTTTTCAAGCTCCATAAAAATTCCTCATCACTGTATTCCTCCACATCATTTAAAAAAACGTAAAAATGGAATATATAATACTTATTAAATCATATTAAAAAAAATTTAAAAAACACACTTTCATTGAAAACGAACTAAAAATTAAAAAATAAATTTTGCATTGACACAACACGATGTTCCAAAGAAACAAAGGTTATGTTCAAACGTTAAATCTTTTATTAATAACTATGTTTGCTTTCAAAATGAAATAAGGAAATAAATATTTAAATATCTTTTTAAACAATTTAACACAGATGGCAAAATTAGATGTACAGACTAGAATACTATCTAACTAGAAGTTTTGTTAGATAAATAATTTTCTGTTACAGTTTTTTACAAAAATTAAAAGTGGATTTTAATCGCAGTCAGCGTTTGAACGTATTACATAACATTTTGTATTATAAGTAATTTATAATACTAGTTGAATTAAGTTTTAGTATTTATACTTATTACTTAATTAAGATTTAGAATTAGCACATTTTCTACATATTTATTGCCGTTCTATATTGACTACGCCACCCACTTTTATTTTTTGTAAAAAACTGTAACAGAAAATTATTTATCTATCAAAACTTCTATAGTTAAATAGTATTCTAGCTTGTACAATGTACATCTAATTTTGCCATCTGTGTGAAATTGTTTAAAAAGATATTTAAATATTTATTTCCTTATTACAGTTTGATAGCAAACATAGCTATTAATAAAAGATTTAACGTTTGAACATAACCTTTGTTTCTTTGAAACATCATGTTATGTCAATGCAAAATTTATTTTTTAGTTTTTAGTTCGTTTTCAATAAAAGTGTGTTTTTAAAATTTTTTTTTTATTTTATAGTTTTTAGCCTTATACATTTTTTGCGTCAGTTTTTTGAATTTTATTTTACCTAAAAATAAGCTTACCACTTTAATATCATAGTAAATACATCTTAAGTAAAACCAGTAATTAAATCACTTACCTAAAATATAATTTAATTTAATAATAAATTCTTATAAAATATGCCGTATTCGTTTTACTGCATAAACACAAATAACAAACGTTTGCGATAAATTATAATGTTTACTTACGTTTGTTAACAATCAGTCTCCACTAACCAAACATTTTCTAAAAACAATGTTTGTTAGCATTTGTTCAAGTACTGAAAATTTACGATGGAACATTAAATTCTTTTTATACAAATACCAAAACTCTCAAGCCTGATTTTTGACCCCATATGCAAAATACAATGAACCTTCCATATGCTGAACCTCTAAATTTGTTTAATAGTGTATATTGTTTATGGTTCACGGTTTTTCTGTGCCAAAAAACAATCAGGCTTAGCATAATGAGGGTTTTGACAAATACAATACAAATTTTCTTTTGACTTGCTGCAGCGCATACTATTAACTGATATAAAGATGTAAAATAATGATTATTATACTCAAACGAATCGTGAATGAAAGACTTTTTTTCCCAAAAAAACATGACAGTTGTGATCAGCTGATTTGTATTTTGAAAACTTTAAATAATTGTTATTTCTTTCAAATCAAGATCATTTTGTGTTCTTTTTACTAAAGTTGCTTTATTATCATTTTTGCTATAAATTTTAATACATAATTACTGATTTCTAATTATCATTGCTGTATGTAATCAGTCAAATACATACACCAATATAACGATTTGAAGTTTAAGAAAAAAGGTCTATATAAGCTTTGAAATCACAACGAAATGTCATACTTTGATTTTTTTATATTCATTATTTATAATGTAAGGCCTTTTATCCATATAAAAATGACACAAACATGTATGATGTCTATGATTATAATGATATACACAGTATTATCAAAATTCCTACGCTCAAAATGGGTCAACCAGATCATGAGGATTTCAGTGCGATTGT
The DNA here is from genome assembly GCA_963693315.1 of Diogma glabrata. NCBI lineage: Eukaryota > Metazoa > Arthropoda > Insecta > Diptera > Cylindrotomidae > Diogma > Diogma glabrata. Next base: position 200,132,782 of record OY856188.1, read on the forward strand.
TTAAGGTCTTATAGAATGAAGAAAAATTTGATTTTTTTTTTCAGTTTAATAAAGTTTTTTGCTTTAAAACTTTTAAAAACACGTACTGACTGCTTCAACAAACTTGTCTTTTAAATTTAAGACTACTCACATAATCAGGCTGATTCTGACATACCCTCACAGATGTAAAAATAGTCATAGCAAAGACATTTCTCTTAGCTAAGACTAAAACCTCTTAAATGCGATTCTGTATGTTGTCACAACTGTGAGATGTCAAAAAATAACATCTTAACTTAAGACCATCAAACATGGTCATCTTAAGCATCACAATTTTACGTTTCATATTTTTTTATTGGAATTATTGTATGAAAAATTATACTAATAAAGGATAAAATAATAATTATGAATTATTTATGTAATTCTTATAAAATTTATAATAATTATCTATATTTTATTTTAGTTTGTATCAAAATTATAAAACAAAAATATGGAGGGGCTGAAATCTCACAGCTCTGAGATATCAAGACTTCGGTCTGGGTAAAGGATTTTAATATAGTTTTCGGCAAAAACTTTTATGAGGACATGGTTTTTAGTTTTGGGCTGCGATGTATATCAAACATAACTCTTTGTTAAAGTACAAGTATTTTTTATCTCTGTTTAAAAATTTATTACAAAACTAACACGAAACATCAATACGTTGTCGGAAAATTATAATCAAAATTCCAAAAATATTGTTAAATTAAATAAAATCAAACTTTTTCAAAATTCCAAAAATATTCCAAAAATTAGTGTTCACGACCAAGTCGTTCTACTCAGGAGTTTCAACAAAATGTTTCTCAATCTGGAAGTGAAAAAACATTGTAAATGGGTTGCTATATATTATATATATATACTTATCGTAAATCACTTCCAGATGAATGTTAAAACACTGCAAGTTGCCCAGGAATAACTAAAATTAACGCAATACGATATTAGTCATAATTTGTACAATCAAAGATTTATTATTATTTACAAAATTTATACAAATATTACCAAAACAATCCTGGTGAAATGTCAATCTAAATGTCAATTTTGAATTGATGTGTTCGGTATGTTTTGATTTTTAGTTTGATATTTTCAATGTTCACATTGAATTGATGTGTTCATTATTCTATATTATTCATTCGATATTTTCGAGATCGTTGGAAAACTTGACAGTAGTTGAGATTATGATTTGTAGAGTTTTGGCTTTCTATAAAATGGACTGTTTTGGTAGTTTTGCCCTCTTATTCTTACGAATTTATACCTGAATAGTATAGTCAATAAAAAGTGTTGTTTGTGTTTTTTTCATGTAGTTGGTTAAGTATGAGCTAAGCTCTGTCTTGTTATTTTTTAAGTAAATTTTAAAATATTTTGTATTCCCATGTGTTTAAATCAATAATTGTAAAATTAATAAAGGAGTTTATATAAAGTTGTGTGCATCAGGTCAGTTTTTTTAATGTATATAAATTAACCAAATAGTTTTTTCTTGTTTCTCTGACAAATATTTGTCGAGTGTGCATGCAGTAAAAAAAAACCTCGTATAAGTTTCATTGATTGGAACGGGTGATGTGTCCATGATATTTTCATTTCATATGTACATAACTTCAACTATTATATGAGCTGATATTTTCATCATTGCATAGTTCATCTCATATGTACATAGTCTCAACTATTGTATGATCTGATATTTTCGTCATTGCTTCAGTTAGTCATCGCATTTACATAACTTCAAATATTATATGAGCTGATATTTTCATCATTGCATAGTTCATCTCATATGAACATAATCTCAACTATTATATGATCTGATATTTTCGTCATTACTTCAGTGAATCATCGCAATTACATAACTTCAAATATTAAACGAGCTGATATTTTCATTTCATATGTACATAACTTCAACTATTATATGAGCTGATATTTTCATCATTGCATAGTTCATCTCATATGTACATAATCTCAACTATTATATGATCTGATATTTTCGTCATTGCTTCAGTTAGTCATCGCATTTACATAACTTCAAATATTAAACGAGCTGATATTTTCATTTCATATGTACATAACTTTAACTATTATATGAGCTGATAGTTTCATCATTGCATCGTTCATCTCATATGTACATGGTCTCAACTATTATATGATCTGATATTTTCGTCATTGCTTCAGTTAGTCATCGCATTTACATAACTTCAAAATAATACACGAGCTGATATTTTCATTTCATATGTACATAACTTCAACTATTATATGAGCTGATAGTTTCATCATTGCATCGTTCATCTCATATGTACATAATCTCAACTATTATATGATCTGATATTTTCGTCATTGCTTCAGTTAATTATCGCATTTACATAACTTCAAATATTAAACGAGCTGATATTTTCATTTCATATGTACATGACTTCAACTATTATATGAGCTGATATTTTCATCATTGCATCGTTCATCTCTTACGTACATAATCTCAACTATTATATGATCTGATATTTTCGTCATTACTTCTGTTAATCATCTCGTTTGCATAACTTCAATTATTATATGAGCTGAGATATTTTCATCATTGCATCATTCATCTCACTTACATAATTTCAACTATTATATGAGCTGATATTTTCATCATTGCATCGTTCATCTCATATGTACATGGTCTCAACTATTATATGATCTGATATTTTCGTCGTTGCTTCAGTTAGTCATCGCATTTACATAACTTCAAATATTAAACGAGCTGATATTTTCATTTCATATGTACATAGCTTCAACTATTATATGAGCTGATATTTTCATCATTGCATCGTTCATCTCATATGTACATGGTCTCAACTATTATATGATCTGATATTTTTGTCATTGCTTCAGTTAGTCATCGCATTTACATAACTTCAAATATTAAACGAGCTGATATTTTCATTTCATATGTACATAACTTCAACTATTATATGAGCTGAGATATTTTCGTCATTGCATCGTTCATCTCATATGTACATATTTTCAACTATTGTATGATCTGATATTTTCTTCATTACTTCTGTTAATCATCTCGTTTACATAACTTCAATTATTATATGAGCTGAGATATTTTCATCATTGCATCATTCATCTCACTTACATAATTTCAACTATTATATGAGCTGAGATATATTCGTCATTGCATCGTTCATCTCATATGTACATATTTTCAACTATAGTATGATCTGATATTTTCGTCATTATTTCTGTTAATCATCTCGTTTACATAACTTCAATTATTATATGAGCTGAGATATTTTCATCATTGCATCATTCATCTCACTTACATAATTTCAACTATTATATGAGCTGAGATATTTTCGTCATTGCTTCAATCAAACATCTCATATGTACATGATTTTCAACTATTATGTGAGTCGATATTAGTCTCTGTATTTCTCTGGGTCTCACATTACCTTGATATTTGCATCACGGTGTTGGAAGTTGATGTGCCAACCAACTCACATCAAAATATATCGTCAAGAAAAAAAATACAGTCCACCTCTCATCGACGCCGCATCATTTGGTCCTTCGAGCCGGATTTATACGCAGCACGTCTCCTGATTATATGGGAAGAAAAAACAACTAACGTTTTTGGGATAGATTAAGGTACCATTTAATATAATTTTACATTAATCTTAAGTATTTAAAATTCTGGGCAACTTGCAACAATATTATACGCTTATTATTATATTATATTATACGCTTATTATTGTATTACGTTGGTTTTGTCTTAACACGATTTGCTTTTAATACATAATCATAACTTTCCGGGATATTCTTTGCCATCGGGTGTGACATATTGCTTAGTCGGTTGATTGGCTGTTTCCGGTGGAGGATTTGTCGGGTTGAGTCGGTTTTGTATTTTACATAGGTCGTATTGAACTGATCATTGGCCCATTTTTCACCTTTCCACATTTATTGCTCATAAGGGCAACATGCCAGACCCCGCTGATGTAGATCTCTTGAAAAAGCAACGTGCCGCCTTTAAGGGGCAGTTGACAAACCTCAAATCGGTAGTCGCAACAACTACGTCCATTGGTGGATTCGAATCTCTGCTTCGCCGAATACAGCTCATCTACGATAAATATGATCTGGTACAATCAAGATTGGAAGTCTTAGATGAAACCTTCCTTCGTGATCGCGTTGGGTTCGAAGATGACTACGGTAGCCTGGATACAAATGTCCGAAACAAAATTCATGAATTGAAAAAGTCAGAAGATGTGTCTTTGTCCGCCACTTTTCTCAACACATCTACACATGAAATTAATAATGGTAGCTCGTTGTCGGTCGGAATCCGGTTGCCAGAGATAACCTTGCCATCTTTTAGTGGGCGTGAAATTGAGTGGCTGGTCTTTCGCGATATCTTTGTGGATTTGATCCACTCAAAGAGTTTGGAATCGACAGTAAAGTTTTTGTACTTGATTTCAAGTATTCGCAGCGGAACTGCATTCAGGATAATTGAAAGCTTACCAGTTACTGCCGAAAATTACTCGTTAGCTTGGAAATCCTTGTGTGATCGCTACGACAATGAAATTACTATCCAAAAAATTCACGTTAAGGAACTGTATGAGATACGAACACCTACCGAACATTCATCAAAGGCACTGGAAGAGTTTGTTGACAAACTCATGAAACACTATAATGCGCTTCAGTCGTTAAAGGTCAAGGTGACCGAGTGGGATTTACTCCTGGTACACCACATAACACAACGTTTGGATAATTCCACTCGAATATATATCATCAAAAATTCAAAACCGTCGTCAATGCTGACGTTTAGTGAATTAATTGCCCTATTACGCAATCGGATCAGAGTATTGCAGGCATTACCAACCCAAGGGTCTCACACGCCACGCAATCACCGAGATCAACATAGATCGGTTCTTAACATAACAGCAAGTCCACTTCCAGTATCTAGTAGGTCTCCATGTGCATATTGCGCTGGGTCCCATTCACTATACCCCAATGTCCCGGGTTTTCAGGTGACAGAATGACTCCACGACTTCGATTCAGATTTGCGAAGGATCGACGCTTGCTGGATCAACATTCAATAGTTGAGTGCAATCATCCTCCTTGTCATAAGTGTCTACTCAAACACCACGAATTGTTACATTTTGTATCTGATTACCCGATAGAACCAAAACCTGCTGTCGTGACCATTAACGAGTCAGCGGAGGTACCATGTCCACAGGATCACAATCAAGATAGTCTAGTTGAGGAAACATATCAAGGCACAACCTGCGCTGCGACGACAATAGACTCTAAGGTGAAGCGGTCGTCACAGAATGTTTCAAGTGATGTTGTATTTCTCGGAACAGCCATGGTAAAGACAAGAGCGGAACATGGACAACCAATGTGTTGTAGAGGGTTGCTTGACAGTGGATCAACGATGAATTTTGTCACGGCGCGTACATGTTCACTATTGAAGGCTAAGAAATACGCCACTAACAAAATTATTTCGGGAATTGGTGCGTCCGAAACCACGTTAAAATTCAAAACGTATCTCACAATTGCGTCACTCACTTCAGCTTTTGAAATAACATTGAAATTTTATATTATACCAACTATAACTAGCAGGGTACCTAATGTTCAGTCAATTGTTCACCCAATCTCCTTGCCATTCGGCATGATGTTGGCGGATCCCAACTTCCATGTTCCCAGTCGAGTCGACCTGTTGTTAGGAGCTGAGATTCACCATCAATTGTTCAAGGGCCATTCAATTCAAATTCACGACCAGTTGCCGCCATTTTACGACTCGGAATTCGGCTATATTGCCTGTGGTGGAGCGAAAAGTGGATTAAGCAAAGTGTTAGTCCACCCGAATAACGTCGCTATGCTTAGTGTCCCAGCACTGGAGGATCAGATAAAGAAATTTTGGGAATTGGAAAACGTGCCTAACACACCTGTATGGTCCCAAGAAGCGTTGCTATGCGAACAACATTACTCTGATAACGTCTCACGTCAGCCAGACGGCCGATACATAGTGGCATTACCTACAAAAACTAACATATCTGATTTAGGAGGCTCTCAATTGTCGGCACAACGACAATTCTTCGCATTGGAAAGACGACTCAATCGGAGCGAAGAAACGCGTACACTCTATCAAACATTTATTAATGAGTACCTTTCATTAGGCCATATGAAACGTGTTGACACCACGTGTAAAACCCATGCATATTATCTACCGCACCATTGTGTCATCAAGTCCCAGAGCACGACCACTAAGTTAAGAGTGGTCTTCAATGCATCAGCGAAAACCACTACAAACGTGTCATTGAACGATTGCTGGATGGTTGGACCCACGATTCAGCAGGATCTGTTTTCTATATTACTCCGGTTTCGAACACATGCAATTGCTTTTTGTGGTGACATCACCAAAATGTACCGGCAAATTAGAATTCGCGACGACCAAACAGACCTTCAACGTATTTTATGGCGTGACAATCCATTAGATCCTATCCAAACGTTCGCGTTGAACACAGTTACCTACGGTACTGCATGTGCACCGTTTTTAGCCACTCGTACGTTAAAACAATTGTCGATTGATGAACGGTCCAAATTTCCGGAGGCCGCCGACGTTCTGGAACAGGACTTCTATGTGGACGATGTACTAACTGGTTCTAACTCTATAGCCGACGCCCTTCAACTCAAATGTGATTTGGTTGAGTTATTACAAGCTGGCGGTTTCGAACTGCGTAAATTCTTTTCCAACGCAACTCAATTGGCTTCGGAGAGCCAACCGAATTCTCCCGCAACCTTGCTCTTGGGGATTCTGTGGCATACCGAACAAGACCTATTGGAAATCCCGCTAAACAAGTTAGCAGTCTCATCAGTCTGCACCAAGCGCAACATGCTTTCAGAAATATGCCAGCTGTTCGATCCATTGGGTGTATGTGCTCCACTTATAATTACAGCAAAACTTTTCGTGCAGGCCATTTGGATGGAACAAACCATTGGATGGGACGACCCTCCGCCGAGAAACATCATAGAGAAATGGACCACGTTTAAAGTGGAACTTCAAACCGTGCCAATTATATCAGTTCCAAGACAAGTGACATCATCTGTCGGTGCAAAACATGAACTTCATGGTTTCTGCGACGCATCCGAGAAGGCATATGGGTGTGTACTGTACGTTAAAAGCTTGGAAATGTCAAACCAATATATCATTAGAATATATCATTAAACTCTTATGCGCCAAATCACGAGTAGCCCCGTTAAAACGTGAGACCATACCTCGATTGGAATTGTGTGCTGCAGTTCTGCTGTCTGAGTTGGTTGAAAAGATTAAGGCTGTCATCGGTGTTGCGTTCTCTTCCACATATTTGTGGACGGATTCACAGATTTCATTGTGTAGGATAACGTCTGATCCATCCAAGTACACCATTTTTGTAGCCAACCGCATCGCCAAAGATCAATCGAAAACCTCTCCGGATGACTGGTATTACGTACCTTCAAAGGATAATCCTGCCGACATTGTGTCCAGAGGGCTGATGCCAATGGACTTTAAGGCATCGTCTATTTGGTGGAATGGACCGGATTTTTTGAGGAAACCAACATCCTCGTGGGAATCATTTGCAGGACAAGAATCGTCCGAAGAACCTATAATAAGCGAGTTGCGTAAAGTAACCAATCCAATTTTGATTCAACAAGATCTGGTCGATTTCGATATTTTTGGTCGTTTCAGCTCAGCTAAAATGCTAATTCGAGTCGTGGCATACATGTTGAGATTTTCAAATCACACTAGACACAGTGATCGGAGACAAGCTGTAACATCTATTCACCTTCAGAATGCAGAACTTGACTACGCAAGTTCTACGCTGGTTAAATGCGTTCAACGCAAACATTTCCCTGATGAACTTCAGTCGCTGTCTAAAGGAAACCCTATCTCAATTAAAAGTTCGCTATTATCACTCTCAGTTTTCATTGACCAACAAGGAATCTTGCGAGTAGGAGGTCGACTGAGAAACGCACCAATCACCACTGACCACAAGCATCCAATTGTTCTGCCTGGTCATCATGATTTTAGCACTCTTATAGCTCGTCAGGAACATGGCAGATTACTCCATGCTGCCCCTCAAGCATTGCTTTACAACTTGCGTTTGACCTACTGGATCATAGGAGGGCGTAACTTGTGTAGGAGTGTTGTTCACAACTGTATACGGTGTTTTCGTAGCAAACCTAAACTCTGTACTCAACTCATGAGCGATCTTCCAGCCGAAAGAGTTACGCAATCTGATCGAGCATTCTTAACCGTCGGCATTGATTTTTGCGGACCGTTTCTATTGACTCACGGTGTACGTTCTAAGGTTAAGACCAAGTGTTACATATGCCTGTTCGTGTGTTTTGTCACAAAAGCCGTCCACTTGGAGATAGTTTTTAATTTATCAGCCGATGCCTTTATAGCATGTTTGCGGCGCTTTGTATCACGTCGTGGACTGTGTTCCAAAATCTACAGTGACAATGCCACTAATTTCATCGGAGCACGCACTGAACTTCAAGACCTCAAGCGGTTGTTCACATCTCAGTCATTTCAAGATGTCACAATGCGATACTGCGTGGACCACAACATCCAATGGAAAACGATTCCGCCTCGGTCACCCCACTTCGGTGGATTGTGGGAGGCGGCCATTAAGAGTACTAAGTACCATCTCACACGGGTTGTTGGAACTGCGTCGTTTACCACGGAAGAATTCCTGACACTAATTACACAAATTGAAGCTTGTCTGAACTCACGCCCTCTTACTTCAATGTCGAGTGATCCAAATGATCTCGATGCGCTGTCCCCAGGTCACTTCCTTATAGGTGCACCGTTGACTGCAATTCCGGAACCGTCGTTGCTCGACGTGAAAACCCCCAGGTTGTCAAGATTTCAACGGCTCCAACAACTGATGCAACATTTTTGGCTACGTTGGCACACCGAATATTTGTCAGAGCTGCAACATCGGTACAAGTGGAATCGCACTTCAACTGAGTTCAAAATTGGCTCGCTCGTGGTGCTACATGATGATAACACTCCGCCAATGAAGTGGACGTTGGGTAGGATTCTGGAGTTGCATCCTGGTAATGATGGGAAGACAAGAGTTGTGTCCATTAAAACGGCCGGATCTGTTCTTAAACGCTCAGTATCGCGGATTAGTGTAATTCCAAACGTTGATGCCAACTCCAAACTGTAATGTAATTCTGAATTTGTTTTATCAACCTTCTACATTCGAAAAACCAGTTTGAAATAGTAAACTATTCTACGAACTCCACTAATTGATTTACTTGCGACTAATTATATTCATCCAAGGAACAATTGTAATTAACCAGGTGGTCTCAGTATTTTCCGTTCAACTCATCTGTAATCTGCCGCCTACAGCCAAGTGTATGTTGTTTAAAAAAAAAACACGGTAATCTTTCATATATTTAAAAATCAATCGCGTACAATCTTTCATCGATTTCATATATCTAAATATTAATCTTGTTAAAATGAGCCAATGTTAGAAAACACGTAGTTAACTTCAGTATACTTTAATATTTTGTTAAAGTGACCACTTTAAGGTGGCCAGTATGTTCACGACCAAGTCGTTCTACTCAGGAGTTTCAACAAAATGTTTCTCAATCTGGAAGTGAAAAAACATTGTAAATGGGTTGCTATATATTATATATATATACTTATCGTAAATCACTTCCAGATGAATGTTAAAACACTGCAAGTTGCCCAGGAATAACTAAAATTAACGCAATACGATATTAGTCATAATTTGTACAATCAAAGATTTATTATTATTTACAAAATTTATACAAATATTACCAAAACAATCCTGGTGAAATGTCAATCTAAATGTCAATTTTGAATTGATGTGTTCGGTATGTTTTGATTTTTAGTTTGATATTTTCAATGTTCACATTGAATTGATGTGTTCATTATTCTATATTATTCATTCGATATTTTCGAGATCGTTGGAAAACTTGACTGTAGTTGAGATTATGATTTGTAGAGTTTTGGCTTTCTATAAAATGGACTGTTTTGGTAGTTTTGCTCTCTTATTCTTACGAATTTATACCTGAATAGTATAGTCAATAAAAAGTGTTGTTTGTGTTTTTTTCATGTAGTTTGTTAAGTATGAGCTAAGCTCTGTCTTGTTATTTTTTAAGTAAATTTTAAAATATTTTGTATTCCCATGTGTTTAAATCAATAATTGTAAAATTAATAAAGGAGTTTATATAAAGTTGTGTGCATCAGGTCAGTTTTTTTAATGTATATAAATTAACCAAATAGTTTTTTCTTGTTTCTCTGACAAATATTCGTCGAGTGTGCATGCAGTAAAAAAAACCTCGTATAAGTTTCATCGATTGGAACGGGTGATGTGTCCATGATATTTTCATTTCATATGTACATAACTTCAACTATTATATGAGCTGATATTTTCATCATTGCATAGTTCATCTCATATGTACATAGTCTCAACTATTGTATGATCTGATATTTTCGTCGTTGCTTCAGTTAGTCATCGCATTTACATAACTTCAAATATTAAACGAGCTGATATTTTCATTTCATATGTGCATAACTTCAACTATTATATGAGCTGATATTTTCATCATTGCATAGTTCATCTCATATGTACATAATCTCAACTATTATATGATCTGATGTTTTCGTCATTACTTCAGTGAATCATCGCAATTACATAACTTCAAATATTATATGAGCTGATATTTTCATCATTGCATAGTTCATGTCATATGTACATAACTTCAACTATTATATGAGCTGATATTTTCATCATTGCATAGTTCATCTCATATGTACATAATCTCAACTATTATATGATCTGATATTTTCGTCATTACTTCAGTGAATCATCGCAATTACATAACTTCAAATATTAAACGAGCTGATATTTTCATTTCATATGTACATAACTTCAACTATTATATGAGCTGATATTTTCATCATTGCATAGTTCATCTCATATGTACATAATCTCAACTATTATATGATCTGATATTTTCGTCGTTGCTTCAGTTAGTCATCGCATTTACATAACTTCAAATATTATATGAGCTGATATTTTCATCATTGCATAGTTCATCTCATATGTACATAATCTCAACTATTATATGATCTGATGTTTTCGTCATTACTTCAGTGAATCATCGCAATTACATAACTTCAAATATTATATGAGCTGATATTTTCATCATTGCATAGTTCATGTCATATGTACATAACTTCAACTATTATATGAGCTGATATTTTCATCATTGCATAGTTCATCTCATATGTACATAATCTCAACTATTATATGATCTGATATTTTCGTCATTACTTCAGTGAATCATCGCAATTACATAACTTCAAATATTAAACGAGCTGATATTTTCATTTCATATGTACATAACTTCAACTATTATATCAGCTGATATTTTCATCATTGCATAGTTCATCTCATATGTACATAATCTCAACTATTATATGATCTGATATTTTCGTCATTGCTTCAGTTAGTCATCGCATTTACATAACTTCAAATATTAAACGAGCTGATATTTTCATTTCATATGTGCATAACTTCAACTATTATATGAGCTGATATTTTCATCATTGCATAGTTCATCTCATATGTACATAATCTCAACTATTATATGATCTGATATTTTCGTCGTTGCTTCAGTTAGTCATCGCATTTACATAACTTCAAATATTATATGAGCTGATATTTTCATCATTGCATAGTTCATCTCATATGTACATAATCTCAACTATTATATGATCTGATATTTTCGTCATTACTTCAGTGAATCATCGCATTTACATAACTTCAAATATTAAACGAGCTGATATTTTCATTTCATATGTGCATAACTTCAACTATTATATGAGCTGATATTTTCATCATTGCATAGTTTATCTCATATGTACATAATCTCAACTATTATATGATCTGATATTTTCGTCATTACTTCTGTTAATCATCTCGTTTGCATAACTTCAATTATTATATGAGCTGAGATATTTTCATCATTGCATCATTCATCTCACTTACATAATTTCAACTATTATAAGAGCTGAGACATTTTCGTCATTGCTTCAATCAAAACATCTCATATGTACATGATTTTCAACTATTATATGAGTCGATATTAGTCTCTGTATTTCTCTGGGTCTCACATTACTTTGATATTTGCATCACGGTGTTGGAAGTTGATGTGCCAACCAACTCACATCAAAATATATCGTCAAGAAAAAAATACAGTCCACCTTTCATCGACGCCGCATCAGGGGGGTAAAAAAAACTTTTTTGACCCAAGCGAGTGGGATGTCATTTGAAAGAGCACCAAATTTAAGAAACATTGCAATTGTTTTTAGAATTTTGCGATGCACAGTTTTTTAGTTATTGTTAAAAAAGTTTTATTTTAAGTATATGTATACCACCACTACCCTAAGTTTTGACTCTGATTTATCGAAAAAATATTTTCAATTTAAACCATTGAAAAACTGGCTAAATCTTTCTTTAGTTAACATAAACAGCTATGGATAAGATTTAACCTTAATACTGCATTTACAGCGACATAGCAAATTAGTAGATGTAATTTAAATCAGTGCTATAAACATTTGTTATTTTAAGAGCTTGCAACTAATTTGAGATGTAGTTTTACTATCTAGTAAATTATTTTCAAATTAATATTGACGTTGTAAACACCATTGCAAATAAAAAAATTTGATATCTACACCGTTTCCTGTTCCTAAAAATTTTAAATTATCAAATTTCTTTTCTCCGTCAAATATTTTTCAACAATCAGAGAAAGAACTTGAGGAATGGTCTAGTTATCATATTTTTATTGCTTTTTTAAAAGTTTGACAGATAGCAATTTAAACTTAACTAAATTAAAATATGTTTATGAGATTAAAAGATTTATTTTGCAATCTACGCTGTAAACTCATATTAAATATGACAAGATGCAAATTAATATACTATCTACTAGTTTGCTATGTCACTGTAAATGCGGTATAAGTAACAATTTTTGTGTCATTTTTGATCAATGTATAGTAGAATTTTTTTGCCAGCGAACACGAAATTTGTTTGTTATGCGCATATTGTTTGCACATTCAGTGTCTCGATTAAAATATTAAAAAAAACTATTGGGGTCCCATTGAAATGGACAAAAAAACACATAAAATTAATAAATTACTATTGAAATTCAACCAATTATAATAGAAAACCAAAAACTAGTAAAAATAAAAATGATTTTGTAGGCAATGTAACAAAATTTTGATAATTAAAAATAATTATAATAAAAATAACGACGCCTATGGAAACAAATATCACAACAAACAAATGGTACGAACTAGAAGTAGAAATTTAACGAATATAATTGTTTTGAAAACAAATTTATCCCAAAATAAATAATACATCTCTGTTTTACTTTTTGTCTCATCTTTTATCTCTTGCTGCGTCGTATCTGTCAAAAATTCGCTGGCAAAAAAACTCTACTATAGATGTGATTGACATTTACTATTGACGTCTACGATTAAATATTTATTCTGTTATGCGTCCATAGTCTGGCGATATAAAGACTTTACATCACAACTTTATGTCATTTATTTTTGATATTGTGTTCTTTTACATTCACGGAACCCGTGGCGAGCGAATTTTATTCGCACTTGTCCGACTTTTTTTTGAGTGAAAACAATTAAACCTATTCAATGTTAGAGTCTGTTATAGTATAATTATTTTTCTGTTTTATATTATTTAGATGATATTCTGCTATCAACTATGTATTTACTGCACAGGATTCTCCGTCCAACCAACAAAACTTGAGATTCAAGATTCTCAAAACATTTTGGCCATTATAGGTGAAACTTTTCAAAATGTTGAAGAGATGTTACAAAAGTATTTGGATCAATAATTACCAATTCAGCCTCTTTTGTTAATTACTGGATCTAGAACTAAGCCAATACTAGTATGTTTTGATAATGTACGGTATGAAGTTTATACATCATGGAAAGCAGTTGATGTGTGCTTAAAAATATTTTATTTATTCAACTTAAAAATATGGAGGGGCTGAAATCTCACAGCTCTGAGATATCAAGACTTCGGTCTGGGTTAAGGATTTTGATAAAGTTTTCGCAAAAAACTTTTATGAGGACATGGTTTTTAGTTTTGGGCAGCGATGTACATCAAACATAACTCTTTGTTGAAGTACAAGTTAATCTCTGTTTAAAAATTTATTACAAAACTAACACGAAACATCAATACGTTGCCGGAAAATTATAATCAAAATTCCAAAAATATTGTTAAATTAAATAAAATCAAACTTTTTCAAAATTCCAAAAATATTCCAAATATTAGAATAAAATCAAATATTTAAATATTTTCTAAATTCCAATAATATTTCAAAAATTCTTAAAAATTGAAACTTTTTCCAAAATTCTAAAAATATTACAAAAATTATTACAAAATCAAAAATTCAAACTTTTTTCAAAATTTCATTTTAAATTACATTTACATTTTAAATTTCGTCCAATTTCATTTTAAATTACATTTACGTCATAAAAACAGCTAAATTTTTTTCCCAAAAAATTGGCTAAAAAATTAAATGAAATCATTTTTTGACACACTTGACATTATTTTTTGACAAACTTATAATGCCATAATTCTCTATAACAATAATAAAATATCATGTCATACGAACTATTAATTTTATTTTTTTCTAAAAAAAATTGGGTAAAAATAAATAAAAACCTTTCTTTTGACACACTTGACAACATTTTTTGACAAACTTATAATGCCATAATTCTCCATAATAATAATAAAATTTTATTTCAAACAAACAATTTATTTTTTTTCTAAAAAATTGTGTAAAAAACTAAATAAAAATCTTTTGACACACTTGACAACATTTTGTTATCAAACTTATAATGCCATAATTCTCAATAATAATAATAAAATTTCATTTCAAACAAACAATTTTATTTCTTCCAAAAAATTGGGTAAAAAAAAATAAAAATCTTTCTTTTGCAACACTTGACAACACTTTTTTGACAAACTTATAATGCCATAATTCTCAATAATAATAATAAAACTTCATTCCAAACAAACAATTAATTTTATATTTTTTCCAAAAAATTAGGTAAAAAAATAAATAAAAATCTTTCTTTTGACACACTTGACAACTTTTTTTTGACAAACTTATAATGCAATAATCTAGTTTTTGATCTCACATACCAATCCCGACCATCAAGATTTCTCCAAATTTAATGTTCCTACTCGTAATCACTTAAAATGAACGTTTTTTAAGCCAAAAATATGAAAATTTGCTATTTTTGACACACAGAATGATTTTTTTGACACACTTCCGGTACAGTTATCGAGCACAGCGTCCTTTTGGACCTGTCCCTTGAGTATACCTATTTTTAGAAAAAAAATATTTTGAAATCCCTCCAGCGGTTTTCCCTGCAGCGTAGGTAATGACGGCCGGCCGCCGGCAGACAGACATACATTTTTTTTTTTGCATTTTTAGAATCAGGAGATCCTAAAACGTCGAAAAATGTCAAAAAAAGTGGGGGTAAGAATTTCACTTTGAGCTCATGAATGTAATACTTAGGTCTTTCAGACCGAAGTAATTTTCCAAAAAATTAGGTAAAAAAATAAATAAAAATCTTTCTTTTGACACACTTGACAACATTTTTTTGACAAACTTATAATGCAATAATCTAGATTTTGGTCTCACATACCAATCCCGACCATCAAGATTTCTCCAAGTTCAATGTTCCTACTCGTAATCACTTAAAATGAACGTTTTTAAGCGAAAAATATGAAAATTTGCTGTTTTTGACACACTTAATGATTTTTTTTGACACACTTCCGGTACAGTTATCGAACACAGCGTCCTTTCGGACCTGTCCCTTGAGTATACCTATTTTTAGAAAAAAAATTTTTTGAAATCCCTCCAGTGTAGGTAATGACGGCCGGTAACGCTAACAGAATTAGGTTGGTGTAGTTGAGAGGGGCAGAGTAAATACTGCTTATACTCAATAATTCTGCACCATGGCGAGTCATTGGCGCCATAAAACCAATGCAACTCAAGCGTCTGTTCTCCATGTTAGGGGCGGCTTGGAGCGGGCGTCTGTCTTGGATCAAGCGGCTCGCTATATAAATGTGTAGAAAGCGTCTGTTCTCCATGTTAGAGGCGGCTTTCAGCGGGCGTCTGTCTTGGATCAAGCGGCTCGCTATATAAACGTGTAAAAAGGTTGTTTCTGGTGACCTTAAGATGCAGAACGAACCCATTCACGAAAATTTGGGTTGGGCGAAGGGCTAACACCCCATTTCCGTAAAAAAATTATTGTCATGAATTCTGTACACAGGCCTCGGAATATCTCGGATTCATTATTGGAACGACCTCGGAAACTGTACCCGGACTACTATTTAAAAATAGGAACCTGGAACGTGCTAAGCCTTAGAAGACCAGGAGATCTCCTAAAACTCACCCAACAAGTCGAGAGCTACACACTGGATATAGTGGCATTACAAGAACTAGATGGCCAGGCAGTGGAATCCATGAAACAGCGAAAGGATACACTCTGTATTATTGCGGTCATCAAAACGGAGGAGAATTTGGAGTTGGCTTTCTTATACACCGTCGCGTGAATCAGCATGTTATCGACTTCTGCCCAATTAATATGCGGTTATGCACACTGAGAATCCGCACGCAAAAATTCAATATAACGATCGTCAATGTTCATGCACCTACTGAAGATAAAGCAGGTGATATTAAAGACCTGTTCTTCCTAGAACTCGAGGAAGTCATCAATAACATCCCGCGGCACGATATAAAAATCGTGGTAGGTGACTTTAATGCTCAAATCGGTAGGATTGCAGAACTTAAAACACATATTGGCCCTAACAGCTTGCATCATACCAGCAACAATAACGGTTTTCGCGCAGCCGAGCTGGCTATGATGTATGATCTAGTAATTTCCAGCACTTTCTTCCCTCACAAGAGAATTCACAAGGCAACGTGGAAATCAAATGACGGAAGAAGGGAAAATCAAATCGATCACGTCATGATCTCTAAGAGACACTCTACAAGTATAACTGACGTTCGATCATACAGAGGTGCTGATATGGACACCGATCATATGCTTGTCATCTTTAAGTACAAGTGCAAGTTGTCATCCACATTTAACAGACAAGCAAAAAAGACCATGCGCTGGAATGTCGAAGCATTTAAACATCCGGAAACGCTGAATATATATCAGAAAATAATAACACAAAACATAGAAGAGCATGACATCTCTTCTGAGATGCCATTAAACATACAAGAAGAATGGCAAACGCTTCAATCAACCATTATAGCCGCAGCACAAACTACAATCGGAAAACGACCACCGAAATCACACAACGAATGGTTTGACGACGAGTGCCGCCAATCCGTTGAAAATAAACAAAAACTGCGAGAAAAATGGTTAACAAGGAACACCCGAAGCTCCCAAGCT
Source organism: Diogma glabrata (assembly GCA_963693315.1). Classification (NCBI taxonomy): domain Eukaryota; kingdom Metazoa; phylum Arthropoda; class Insecta; order Diptera; family Cylindrotomidae; genus Diogma; species Diogma glabrata. The sequence continues at coordinate 200,150,282 of OY856188.1, forward strand.
GATTATCTATGCGCCAGGAAAGCCTCAGCAAAACTCCTACGTAAAAAGAAACGCGAACACACGAAGAGCTGCATCGAAAACATCAACCAACATGCGGCCAACGGAAATTCAAAAGAGTGCTTTGCCAATGCACGGAATCTGACCAAAGATTTCCACCCAAGATCTACAGCCATCAAAAATGTAAATAATGAACTTACAACAAGTGAACCGGATGTGCTGGCAGTGTGGCGATCCCACTTTCAAGACCTACTGAATAGGACGAACGAAGTTCATCCTATTCGAGCAATTGCTCCATCAACTGAAGAGATTTTTGTCCCTTACCCAGCAATAGAAGAAGTGGAAGCTGCCATTAAAAAACTGAAAAATGGCAAATCACCCGGTTTCGATGGAATTCCCGCAGAACTTCTGAAAAATGGAGGAGCAGCTCTGGTCTCACGTATATACGATCTGATTCTTGCAATCTGGGACCAAGAAGAACTACCTGATGAATGGAAAACAGCTCTCATTGTTCCGCTACATAAGAAAGGTGACCGTTTAAAGTGTGAAAATTATCGTGGCATCGCACTGTTGAACACTGCATATAAAATACTAGCTAATGTTGTACTTGCTCGACTCATCCCGTTCGCCGAATCTATCATCGGTGACTATCAGTGTGGTTTTCGTCCCAACCGCTCAACCACAGATCAATGTTTTACATTAAGGATGATTCTGGAAAAATGTTGGGAGTACAACATCAGCATTCACCAGCTCTACGTTGATTTCAGGCAAGCATATGATAGTATCATCCGCGACAACCTCTGGTCCGCACTCATATGCCTTGGTATCCCAGAGAAACTTGTTTCTCTGTGCAAACTCACAACATCGGGATCAAATTGTAGAATAGTAATCGAAGGGTCAGTTTCTGATCCTTTCGATATAACATCAGGTGTTCGACAAGGTGATGCACTCGCGCCCATACTATTTAATTTGGCGTTGGAGTACGCGATAAGAAAAAGCCGAATTGAGACACAAAACTGCATATATAACAAATCTAGTCAAGTTCTTGGCTACGCAGATGACATTGTGCTTCTCGGACGTAGAACAAGCGATATTAAGGATAGTCTCTCTCAGCTTGAAAGAAATGCTAAACGGCTTGGATTATGCATCAACACCGGCAAAACTAAAGTGTTAACAACATCTAAGAACATACCTCCCGGAAATCTGGATACTGGCGACTATGAAGTGGAACGCGTGGAAAACTTCAAATACCTCGGGTCTGTAATAACATCGTCAAATGACATGCAGGCAGATATCAAAGCCCGTGTCTCTGCCGCATACAGAGTTTTCTACGCATACTCAAAACTTCTGCGATCAAAACATCTTTCGCGGTCGTGTAAACTCACACTTTACAAAGCATTGATCCGACCTGTGCTTACATTTGGAAGTGAAAGCTGGACACTGACTTCCTCCGATTGTAGAATTCTATCAACATTCGAGAGGAAAGTTATACGAACAATTTATGGTCCATGTAAAGTTGCTGAAAATCAGTATAGAATCCGAATGAATCATGAAATCAGACAGCTTCTTGGAGGCTGCGATGTAATCGGATTCATTAAATCCAACCGGATTAGATGGTTTGGTCATGTAGAAAGGGCTCCATTGGAAAGAATGATAAAAAAAGCGTCCCAACAACAACCAGCTGGTGTTCGTCGAAGAGGAAGACCTAGACAACGCTGGCGTGATGACATCATCCAAGACCTTCGTGATATAGGATGTCGAAACTGGGGTCAACTGGTCATGGAACGAGATGATTGGAAGCTCTTGGCACAGACGGCAAAATCCCTTCATGGGATGTAAACGCCAGAGAGAGAGAGAGAGAGGACCTAAAACGTCGAGAAATGCCAATGTGGGGGTAAGAATTTCACTTTTGGCTCATGAATGTAATACTTAGGTCTTTCAGACCGAAGTAATATCCGCAATCAGCAACCAATTTTGGAATTTTATCCAAAAGTATTTTATATATTGAAAGGCGAAAAAGAAATAGCACATTATTCGATCAATTTGTTGATTGATTGGTTAAATTAAAATCAATAATATATATTATTAGTTTAACTATGTAAATTAAATTTTTAATTAATAATTAATAAAAAATATAGTAAAATATAATATATTTTACTGTATTTTTTATTTTATATACGAACATAGACTCCTTTTTTTCTTTTAATTTTTGTCACATATAAATTTAAAAATACTTTAAAACAAAATTATGAATTATTTTAAAATTAAAACTGTGAAATATAAATACTTTAAAATTAAATGAAAATAATTGAAATAAATAAAATTGTTAATAAAAAATTTATGTTCTCTTTTATTTAAAAGTGTAAAATATAATTTTCATTATTAATTTAATAAGTTCCATTATTAATTTAATAACATCTTATTATTAATTTAATAAGTTCTATTATTAATTTTAAAGCATCTTATTATTAATTTAATAAGAACCTTTTATTAATCTAATTAGATTGTATTATTAATCTGATAATATAATATTATTTTAAAAACAACTTTATTATTCTAATAATATATGTCATTTATCCAATGCATACCTATTATGAATGTAATCCATTATGTTATTAATTCAATAAGAATTTTTATAAATATAAAAGCGATCGTTTTTAGATTTAAAATTTAAATTTTTGTTTGTTAGTAAATATTACGAACAAATAATATTAGTTTAATAATGCCTGTAATTACGAAATTAGTGAAAATAATCACAAGTTGTGATTAGCTGTATAATAATCACCAAATTATTAATCTAATGGCTATTTTGATAGTTTTTAATAACAGAATTCTCTGAGTGTGGGTGCACTGTGGAAATAAGTAAGTCATTAATGTATAGAAGAAACAAGGTTGGTGAGAGTGCAGAGCCTTCCCAGCAATCCCAGCATTGGTTGTGAAAATATTGGATGTGATACTATCTAAATTAACATGAAATTGGCGACCTGTAAGAAAACTATGAATCCATGAGACAGTAAGATGGTCTATGGCCATAAGATTTTAATTTAGCTATGAGATTTTTATGCCACACTTTATCAAATGCTTTAGAAATGTCAAGTGAAATGCTGAATGTTTCACCATGGTTTTCCAGCGATTTGTTCCAGAGATGAGAGACGTAGGCTAACAGATCACCTGTTGCATGACTTCTACGAAAACCATACTGCTTATCATCAATAATTCGCGACATCTCCAAATAATCTATCAAATTGTAGTTAACATATTTTTCAAATATTTTAGCCAAAACCGACAGAATTGCAATTGGTCTATAATTGTTAGGGTCTATCTTACTGCCTTTCTTTGATATGGATTGAACGCTGGCCAGCTTCCAAGAATCGGGAAATATTCCGGTTTTATAAGATAAGTAGAAAAGTTTTGTTAAAATTGGACTTAGTTGCCTAGCAAAAATTTTAAGAATGAGGGGTGGAATATCGTCGGGGCCAGCAGATTTATTGATATTGATAGAAAGAAGCATTTTTCGTACAATATTGCAACGAAAAATAATTGGTTTCATTTGGGGAAATGTGTGTGGGAGAATGGGGGGGTTCAACTATGTTTGAGTCTTGTGCGAAAATACGACCCAAAAGATCCGCCTTTTCTTTTTAGTCGCTCACGGGAATGTCATTCAGAACTAAGGTTGGAATAGAGGATCGAGTAAAATTGCTCTGGACTGATTTAACTGCCTGAAAGAAACTACGTGAGCCTGATGGGTGCTCGGCCAATTTCTTTGCTTTCTTCTGGATAACCGCGTCTTTGTCCAAGTCTATTTTGTATTTACTAATATTTCTGGCTTTCTTATAGGCGCTATGGGTTTCAGGTGTTTATTTGAGTTATACATCTTAAATACTTTGCGTTTATTCCTGACTGCCTCATCAACATCCCGCGTGAACCAAGGCTCAGTTATAGGAGTGATTAACCGATTTGGAATAAACCGCCGCATTCCGTCTTTTATGATTTCAGACATTCTTATTGCCGATGTACTAGGATCTTGATCAACACAACAAATAGTTTTCCAAGGTGTTTCATCATAAAAGTTTCTCTGTCCCTCCCAGTCAGCGCGTTTATAATTCCAAACGCGACGAGGATTTGCTTTAATTTATGTCAGTGATGTAAATTGTACTATTGCTGATATTATTAAATAGTCCAATGTTCCGAGGGGTTGTTCAACTTTTGTCTACATAGTATCTGGTTCGTTTGTCAAAAACAGATCCAGAAAATTATTGTTATGGTAAATTATTGTGTTCGGCTTGTCTTCCTACGTCGTCAGTGCGCGATGAATACTTAAGCCATTCTTTATTATGAATATTAAAGTCTCCAATAATGGCCAGTCTTGCTTTGGGGTAGTTCGTGGTATTCTTGTCTAGATTAGCCGATATTTGATCGAAAAATGGACATCCTGGGGGCGAATTTGGGGATCCGTATAATCCTATTATAAACATAGTTTCGTCAACACCTGAGATCTTCAGTGCTAGAGAATTATGGTACTTTAAGTTCAACTCGTAGGCCTTAATTCTCATGCATGAAAGTATTTTTCGAACAAATACACAGACACCATGCTTGTTATAAAACGAATGTTCGTAACTAGGCATCCGGTATTTATCGAGATCCAATTTGAGTTTCGATGCTTTGCCACTAACAATTGTTTCGGTAAGAAACAATATGTTGACAACGGACAGAGCTGTTCGAAATAAAAAAACAATAATGTTATGTAAATAGTCATACTTACCAATAATATCTCTGTCCTTCGTCAAAATATTTGTTGAATAACCTCAGTCAACATTTCGTGGCTGTTTTGTTTTGTTGTCTCTGAAAAAAGAAAGAAAAAAATTGACTTGTATTAATTGGTTAATTACTTTAATTTAAGCTGTTAATTTAAGTTTCGTAATTAACTTTGCTTAGCCGTCGGGATTTTTATTAACACTGGATATTGTCTGTCTGCAAACATTAAAATTATTTATATTAAGTAGTTCAGAACTTACGAGTCTTGCAATCCATGACATCTCCAGCTGTTGATGTTTCCGATCCATAGAATAATACTGAAAGAGAAAGGTTTTATTAATTTATTGTTTGTAATTTAATCAACTAATTTTACCTTTAATAATATTATTGTTTTTTGAAATGTCAATTTTTGACATTTAGGTTTCATCTGATGAGTTCACGTTCTCACCACTTGGCAAGATTTATCATATCTTGTGTCGATACGACAGTATTTAGTACTTATTTATGCTAATGTTGAACACGTGAGCTCTGCAGTCAATAAAATGATTAGTTTTTTGGCTATATATTTTAGATTTTATGATTAATAAGTCTTCTTCTTCGTTTAATTTCTGACAAGTGATGGTTAATTTTTGAGTAGTTAATTTAATACAAATAATGTTCAGAAGAAATGTAAAATTAATGTGAATTATAAAACATTGTAAAACAAAAATGTTTTTAAAATAAAATAAATAGTTCTACATTTAATTGGTGAAATTGTGCAGTGGTGTTTTTTGTGTTCATCTGCCTGCCAGTGTTTGCCGAAATTATTGTTGCATGGCCGCCATATTTAAGCATCCGAATATCTGATTGTAATGCTGATTAATTTTCACAAGGAGTGAAATTCATGTTACAAGCCCTATTTGGCACAGTGTCTTCAAACATTTTTTACTTCTTATGAAATTCATTTTTTAATTCATTGCCCTTTTTTAGGCAATACAATAATTTACTAGCGCATGCCAATTGAGGCATTGATGAGTTGGCACACAATGATCATCATCATCATCATCATTCATATATGCTGCTGCTAGGCGTGATAACAGTGGACATGCTTTACAATTCATAACATATTATTTTATCCGTCGTCATCATTGTTAGTTGTCATCATTGTTAGGCGTGCTAACTGTGGACACGCACATTATCCATCAACTTATATTATATGTCATCGCTCATCATATATTACTTTATCAGTCGTCATCATTGTTAGGCGTGCTAACTGTGGACACGCACATTATTCATCAATTTATATTATGTCATCGCTCGTCATATATTGTTTTATCAGTCGTCATCATTGTTAGGCGTGCTAACTGTGGACACGCACATTATCCATCAACTTATATTATGTCATCGCTCATCATATATTATTTTATCAGTCGTCATCATTGTTAGGCGTGCTAACTGTGGACACGCACATTATCCATCAACTTATATTATGTCATCGCTCATCATATATTACTTTATCAGTCGTCATCATTGTTAGGCGTGCTAACTGTGGACACGCACATTATTCATCAATTTATATTATGTCATCAGTCGCCACATATTATTTTATCAGTCGTCATCATTGTTAGGCGTGCTAACTGTGGACACGCACACTACCAATCAATTTATATTATATCATCAGTCGTCACATATTATATTATCAGTCGCATTCATATTATTTTATCAGTCGTCATCATTGTTAGGCGTGCTAACTGTGGACACGCACACTACCAATCAATTTATATTATATCATCAGTCGTCACATATTATATTATCAGTCGCATTCATATCATATTATCAGTCGTCATCATCATCTTCTGCCATTGCTAGGCGTGATAACAGTGGACACGCATACTACCAATCAATTTATATTATATCATCAGTCGTCACATATTATATTATCAGTCGCATTCATATCATATCATCAGTCGTCATCATCATCTTCTGCCATTGCTAGGCGTGATAACAGTGGACACGCATACTATCAATCAAGTTATATCACATCACCAGTCGTCATATATTATATTATCAGTCGCATTCATACTATATTATCAGTCGTCATCATCATCTCCTATCATTGCTAGGCGTGATAACAGTGGACACGCATAACATCATTCAATTTATATTACATCATCAGTCGTCATACATTATTATTCTCAGCCGTCATCATCAACATTTGCCATTCTTAGGCGCGATAACTGAGGACACGCATATAATAAAATCAAAATTCTTGATAGCTCTCTGGCTTTTTATTTAACGTCGTTCGTCAAAAAGAAAACATACAGTCCACTGCCAAGTCAGAGGCGCCATCATTTTGGTCCTTCGAGCCGGATTTGCCACCGGAACACAGCTGTCATCACAAAGGAAAAATAGTAGAAAACCATATCGTCTAGATTGGTTTCTCAGGTATTCCGCTAATTTTAGTTTTAAACATTTAAGTAATCATATTATATTTAAAACCATAAATTAATATACTAAAATACAAATATCTTTTAAATACAAATTATATTAACATTAACTTTGAGGTTTAAACGATACACGGTCACATCAATAAGTAGTCAAATAAGTGTCAGTGATCTTTCTGTCGTTGTAGTTGGTTGTCCTTGTTACAACAATTCATTATACGTATTTCGAGCATTGTCAATTTTAGGTTCCAAAACAGTTCGAACCCCGGTTCCTAGTTCACTCATTGGTTCAGTAATTCTCCTTTGTGTTAATTTTCAACCCGCATCATGGCTGAATTAGAGCTCCTCAAAAAGCAGCGTGCTGCGTTTAAGGGCCAATTGACCAATTTTAAGACCCAAGTTCCAACTGCTGAATCATTTGGAGCAGTCGAAGTTCTTCTTAGTCGGCTTCAACGTGTTTACGACAAGTATGACGGTGTCCAGTCAAAAATCGAGATATTAGATGAATTTGCTACTCCTGATCGCTCTGGCTTTGAGGAAGAGTATAGTAAGTTAGAGATCGTGTTGAGAGATAAATTGCACGACCTCAAAAAATCGGAAGACAGTTCCCTGTCAACCTCATTTCACAATACGTCTCAGCATGAGCTAAATCCTAATACCAATGTCTCTGCTGGAGTTAGACTTCCAGAGCTTACACTGCCGTTCTTTAGTGGTTTGGAATCGGAGTGGTTATCGTTTCGAGACATTTTTCTTGATTTAATCCACACGAAGGCTTTAGATGAAACAGTTAAGTTCTTATATTTAATCTCAAGTATTCGAGCAGGGTCTGCGTTTGCACTAATCGAGAGTCTTCCCGTAACTGCGGCCAACTACACTGTAGCTTGGAAATTATTGTGCGACAAATATAATAACGAAATATCGATTCAACGGCACCATAACCGGGAACTCTATGACGCCCGAACTCCTCAGGAGCACTCAGCTAAAGCTCTCCAAATGTTTGTTGAGAAGATCTTCAAACATTATAATGCATTAAAATCCCTAAAGGTAGCTGTTTCTGAATGGGATTTAATTCTAGTTCACCACCTGATTCAACGATTGGACACGGCATCTAGGGTCCATGTGGTAAAACACACCAAACCAAATGATTTGCTTCGGTTTGACGAATTAATGCAGCTGTTGCGTAACCGAGTCAGAGTGCTCGAGACATTAGCATCTACATCAGCTCACACTCATTCTCGAGTGAATAAGTCATACAAACCAGTCGCTCTAAATGCCACACACACACCGCCGGCAAGTTCGTCCGACAAATGTAGTTGTTGCTTGGGAAACCATATGTTGGCTCATTGTCCAGAATTCTCCAGCACTAAATTCACGCCAAGATCCAGATATGATTTTATCAAGAATCGCCGTCTTTGTGGAAATTGCTTACGAGATCGTCATCCTCTCAGTGAATGTCGTCAACCGCCGTGTCAAACGTGCGCACTCAAACACCATACATTATTGCATTTCGAACGCAACAATCAATTTCCGGATGTTAAAATGCAACCAGTTGTAGCTAACTGTTCCGAACTTCAGTCACTCAATAATGATTGCAGTGAAGCGACGTGTGCTGCGGTAACCAGTCTGAAAGTCTCATCAGAGACTACACCCACCAAGTTCAGCAAGGTCATTCTTATCGGCACTGCTTTAGTGCGAGCATCAGTTAATGATGGTATCCAAATCCTCTGCAGAGCTTTACTAGACAGCGGCTCAACAATGAATTTTGTTACTACACAAACATGCAAATTGTTACAGGCACGTAAACACGTCACATCTAAAACCATTACCGGTATTGCGGGATCACAAACATTGATCAAACACAAAATCTATTTAAAAATCTCTTCGTGTGTCTCAGCCTTTGCTACGACGTTAAAATGTTATGTTCTTCCCACCATTACCCATGAAATACCTTCTACAAGAGTTATGCTTCCCAAGCTAACCTTACCTGATCACATAAAATTGGCCGATCCCCACTTTAATGTACCAAATCGGATCGACATTCTGTTGGGTGCTGAGATTTATCAATGTCTGTTCAAAGGGTCATCAGTTCAACTTCATCGCGACTTACCTCCATTTTATGAGTCTGAATTGGGCTACGTGGTTATTGGTAAAACGAATATTTCATGCACTCCAAGGACTCAATCTCAATCACATATAGCGTTGTGCAGCATCCAATCTCTCGAAGCTCAAGTAAAACGATTTTGGGAACTGGAATCAGTATCGTCCAAACCGGTGTGGTCTAAAGAAGAATTCGCATGCGAAACTCATTTCAAGGAACATGTCAAGAGATCAGTTGATGGCCGATACACCGTCGCACTCCCTACCAATCCCAAGTTAGACCAACTAGGTTTATCCGATCTGTCAGCGCGTCGTCAGTTCTACGCCCTGGAAACTCGTTTACAAGGGAAACCTGAGGTCTATAAACAATACCAAGACTTTATGCGTGAATACTATCAGTTGGGACACATGACCACTGCGGTACACGACAGTGATAAATGCAACTTTTACTTGCCCCATCATTATGTGATAAAGGAACAAAGTGAAACAACAAAGTTGCGCGTAGTATTCAATGCGTCCGCAAAATCTTCATCTCTTGTTTCGAACGACTGCCTGATGGTAGGCCCTACGATCCAACAGGATCTTGTTTCGATAATGCTTCGCTTTCGGAAACATAACATTGCGTTCAGTGCTGACATCGCGAAGATGTATCGACAGATCAGACTTCGAGATGACCAACAAGACCTTCAACGAGTATTTTGGCGCTTAAACTCTTCCGAACGTCTTCAAGTGTTCAAACTCGCCACTGTTACATACGGAACTGCAAGTGCTCCATTTTTAGCCACTCGGACGCTACATCAGCTCGCCATTGATGAACGTATCAAATATCCAGAAGCATCTAAAATTCTTGATAGTGACTTTTATGTAGATGATGTATTAACGGGAGCATCAAACATGTCAGAGGCCAGCCAACTGAAGACAGAGTTAATTGAACTTCTAGCCTGCGGTGGCTTCGAACTACGAAAGTTTGTTTCTAACATGAAGCAATTATCATCGGAAGATCACGACACATCAACCGTTACCATTTTATTGGGGGTTATATGGAATACAAAATCTGATCAGTTCGAAATGGTATTTGACTTGCCTCCTACTGTTGCTTTATGTACCAAGCGCAGGCTTCTTTCGGAATTATGCCAAATTTTTGATCCTTTGGGTATTTGTGCTCCAATTGTTCTCACCGGAAAACTCATCATGCAAGCTATTTGGAAACTTCAAACTCTGGGTTGGGATGATCCACTACCACCTCACATCGCACAAGCCTGGTCAACTTACAAACAGGAATTAAATACATTACAACGAATCAACATCCCTCGGTTAATTGCTTCCTCCACGTCTAATCCGATCGAACTGCATGGGTTTTGCGACGCTTCCGAGCGAGCATACGGTTGTGTACTGTACACCCGAACCTTCTCCTCAACGAATCAATATCAACTAAATCTCATTTGTGCGAAAACAAGAGTGGCACCGTTGAAGCAGGAAACGATCCCACGGTTGGAACTATGCGCAGCAGTACTCTTATCAGAATTGACTCAGAAAGTTATGTCTGTCTTGAAAATGAATTTTAGTGCGGTATACCTTTGGACAGATTCACAAATCACGTTGCATCGAATTAAGTCAGAGCCATCAAAATATGCAGTATTTGTAGCAAATCGTCTTTCAAGAATTCAAGAACTTACGTCAGCTAATGATTGGTATTACGTTCCTACAGCTGCAAACCCAGCGGATTTAGCGTCTCGAGGACTTATGCCTTCGTCCTTTTCTGCGGCATCACTTTGGTGGATAGGACCCGAGTTCTTGAAGAGCCATTCGTCAGCCTGGTCAATCTCACATGACATCAATCTACCAGATGAATTTGTGAACTTGGAGGTGCGTAAAACCAACGATCGTGGTTTAGTCCACTCTACAACAGATGATAACTCTCTTTTTATTCGATTTTCGTCTCTCACAAGGCTAATTCGAGTTGTTGCCTATATGCTTCGTTTTACTAACAATACAAAACATAGAGATATTCGAGAAGGTAATGCGTCCATTTTTCTATTACCTAACGATATTAAAAATGCTACACTGTGTTTGATCCGAATGGTTCAACGAAGTAATTTTAGTGACGACATTCGGTGTATTAAAAAGAGTAAGTATTGTTCACCCAGCAGTTCACTTCGATCTCTTGCGATATTCTTAGATAAAGACGATATATTAAGAGTCGGCGGTCGTCTGAATAACGCAATAATTTCAGAGGATCAGAAACATCCGATCCTACTACCTGGTAATCATCCCTTCATTCACCCGTGTATTAATCGTACGACATGAGCACCAAAAATTGCTACACGCTGGGCCTCAATCACTTTTATATAACCTTCGCTTGCAATATTGGATAACTGGTGGACGCAACTTATGCAGGACAATCGTCCATCAATGTGTTCGTTGTCATCGAATAAAACCACAATTACGCAATCAAGTAATGGGTGAGTTGCCATCTGATAGAGTGAAATCCGTGGAGCGTCCATTTCTCATCGTCGGAGTAGATTTCTGTGGGCCATTTTCATATATCCAAACCAATAAAGCCAGAACAAGAATTAAATGCTACATTTGTCTTTTTGTCTGTTTCACCACCAAAGCAGTGCATTTGGAACTTGTGATGAGTGCCTCAACTGAATCCTTTTTGGCTTGCTTACGAAGGTTTATTGCTCGA
>OY856188.1:200162442-200243918 GCA_963693315.1 Diogma glabrata
GGCTGAAATCTCACAGCTCTGAGATATCAAGACTTCGGTCTGGGTTAAGGATTTTGATATAGTTTTCGGCAAAAAACTTTTATGAGGACATGGTTTTTAGTTTTGGGCAACGATGTATATCAAACATAACTCTTTGTTAAAGTACAAGTATTTTTTATCTCTGTTTAAAAATTTATTACAAAACTAACACGAAACATCAATACGTTGCCGGAAAATTATAATCAAAATTCCAAAAATATTGTTAAATTAAATAAAATCAAACTTTTTCAAAATTCCAAAAATATTCCAAAAATTAGAATAAAATCAAATATTTAAATTTTTTCTAAATTCCAATAATATTTCAAAAATTCTTAAAAATTCAAACTTTTTCCAAAATTCTAAAAATATTGCAAAAATTATTACAAAATCAAATATTGAAAATTTTTTCCAAATTCCAAAAATTATAATAAAATCAAAAATTAAAAATTTTTCAAAATTCTAAATATATTCCAAAAATTCTTACTAAATCAAAAATTAAAACTTTTACCGAAATTCTAAAAATATTGCAAAAATTATTACAAAATCAATAATACAAACTTTTTCAAAATTCCAAAAATATTTCAAAAACTATAACAAATTCAAAAATTTCCATGTCCAATTTCATTTTATATTACATTTACATCATAAAAACAGCTTCATTTTTATTTTCCAAAAAATTGGCTAAAAAAATAAATGAAATCATTTTTTGACACACTTGACATTATTTTTTGACAAACTTATAATGCCATAATTCTCTATAATAATAATAAAGTATCATGTCATACAAACTATTAATTTTATTTTTTTCTAAAAAAATTGGGTAAAAAATAAATAAAAACCTTTCTTTTGACACACTTGACAACATTTTTTGACAAACTTATAATGCCATAATTCTCAATAATAATAATTAAATTTCATTTCAAACAAACAATTTTATTTTTTTTCCAAAAAATTGGTTAAAAAACTAAATAAAAATCTTTTGACACACTTGACAACATTTTTTTGACAAACTTATGATGCCATAATTCAAACTTATGATGCCATAAATAATAATAATAACACTTCATTTCAAACAAACAATTAATTTTATTTTTTTTTTCCAAAAAATTAGGTAAAAAATAAATAAAATCTTTCTTTTGACACACTTGACAACATTTTTTTGACAAACTTATAATGCCATAATTCTCAATAATAATAATAAAATTTCATTTCAAACAAACAATTTTATTTTTTTCCAAAAAATAAAAATTTTTCTTTTGACACACTTGACAACATTTTTTTGACAAACTTATAATGCCATAATTCTCAATAATAATAATAAAACTTCATTTCAAACAAACAATTAATTTTATTTTTTTTCCAAAAAATTAGGTAAAAAAATAAATAAAAATCTTTCTTTTGACACACTTGACAACATTTTTTTGAAAAACTTATAATGCAATAATCTAGTTTTTGATCTCACATACCAATCCCGACCATCAAGATTTCTCCAAATTTAATGTTCCTACTCGTAATCACTTAAAATGAACGTTTTTTAAGCCAAAAATGTGAAAATTTGCTATTTTTGACACACATAATGATTTTATTGACAAACTTCCGGTACAGTTATCGAACACAGCGTCCTTTCGGACCTGTCCCTTGTGAATACCTATTTTTAGAAAAAAAAAATTTTGAAATCCCTCCAGCGGTTTTCCCCTACAGCGTAGGTAATGACGGACGGACGGCCGGCCAGACGGTCGGCAGACAGACATACATTTTTTTTTTGCTTTTTTAGAATCAGTAGGTCCTAAAACGTCGAGAAATGCCAAAAAAGTGGGGGTAAGAATTTCACTTTGACCTCATGAATGTAATACTTAGGTCTTTCAGACCGAAGTAATTAGGTCTTTCAGACCGAAGTAATATATCTTGATAATGATTCAAAATAAAATGGCGATTGAAGATTTCATATTTTCAATATGTATCAAAGTTTCATGTTTTTTATTTGTCCAAATTTACATAAACTTTAAATCATTATTTTTCACAAATTTATTGTAAAATAAATAATAATAATCAGTATATGGTTTTTATATACAATTAATAAATTGTATATAAATTATTATAAAATAAAATACATTTAGAGATTGATATACATTAAAATGGCGGTTGAATATTTTCACAAACAATAGTAGTTTAATCAATGAGTGAATAATGAAGTAGTTTATTCTCAAGCAAAAGTTTAAAATTCGAGCGAGGCACGAGCGAGAATTTTAATTTGCGAGAGAATAAAATTCATTATTCACGAATCGATTACAATACTTTATTCTCTGACAAAGATTTTATTATAAAAAAGAATTGTGTATTATAAAAAATAAAAACATTTTCTTCAATTAAAACAATAAATCTTTATTGTTTTAATTGATAAATCAAATTTCTTAATAAAAAAACCCTGATGATAAAAAACGCCCTTCTCATACAATCAACCAAGTTCAACTAAACGAAATAAGAGAATTACTCAAAATTTGATTTTTGAACAAAACTTATCAAAGCAAATGTGATTATAATTTGAAAATAATTTTAATGAAATCAAAATAATTTGACCAATTGGAATCATACCAGTTGAATAAAAGTTTCATTAGGCAATAGGTTAAGTTCATTAGGCTATAGGTTAAAAAACAATACAATAATACATACTATTATTATCGAAAAAACATACAAATAAAGCTGATATAATTAAATGGAAGAGAATAAAAATTATTAATATCTTCAAAAATTTTCCAAAACGAACTTGATTTTTACAAAAAACTACTATATAATATTGGCATAATTCTCAATAATAATTTTAATTTGTATTTAAATTATTTAAAAAGAAAATATGACATTTTATAATAATTTTGTTTATACAAAAATAGAGGTTTGAAAAATCTCCAAAATATTTGTAGAATTATTATGAGGTTTTTTATGATAACGTTCACAGAATCGCAATTAAAATATTCCTCTTAAAAAAATTGTCATAACAAAAATAATCATAACTAAGACTCAGAATCAGCCTGAATGGGCAGTTACTGAAAAATTGATCACAAAAGAGTATCCATCACAACTGTCAAAAAACTCAAGTTAAATAAAAGTGTGTAATAATAATAATAATAAAAACGAATGCATATCGTTGGTAGCTTACATCATCATCGTCTTTAAATACAGTTTTATATTAATAATACTAAAATTTTATAAAGAATATGTGTTTGCGCAACAAAGGAAGGAAACCTAAGACCCACTAAATGTTTTGTAAGAAACAGGTTTTTTTTTATTTTATTTTTTTCCTTTTTCATTATAAGCAAAAATAAGATTTTATAATTTCAAATAATATTAATACATAAATGATCGAAATTTAAATAATGCTTAATTCGGCTAAAGTGAGACGTGACGATATCAAAAGAAAGAAAAAAATGTAATAGACACACCAAAATTTGTTATTTAAAATTTTGTGGCAGAAAAAAAAAAAAAAAGAACAAACGTTTGATTTGAAAGCCAAGAAAATATTTTGTCTTTGATTTATTTCGTCAACAGTGGATAGGATAAGTGTATTTTATCGGCGACCGCCAAAATTATATAACTTTCTTGAAGGTCAACAAACACTTTATAATAGATAAAAAGTTTAAAATTAATTTTGTTTATTGAACTTTTATGATTAATTTTTGTGACTGATCTTAAATTTAACCATTCTGTTACAGTTTTTACAATAAAAACAAATTCGAAAAATGAACTTTTCGTAAGGCCTGCGTCGCAAACGAGCAAATAAATCAAAAAATAAATTTGTTCGGGGTATAATATTTTCACTTAACTAAATTCACACATCAATTACTCGACTAGCATATTGTTCAGGAATGCCCTATTATCCGGTCCGGATCAGGGTGTAATAAGGTAAGACCTAATAGGGTATTTTCATTCGGCCCCTATCAGAAATCACATGATTTCACTAAGAGGGCACGCCCTATTTATCCTGATCCGGCCCGGACTACGAAAACCTATCTTAGCTCTAGTAGTAAATGCCGGATCAAAATAATATTTGATTTCTCAATTAAGGTTTGCCCTATTTGTCCTGATCTGAGCCCTATTTCATTTAAATAAATTTCATTTGATTAAAGTTCACTAGAGTATTATATATTTTAGATATACATATATATTTTGCGAACTTTCATTTATACATTAGTTATCGCTTCTTTTCGTTTTATTATGATGACTTATTGCCTTATTGGTAAGCATAAAGTTAGAATATTTTATAAACGAATTTATTGGACATTTTTAAATTAACGTATTTACAAAAATTGTACATTTTGTCATTTACTTACTAATAAATGCCCTATTTGAACTGATCCGGTCCTGGGCCGGTTCTAATAGAGCTGCCTGATCCGGTTTAGATAGTTTGAGGCGATACATTACTGATCATAACCTGTACAGGGTGCCTGATCCGGTCCCTTTCAGTGGTAGGGAAAGCGGTATGCGGCCCAGATCTTAGCCCTTACATAATGCTAGTCGGGTAGTACGTATTTGAATTTTGTTTAAAAATTAATTAAATTTATAATTTTGTTTAAAAATATAATTTAAAAAAGGGAGATATATAATCAATATAATAGGAAATTTTAGCAGAATTAATATCTCCTGTATTTTAGGTAGATTTCATAGAAAAATCTACCTATTGCTATGTCCATCATCTCGAAATTTCGAAAAAATTTTGGTGCGACTATATATGATAAGCGGAGACGGTAAAACAAAAAATTATATACACACACACACACACACACACACATATATATATATATATATATATATATATATATATATATATATATATATATATATATATATATATATATATATATATATATATATATATATATATATATATATATATATATATATATATAAATTAAAAACTAATAACACTTGTTTTTATATTTCGCAAATATGTTTTTATTTTTATTTTCTAAAAATTTTTGCTCAATGCATTTCGGCTTACGCCATTATCAAGAGCGATTCAAAAAGTTTATGAAGAAAAAATTTTGATTTGAATCAAAAATAAAATGAAAAATGAATAACTAGATTAAATAATTTATATAAACAAATTGTTAAAACATTTAATTAAAAAGTAGGTAATTTTTTTTTCTTATTTAATTGGTTGATAATGGAAATACCATAAATTTGTTGATTTAATAGTTTCTAAAAATGATGACCGAAAAATAGATCCGGATTTGTCAAAGGAGAACAAATAACGTCGGTTTGAGAATTTAGTAAATTTTTGTTAAAGTGCATTGCTTTACGTATTTCAAAAGCTTCCAAAAGATCAAGTTTAAGACCTTTCGTTTCATATTGTAAAATTTGAATATTGTTGTTATTTATAAAATTACTAGTATGATTTTCCTCAATTAAATGATTAGAAAAGGTGGAAGATGTTTGTCCTAATCTTAAACTACGAAAATGTTCAGCACATCGAACATGAAACGGACGACCTGTCTGTCCAATATAGATTGCATCACAGTCAGAACAAGATAGTTGATAGACTCCAGATTTTGAAAACTTACTTAATTTTTGTTTATTATTTACAAGAAGATTTTGAAGGTTATGATTATTATAATAAGCACAACTTAAATTTGTATGTTTTGAAATTTTGTTTCCTAATTTTTGGCTTAAATTACCTGTGTAAAGTATTTTACGCCATAATTTTGTTTCAAGGACGGGGTTTGGATAAATTAAATTATAAGAAATCTTTTTTAATTTATTACGTAAAATTTTGTGAACTAATGTAGGATTATATCCATTATTAAGAGTTATGTTCGAAATAACATTTAATTCGTTTTGAAAATTAGCTGCGGAAAGAGGGACTTTTATAAGTCTATCAACCAATGCATGAATGGCTGAATGTTTTATATTTGACGAATGATTAGAAGTAGAGTGTATAATAGAATCTGTACATGTTGGCTTACGATAAATATTAAAAGAGAATTTAGAAAATGAATGACTTATACTTATATCAAGAAAATTGATGCAATTTTCGACTTCTTTTTCGATTGTAAATTTAATAGAAATATGTTTATTATTAATTATTTCAAGAAACGACTCTAATTCTAAATCAGTTCCAGTCCAAAGACAAAGAATATCATCAACATAACGATACCAAAATAAAACATGACTAGAAAGTGGAATTGATACATCTAAAATTTCGAGCTCAAAAAAGTTCATAAAAATTTCTGCCAAAAGTGGGGACAAAGGAGATCCCATTGGTAGTCCGTCTGTGAATTTATAATATCTATTATCAAAACAAAAGTAATTTTGCTCTACACAAGTTTTGTACATCATGGAGAGCTCATTTCGAATGTCATCAGATTGAACGGAATCATTAATAATTTTGAATACAACAGTATTTAGAACGTTAATAGGAATAGATGTAAATAAGCTGTTTACATCAAAGGAAATTAATTTTGAAGATGAAGGAACAACAATATTTTTTATTTTGTCAATAAGGTCAATTGAATTTTTAACAGAATAATGTGAGAAAAAGTTTGTATGTTCAATAAAAAGTTTGTTAAATTTTTGACAAAGTTTATAAGCTGGTGCATTGCAATATGAAACTATAGGTCTGATAGGCATAGTTAATTTATGTAGTTTAGGTAATCCGTAAAGGACAGGAGCAGAAGGGTTCATTAATTTGAAACGAAAAGCAGTTTGTGGTGGGATTAGTTGTATACATGACGAGAGACATTTAGACACATTAATCTTAAATTTACTCGTGGGGTCAGAGCGTAGTAATACAGCTCCACTATCGAAGATTTTCTGATAAAATTACAATGGTATTTCCTTTATCTGCCTTACATAAAACTGAATTTGTGTCTAAAAGTTTAGTTTTTATATTATTAACCAAAAATGAATTTTTTAAATCAAAATTATTTAAATTAGAAAAATTTAGATGAAACCTGATATCTTCAGCACAGATAGATTTAAAATTATTTCTGTTGATGTTACAGCTAGCTGATGTTCCAGAGAGAGCTACATCAATATCCACTGCTAATGATAAGTGGCTTTTAATTTTATTAGTATTAACTGGAGCGAATTTTAACCCTTTGTTTAACAGTTCAGTTTCATCATTTGAAAAAATGATATTTGTGTAATTTTGTATTCTTGGATAAAAAGAATTTGTAGATTCAGTTGTTGTTAATATTGTTGTAGAATCTTCACAGTTGACATTACACAAAATATCTAGTTTAGCTTTTTGTTTTAAATATAGTGCGTGAGTGGTTTCATTAATTTCTTCACGTAGGTTTTGGTCTAATACATCAAACTCAAATGGATGTAACCTCTTAGCTAATTCGGTATGTGCAACTTTTAGATGTGTAGCTAAATTACTTCTTGTTGCATACAGGAATTGTATTTCAGCTTGTAGCCAAATATCTTGACCAACTCTAATAGCTTTCATAGCTCGTGGATTAGAAAGAGACGCTGTTAATTTTATGTAATTAGGAATTACATTTAAACGTTGACAACTTGAATTAAACCATAGATGATTTTCAGTCATCTTTTTCTTCATAATTAACTTTTTATAAATGACAGTTAAAAAGGCTAGATCTTGAGCAAAAATTTTTAGAAAATAAAAATAAAAACATATTTGCGAAATATAAAAACAAGTGTTATTAGTTTTTAATTTATATTAAAATGTTTCGCCAAGTGCCGACAGTCGACACAATTGAATTTATTAAATCGGCAGATCTAGCCTTTTTAACTGTCATTTATAAAAAGTTAATTATGAAGAAAAAGATGACTAATTATGAAGAAAAAGATGACAGGTTTCATCTAAATTTTTCTAATTTAAATAATTTTGATTTAAAAAATTCATTTTTGGTTAATAATATAAAAACTAAACTTTTAGACACAAATTCAGTTTTATGTAAGGCAGATAAAGGAAATACCATTGTAATTTTATCAGAAAATCTTTATTCTGAAAAAATTTTTGATTTTATTAGTGATAGTGGAGCTGTATTACTACGCTCTGACCCCACGAGTAAATTTAAGATTAATGTGTCTAAATGTCTCTCGTCATGTATACAACTAATCCCACCACAAACTGCTTTTCGTTTCAAATTAATGAACCCTTCTGCTCCTGTCCTTTACGGATTACCTAAACTACATAAATTAACTATGCCTATCAGACCTATAGTTTCATATTGCAATGCACCAGCTTATAAACTTTGTCAAAAATTTAACAAACTTTTTATTGAACATACAAACTTTTTCTCACATTATTCTGTTAAAAATTCAATTGACCTTATTGACAAAATAAAAAATATTGTTGTTCCTTCATCTTCAAAATTAATTTCCTTTGATGTAAACAGCTTATTTACATCTATTCCTATTAACGTTCTAAATACTGTTGTATTCAAAATTATTAATGATTCCGTTCAATCTGATGACATTCGAAATGAGCTCTCCATGATGTACAAAACTTGTGTAGAGCAAAATTACTTTTGTTTTGATAATAGATATTATAAATTCACAGACGGACTACCAATGGGATCTCCTTTGTCCCCACTTTTGGCAGAAATTTTTATGAACTTTTTTGAGCTCGAAATTTTAGATGTATCAATTCCACTTTCTAGTCATGTTTTATTTTGGTATCGTTATGTTGATGATATTCTTTGTCTTTGGACTGGAACTGATTTAGAATTAGAGTCGTTTCTTGAAATAATTAATAATAAACATATTTCTATTAAATTTACAATCGAAAAAGAAGTCGAAAATTGCATCAATTTTCTTGATATAAGTATAAGTCATTCATTTTCTAAATTCTCTTTTAATATTTATCGTAAGCCAACATGTACAGATTCTATTATACACTCTACTTCTAATCATTCGTCAAATATAAAACATTCAGCCATTCATGCATTGGTTGATAGACTTATAAAAGTCCCTCTTTCCGCAGCTAATTTTCAAAACGAATTAAATGTTATTTCGAACATAACTCTTAATAATGGATATAATCCTACATTAGTTCACAAAATTTTACGTAATAAATTAAAAAAGATTTCTTATAATTTAATTTATCCAAACCCCGTCCTTGAAACAAAATTATGGCGTAAAATACTTTACACAGGTAATTTAAGCCAAAAATTAGGAAACAAAATTTCAAAACATACAAATTTAAGTTGTGCTTATTATAATAATCATAACCTTCAAAATCTTCTTGTAAATAATAAACAAAAATTAAGTAAGTTTTCAAAATCTGGAGTCTATCAACTATCTTGTTCTGACTGTGATGCAATCTATATTGGACAGACAGGTCGTCCGTTTCATGTTCGATGTGCTGAACATTTTCGTAGTTTAAGATTAGGACAAACATCTTCCACCTTTTCTAATCATTTAATTGAGGAAAATCATACTAGTAATTTTATAAATAACAACAATATTCAAATTTTACAATATGAAACGAAAGGTCTTAAACTTGATCTTTTGGAAGCTTTTGAAATACGTAAAGCAATGCACTTTAACAAAAATTTACTAAATTCTCAAACCGACGTTATTTGTTCTCCTTTGACAAATCCGGATCTATTTTTCGGTCATCATTTTTAGAAACTATTAAATCAACAAATTTATGGTATTTCCATTATCAACCAATTAAATAAGAAAAAATAATTACCTACTTTTTAATTAAATGTTTTAACAATTTGTTTATATAAATTATTTAATCTAGTTATTCATTTTTCATTTTATTTTTGATTCAAATCAAAATTTTTTCTTCATAAACTTTTTGAATCGCTCTTGATAATGGCGTAAGCCGAAATGCATTGAGCAAAAATTTTTAGAAAATAAAAATAAAAACATATTTGCGAAATATAAAAACAAGTGTTATTAGTTTTTAATTTATATTAAAATGTTTCGCCAAGTGCCGACAGTCGACACAATTGAATTTATTAAATCGGCAGATCTAGCCTTTTTAACTGTCATTTATAAAAAGTTAATTATGAAGAAAAAGATGACTGAAAATCATCTATGGTTTAATTCAAGTTGTCAACGTTTAAATGTAATTCCTAATTACATAAAATTAACAGCGTCTCTTTCTAATCCACGAGCTATGAAAGCTATTAGAGTTGGTCAAGATATTTGGCTACAAGCTGAAATACAATTCCTGTATGCAACAAGAAGTAATTTAGCTACACATCTAAAAGTTGCACATACCGAATTAGCTAAGAGGTTACATCCATTTGAGTTTGATGTATTAGACCAAAACCTACGTGAAGAAATTAATGAAACCACTCACGCACTATATTTAAAACAAAAAGCTAAACTAGATATTTTGTGTAATGTCAACTGTGAAGATTCTACAACAATATTAACAACAACTGAATCTACAAATTCTTTTTATCCAAGAATAAAAAATTACACAAATATCATTTTTTCAAATGATGAAACTGAACTGTTAAACAAAGGGTTAAAATTCGCTCCAGTTAATACTAATAAAATTAAAAGCCACTTATCATTAGCAGTGGATATTGATGTAGCTCTCTCTGGAACATCAGCTAGCTGTAACATCAACAGAAATAATTTTAAATCTATCTGTGCTGAAGATATCAGGTTTCATCTAAATTTTTCTAATTTAAATAATTTTGATTTAAAAAATTCATTTTTGGTTAATAATATAAAAACTAAACTTTTAGACACAAATTCAGTTTTATGTAAGGCAGATAAAGGAAATACCATTGTAATTTTATCAGAAAATCTTTATTCTGAAAAAATTTTTGATTTTATTAGTGATAGTGGAGCTGTATTACTACGCTCTGACCCCACGAGTAAATTTAAGATTAATGTGTCTAAATGTCTCTCGTCATGTATACAACTAATCCCACCACAAACTGCTTTTCGTTTCAAATTAATGAACCCTTCTGCTCCTGTCCTTTACGGATTACCTAAACTACATAAATTAACTATGCCTATCAGACCTATAGTTTCATATTGCAATGCACCAGCTTATAAACTTTGTCAAAAATTTAACAAACTTTTTATTGAACATACAAACTTTTTCTCACATTATTCTGTTAAAAATTCAATTGACCTTATTGACAAAATAAAAAATATTGTTGTTCCTTCATCTTCAAAATTAATTTCCTTTGATGTAAACAGCTTATTTACATCTATTCCTATTAACGTTCTAAATACTGTTGTATTCAAAATTATTAATGATTCCGTTCAATCTGATGACATTCGAAATGAGCTCTCCATGATGTACAAAACTTGTGTAGAGCAAAATTACTTTTGTTTTGATAATAGATATTATAAATTCACAGACGGACTACCAATGGGATCTCCTTTGTCCCCACTTTTGGCAGAAATTTTTATGAACTTTTTTGAGCTCGAAATTTTAGATGTATCAATTCCACTTTCTAGTCATGTTTTATTTTGGTATCGTTATGTTGATGATATTCTTTGTCTTTGGACTGGAACTGATTTAGAATTAGAGTCGTTTCTTGAAATAATTAATAATAAACATATTTCTATTAAATTTACAATCGAAAAAGAAGTCGAAAATTGCATCAATTTTCTTGATATAAGTATAAGTCATTCATTTTCTAAATTCTCTTTTAATATTTATCGTAAGCCAACATGTACAGATTCTATTATACACTCTACTTCTAATCATTCGTCAAATATAAAACATTCAGCCATTCATGCATTGGTTGATAGACTTATAAAAGTCCCTCTTTCCGCAGCTAATTTTCAAAACGAATTAAATGTTATTTCGAACATAACTCTTAATAATGGATATAATCCTACATTAGTTCACAAAATTTTACGTAATAAATTAAAAAAGATTTCTTATAATTTAATTTATCCAAACCCCGTCCTTGAAACAAAATTATGGCGTAAAATACTTTACACAGGTAATTTAAGCCAAAAATTAGGAAACAAAATTTCAAAACATACAAATTTAAGTTGTGCTTATTATAATAATCATAACCTTCAAAATCTTCTTGTAAATAATAAACAAAAATTAAGTAAGTTTTCAAAATCTGGAGTCTATCAACTATCTTGTTCTGACTGTGATGCAATCTATATTGGACAGACAGGTCGTCCGTTTCATGTTCGATGTGCTGAACATTTTCGTAGTTTAAGATTAGGACAAACATCTTCCACCTTTTCTAATCATTTAATTGAGGAAAATCATACTAGTAATTTTATAAATAACAACAATATTCAAATTTTACAATATGAAACGAAAGGTCTTAAACTTGATCTTTTGGAAGCTTTTGAAATACGTAAAGCAATGCACTTTAACAAAAATTTACTAAATTCTCAAACCGACGTTATTTGTTCTCCTTTGACAAATCCGGATCTATTTTTCGGTCATCATTTTTAGAAACTATTAAATCAACAAATTTATGGTATTTCCATTATCAACCAATTAAATAAGAAAAAAAAATTACCTACTTTTTAATTAAATGTTTTAACAATTTGTTTATATAAATTATTTAATCTAGTTATTCATTTTTCATTTTATTTTTGATTCAAATCAAAATTTTTTCTTCATAAACTTTTTGAATCGCTCTTGATAATGGCGTAAGCCGAAATGCATTGAGCAAAAATTTTTAGAAAATAAAAATAAAAACATATTTGCGAAATATAAAAACAAGTGTTATTAGTTTTTAATTTATATTAAAATGTTTCGCCAAGTGCCGACAGTCGACACAATTGAATTTATTTTATATATATATATATATATATATATATATATATATATATATATATATATATATATATATATATATATATATATATATATATATATATATATATATATATATATATATATATATATATATATATATATATATATATATATATATATATATATATATATATATATATATATATATATATATATATATATATATATATATATATATATATATATATATATATATATATATATATATATATATATATATATATATATATATATATATATATATATATATATATATATATATATATAATATATATATATATATGTATATATATATATACATGGGTAGCGAAATCCGAAATTCGACGTCCACGCCGTGCTGCCTGGGTAATGCTGACAGAATTAGGTTGGTGTATTGGAGACAAGCAGAGTAAAAACTGCTTAGTCAATGACGCTACATCACGGCGAATTGGCGGCTTAAAACCAATGTGACTCAAGCGTCTGTTCTCCATGTCAGGGGCGGCTTGGAGCGGGCGTCTGTCTTGAATCAAGCGGCTCGCTATATAAACGTGTAAAAAGGTTGTTTCTGGTGACCTTAATATGCAGAACGGACCCATTCACGACAATTTGGGTTGGGCCTAAGGTTAACACCCTAACCCCGGAAAAAAACTCATATGTTAAATTTGGTTATCAAAAAAAGAATAACAGACCCGGACAAAAAAACACAATTTTACCTGGACGTGAAAAAGGACCAGACTACCGAATCGGAACGTGGAACGTGCGCAGCCTGAGCGCTCCTGATGCTCTTATAAGTCTGGAAACAGAGGCTGAGAGGTATAGGATGGATATTATTGCTCTACAAGAAATTAGACAGCCGATAATCGGAAAACAAGATTTAGATAGTCACTCTCTATATTGTAGTGGTCATCCTTCCCGAAGAGAATTTGGTACTGGCTTTCTTGTTGGTGCACGCATACAAGAAGCCGTGATGAAATTCATCCCGGTCAGTGAGAGGATCTGCTACCTACGTGTACGTGGTACATATAACAATATTTCTCTTATTGCCGTGCATGCACCTACTGAAGCTAAGACCGTCGACGAGAAGGATAATTTCTACATAGCACTGGAAGAGGTTATGAAACAAACACCAACACGCGACTTCATTATGGTTCTTGGTGACTTTAATGGACAGGTTGGAAGAGATATCTCTTATGGAAATGTGGTAGGTCCCAACAGCCTGCATTTGAATTCGAATGATAATGGTGAGAGAATGACTGAGTTTGCATTATCAAATAATTTGAGAATTGCCAGTACGTTCTTTCCGCATCGATCGATTCATAAACAGACTTGGGTCTCACCGAATGGAAACACTCGAAATCAAATTGATCACGTTCTAGTAACAGCAGGTTTCTTTTCGAGCGTTCGGGATGTGCGATCCTTTAGAGGTGCATACATCGGAAGTGATCACTTCCTTGTATGTGCAACGATAAGGTTCCACTTCCCAAATCCAGGCATTCCAAAATTCAATCAACGGAAACGTTTTAACATCTCATCATTAAAGAATGCTGAAACAGAAGAGAGATATCAAATCCATATTGCCGAAACATTGGAGAAATCAGAAACCATTAATGGAGACGTCGATAAGTCATGGTATTTGCTCAAAGATGCTGTTTTAAGCGCTGCTGAGGGAATACTTGGACGACCACAGAACCACTCCGAGAAGCCATGGATGGATCAAGCATGCCTTGACGCTATTCAATACAAAAGAGATTGCTATCTAAAGTGTCTACAAGGACGCAACACCAGGTCCACGAAGGAAAACTATAAACTGGCAAGACAAGCCGTTACAAAGCTATGTAGACGAGCGAAGAGAGAATGGTGGAAGAGACAGTGTGAGGAGATTGAAAGCTTCAATAAGGAACATCAATCGCGTAACTTCTTTCAACAGGTTAAAACCTTAAAGAAGGGCCCTCAAACTAGATCAACTGCTATTCAAAATGAAGATGGGGAGCTACATGTAGACCTTAAAAATATTTTAGATACTTGGGCCGCTTATTTTGAGAATCTTCTCAACTTAAGTGACCAGCAACAAGTCGGACGACGAGCAAAGCTTATTCGTGCGTCAAAGGTACATGTAGACGAACCCACCAAAGAGGAATTCGATGCGGCGCTGTCAAAACTAAAATGCAATAAAGCACCTGGTATCGACGATATAACATCCGAAATGATTGTACATGGTGGCGAAACTCTATCCTTAAGATTGTTTGAACTTGTTCAAATGATCTGGCGGACTGAAACCATGCCACAGGACTGGAACACAGCTATGCTGATACCAATCCATAAAAAAGGTAATCGCCTACAATGTGCAAACTACAGAGGAATCGCTCTCCTCTGCACAGCATATAAGATCTTTTCCTACATTTTGCTATCCAAAATCAATCCTTTTGCTGAACAACTGTTTGGAGAATATCAGTGTGGCTTCCGGCGGGGCCGAGGTACCACCGATGCACTTTTCTCGATAAGGATGATTTTGGAAAAGTGTCGAGAGTTCAACATACCTGTGCACCAACTTTTCATTGATTTCAGGCAGGCCTACGACTCTCTCGAACGAGAGACTCTATGGTCTGCTCTGGTGTCGATGGGAATTCCTGGTAAACTGGTATCACTATGCAAAATGACAGTACAGAACTCTCAATGCTGTGTACGAGTAGAGAACGAAATATCAAAGTTTTTTAAAGTCGACTCCGGTTTAAGACAAGGTGATGCTATCTCTCCTATACTTTTTAACCTAGCCTTGGAATATGTGTGCCGTCAAAAGAAACTACCGACTAATAACAATATCTTGTCAATAAACTCAGTACAGATGATTGCTTACGCTGATGATGTTGTCATCCTCGGCCGAAGTGAAGCTGTTATGAGTGAGACTTTCAAGTCGCTTGAGAGTGGTGCTAGGAAAATTGGTCTGCAAATTAACTACAATAAAACCAAACATATGAATGTTTCAAGAGAGGCTGAGAAGAAAGATTTGATGTGCGGCGATGAACGAATTGAGGGAGTTGAATCTTTTAAATATTTGGGATCAATGCTTGACTCAAACAACAGCATACTTACAGATATTAAAGCTCGAATCGCTGCAGGTAATCGAACTTTCTACTCAATTAAACCTCTCCTTGGATCACCGTATGTATCAACTAACACCAAGCTCAAGTTATACAAGACATTGATTAGACCGGTTGTGATGTATGGGTCACAAACGTGGACCCTTACACAAAATGACGAATCGCATTTATCTGTATTTGAGCGTAAGATCCTACGCTACATATTTGGTCCTCTTAAGACAGACGATGGGGAGTATAGAACCCGGTATAACTTTGAGATCAGAGACCTTCTTGAGGGTCCTGATATAATAGGTTGTATCCGTTCTAGTAGGATTGCTTGGTTTGGGCATGTTCTACGAGCCGATTCACAGTCTGGAATGATTAGAAAAATGTACGTTAGTACCCCAGGGAGTGGTAGACCGCGAGGTAGACCACGACTACAATGGGAGACTGACGTAATAAACGACCTTAAAAAAATCGGCTGCCATGGTAATTATGTCGCTGTTGCGAATGACCGTGGTGAATATTCAAAGCTGATTAACCTGGCAACGCTCCTACATGGAGCATGAACGCCTTTAAAAAAAAAAAAAAAAAAAAAAATATATATATATATATATATATATACACCCAATTCTGTTTTTACACGGTAGATACGTTCCAGAAAAAGACGTGTAAAAAAAAACCGTGCATAAAAAGACATGCAGCACATAGAAAAAAAGGGGATTGGTTCCATACCCTTTATTTCTGTAAAAATAGGTAAAATAAAATGATTTGTACAAAAAAACTATTGAGAGTCTATATAAAGCGAAATTAAATTTTTTTGTGCATGTATGCACAGTTTATTTGATAAAAAAACAAAAACTAATCAGAGATCAGCAACAGTGCAACATTGTTGTTGGAAATCAAGATTTGATGTTAAATTTCGGTCGCCCACAATTCGTAAAGCATGCTTTGAACATAATCTAATAGAGCCTAGATCGAAATAGATGCACCACACAAGACTTGACGACAATATTCCAATATTAATGAAATATTTTTCACATCTATTTAGGATGCTATTTGTTCGTCATAGTAATGGAAGTATGATTGGGGAACTCGGTCTATGATCTGAAAACAATCAATAGCTGTGTTTTGGTGGAATTAGAATTGACTAAATTTTTTTACCCCAATCGGCGACTTTTTCTCGGTCCTCTCGGTCCATTTGTCGTGTTACTGATAATTTTCAACAGGTCGTTGATATAAATTAAAAATAGAGTGGGGAATAAAACTGAGCCTTGAAGAACACCAGTAATAATTAATTTAGACTCAGAAGAAAAACTATCGATAGATACCGAAATGTTTTGATCGGTGAGACAATTTTGAATATGCTTTACGTCTACATGAAGTTGGCATGCTAGATTCGATCAAATGATTTTCAGATGTCTAATGCGATAACGTACGTTTCACCACCTCAATCAAGCATGCTGTTGCAACGACGGGCTATGATCCCAACAGATATGGCATTTGAATTCAAACGTTTAGTTTCCAGTGCAACTCGCTTTTGCAATGACGATCAACAAAGCACAAAGGACAGTTACTGCAAGTATCTGGACTAGATTTGGAGAATCCGTGCTTCTCACAAGGACAACTGTATGTGGCTGACGCGTTAAGAAAACCTTCTTGATTTATTCGTGTACCCACTAGATGGAAAAACAAAACATATGGTGTACTCACAAATATTTGAATAAATAAATAGAATTAAAACGAGATTTTGAAATTTTTTCCATATTAAAATAAATAAGTTGCAATAAAAATGACACAATGTAAATTAAATATTGTCATAACGAGTTTTCCTGAATTCCCTTTCTTATGAGATAGCCGCAATATGCGACGGGTATAATGTTAAAT
This sequence comes from Diogma glabrata, assembly GCA_963693315.1. Taxonomy (NCBI): domain Eukaryota; kingdom Metazoa; phylum Arthropoda; class Insecta; order Diptera; family Cylindrotomidae; genus Diogma; species Diogma glabrata. Next base: position 200,180,146 of record OY856188.1, read on the forward strand.
AAACAAAAAATTTACACTTTTTGGCGTAAAAAATAAAATTTTGAGAGATTTTGTGAGTGATTAAGATCAAAGCAATTATTGTAATTCACTGGAATTTTGCAATTTGAAAGCATTTTTCATTTTCTCTCAGAAAAACTTCTTTACACTGAAAAAAAACTTTCATTCCATACATGGACGAATGTAGAACTTATAAATGTGGAGTAAATTATACGGAGTGAAATATTTTTCACATCTATTTAGGAGGCTATTTGTTCGTCATAGATACTAATGGAAGTATCATTGGGGAACTCGGTCTATGGTGGAATTAGAATTGACTAAATTATTTTTACCCCAATCGGCGACTTTTTCTCGGTTTTCGGTCATTTTCTCCTTCAAGGTCCTCGTTTACATTTATAACAACGTTTCTCCGGGCGAGATTTATTGTTTTCATTCATTTTACCTTTGAAGATAGGGGAACGAATGACCTGTGCAATGTACTGTATATCTCTGCAAAAATATTTGTCGTGTTACTGATAATTTTCAACAAGTCGTTGTTATAAATTAAAACTAGAGTGGGGAACAAAACTGAGCCTTGGAGAACACCAGTAATAATTAATTTAGACTCAGAAGAAAAACGATCGATGGATACCGAAATGTTTTGATCGGTGAGACAATTTTGAATATGCTTTACGTCTACATGAAGTTGGCATGCCAGATTCGATCAAATGCTTTTCAGTTGTCTAATGCGATAAAGTACGTTTCACCACCTCAATCAAACATGCTGTTCCAACGACGGGCTACATAGTTCAATATAAATCGGTTGTTTATAAAGGTTATCGGTGTTTTCGGTTTTATATTGTAAGGCTTTTCGTATATAATTTGAAATATTAGTTTTTTTGGGAAATGGCTAGTGTACAGCCAGTTCTAAAAAAGGAACGAAAACGGATCCAACAAATTACAAACCCATATCAAACTGGTCGATTATAGCTAAAATATTTGAAAAAAACATTAATTTTAAAAATATGAGGTTCTTAGTTGGTTAAAACTGTTAACTGGTCAAAAATACTTAAAGACAATGCGGTTTTCGCCGAAAGAAAGAGTGACGAAAAATTTACTTTCTTTGTCAAACATATCTGGAAAGAGTCACTTGAAAATTATAGTGAGTCTTTCAGTGCTGTTATATATGGATATAGCCAAAACATTTGACAAAGTACAGCTCAACAATCTTATATGCAAATTGAGATACTATGACTTATACGAGTAAATTATTTCCTGAGTTTAGATTTTTATATCTGAGCGAAAATTTCAAGTCAATGTCGACGGTTTTTCATTAGATATCTTTTCAACTAATGCAGGCCTTATTCAAAGTTCCACTCTATCCCCAACTCTTTCTTTTATCTATATTGACGTGTTGCACTCAACAACTCATTAAATCCATAGTTTTGCTAATGATGCACGCTTAATGCTTCTCCTGAAATACCTAATATATACTCAGCGTTTAATGACACTAGGTCAAATGTGATAAAGTCATTAAACATTGATTTAAAAACAGTAATGGAATCGGGTATTGCTAAAAGTGTTAAGTTCAACGCGAGCAAAACTCAAGTTTGCTATTTTTCTAGGTTATCAACATCTAATCCATTTCCATTAAAGTTTGATTCTTGAAGAAAAATGATCTTGAAGAGAAAGAATTCGTTAGACTTCTACGAGTTGAGATTAAAAATAATATTAAGTGGTATTCTCATATGTTTAGCATAACTAAGAAAGTTGTTCAAAAACTAATATTTTTGGGTCGTTAAGTTAGGTTTTTAATAACAAAGTGCTTCTTTTAATGGAGAAGTTGTTTAATCGCCCCTACATGGATTATTGTTCTCACATATGGAGGGTACCACACAGGTCTTGATTGATTCTATACAACAGAGGGCTGTTAAATTGATCAGCAATTCAAATCTTACTAATGAGCTTGATTCCTGGTATGTTGCCGATTTGACGGTATTTTACATTATGGATAAACGGGCTTCTATCTAAATCAAATCGATTTTACCAAAGCCTTCAAACTTGACACGTTACATCAGAGTTACATAAGAGTATAATAAGATAAAATAATTTTCTTCCTCCAAACTTTAAGATTAGCGTTAAAAAATCTTCAAAGAAAATTGATCAACTGTACATACATACTTCTAGGTTCTAGGAATAGAAATTGAAAATAATATGAAATGAAATTCTCATATTTTTCACCTAGCTAAGAACGCTGTTCAAAAATTGAGGTTTTTGGAACGATTTCGTAAGTTTTTCAATAGCGAACAGCTTCTTTTAATATATAAATCATTTATACTCCCTGCATGGAGTATTGTTCTCACATATGGGGTGTATCTGATTTTAGTAGTTTGAAATAAATTGAGTTTGTTCAGCGCAGAGCTGTTAAACTAATTAGCAACTCAACTCTTATTAATGAGTTAGATTCTTTGCAACACAGAAGAAATGTTGCTAGATTCCTTGCAACACAGAAGAAATGTTGCTGATCTGAGAATTTTCTATTAATACATTGTGGATGAACAAACTTCCACTGAGATAATATCAATTTAACCTGAACTAACAACCTATCGCGTAACACCATAGTAAATTTTGTAGCCCATCCTTTTACACTTCACAAAAGGTTCAGAAGTGTTACTTTTCAGCGTGATTTTTTCAGCTTCACACTTCATATAAAAAGTTTCAGAAGTGTTGCTTTTCAGCGTGCTTTTTCAGCAGAGTCTCTCATCTACGGAATGTCTCACCAGCAAGGGTTTTCCCTGATAGCTTTAATCCTCAAAATTTTAAAGATAACGTTCATAAACTTCTTAAAGAAACTTAATTTGTTCAAACTTAATTCTAATCCCTAGTTGGACATGGTATCTTTGGATATTAAGAGACGTTAATTTATAATTTATTATAATTAACACTAAACATGCCTAACTTTGTATATAGAAAAAAAAAATTTTTTTCAAAATTTAAACCGTGCTATTTCGAATAAAACCGTGTAAAAACAAAATTAATTTTTTTTCCAAACCGTGTTATATCAAAACCGTCTAAAAAAGACCGTGTAAAAACAGAATAGGGTGTATATATATATATATATATATATATATATATATATATATATATATATATATATATATATATATATATATATATATATATAAGGCGTAATCTAAGGCGTTATAATGGCCGTTTGAAACATAACGTTTAAATGAAATTTATAAATATTAAATATTTGAACCTTTTTTATCATTTTTTGTCAGATGACAACCTTGGCGTTTAGGTTTCCTGAAGAATCAGCTGTTTTAAAAATTTACTAAACTTTGTTGTCCTTGATCTAGATGAAAACGACCAAGCTCACATTTGAAAACTTTTGCACACGTAGATACATCAATCTTTCCCAAATTAAAAAAAAATATCCAAATCCAGAGATTGCGACCCTGGGGCTGTTGATACGAATACAAACAATTTTTAGGCAAACGGCCATGCTTTCATCATTTTTGAGTTTATGTTATTTAAACTGCTACTTTCTTTTAGATACATTTTTCATTTATAACCTCAGAGACTTTCAGCATTCTAACCCAAGAGGTTCCAATGGAATTAACGTTATACTAACATAATACACGATACTCTCACGCCATACAATTACAACAACAAATCCCTTAAGAAATAATAAATAAATGTTCTTTTGTTTCTGTTGAACATTTTAATTAGTTTTTATTTTTTTTCGCAAAAATTTAAATAAAAATAAAAACAAAGTTGAGTCTATCTCATTCTATTTTTTTTTGGAAATTTGGAAAATGTTTAAGTTGAAATAAATACATATTGATTACACATTTACAAAAGTTTTCCTAAATTGATAGATATTTGTATTTTTTGAGGTGTAAAAGTTGTTTGATAATTTTTGATTATAAATTATGTGTGGTGGTATTGTAGGTAGGACGTAGTGAGAACGTTAATTTGCTCTTTGGTGGATTTAATATGTCATTAAAAGATGTATTTAACCAAATTAAATAAAAACGTTTTCAAATTGCATTGATAAAGTAGTTTCGGTTAATGTATTTAATTTTTTTTTGATAATTTTTTTGAATTACTCTGTTTCTTAACTAATCTGACACATGTAATTCTATTTGAACACAAAACTGTCTGACCCCGAAATCTACCTATTTCTAGCGGATATACCTACCGTATGGACTTTTTTAATTTAAAATGACATAGGAAGATTTGCGGTCGTAACAAAGCAACCAATCAAATACAAATCTGATATTTAAATTTAATTTAGTATAAAAGTTTTGTTTTAAGCAAATTAATTAAATTTATTTAAATTCTGTGTTATTCAATTTAATAAATTTGTTTTTTGATACCCATTATTTTTTATCTCTAAGAGATCTTCTTAAAGGGTTATTGTTTTCTATTAAACTGAACCAGTTTAAGAGATAACAAAAACCCATGAAGATGGTTTTTTAAGGCTCGTCTCCACTAACCGGCACGAACGTTGTTTTTTCTTTTTTTGTTTCTTTTATGTTTCTCTTTTGAACAACTTGAATAATATTTTTTTTCTACACCCGTAATATAATAATACACTTATTATGGCCCATAATATCATGCCCATAAGTCGTTTCATAATGATATCCATTATGATACAGATTTTTCATAACGATACGGATTTTTAATCAATGAAACCCATAATTTTTCAATCAAGCGAAAACTATAGCTTTCACGAAAACGATAGCGGTCGGCTCTTCATGTCAAATGTTATTTTGAGGGGGGTTGAGAGTGGAAATTTTGAAAAATAAAACATTATTTTTACTCTTGTTGAGTGGGGTGTCATATGAAAGGTGAAGTTTTTCTAGACCAAAACAATTTTTTTGTAATTTTCAAAAGCGCAGTTTTTGAGTTATGTTAATAAATGTGAAAAAAATTTCCTGTCCCCTTTAACTTCGAACACTACAAAAGAAAAAATTTGGAAAATTCATGGTTATGGGCAATGTTGTAAAGATTGAATAAAAACTATAGCTGTCAGCTCATCATTTCAAATTTTATTTTGAGGGGTTGAGGGTGGAAATTTTGAAAAAAAATTATTTTTGACCTTGTTGAGGGGGCGTCATATGAATGGTGAATTTTTTCTAATCTAAAACAATTTTTTTTGTAATTTTCAAAAGCGCAGTTTTTGAGTTATGTTCAAATATGTGAAAAAATTTCCTGCCCTTCCCCCCTTAACTTCGAATATTACACAAAAAAAATCCATTGTTATGTTGTAAAGATTGAATGAAAACTATAGCGGCCGGCTCATCATTTCAAATTTTATTTTGAAGGGGTTGAGGGTGGAAATTTTGAAAAAAATTATTTTTGACCTTGTCGTGTGGGGTGTCATATGAAAGGTTAATTTTTTTCTAGTCCAAACAGTTTTTTTTGTAATTTTCAAAAGCGCAGTTTTTTAGTTGTGTTCAAAAATGTGAAAAATTTTCCTGCCTCCCCCTCTTAACTTCGAACATTACACAAGAAAAAATTTGGAAAATTCATGGTTATGGGAAATGTCGTAAAGATTCAATGAAAAGTTGAGCGGTCGGCTCATCATTTCAAATGTTATTTTGAGGGGGTTGAGAGTGGAAATTTTGAAAAAAAATTATTTTTGACCTTGTCATATGAAAGGTGAATTTTTTTCTTGTCCTAAACAATTTTTTTGTAGTTTTCGAAAACACTGTTTTTGATTCATTTGATTGAAATTCTAAAATTGTGTTTTTGTGAAGGACTATTCACGTAAAATAATCGAAGGAAATGTGTATTATAGTAAAATATTGAGTGAAACGAAATATAGAAATGAACAAACAAGATCAGATTAGATCAAAAAAGTTTAACAAGTCAGATGAACTCAACTTTAGGCGAAAGGCGTTAGGTTGAAAAATTATGCGATAACATACCTGTTTGATATTCGATAGATTATCATTTAATATGGCTGCGTTGCAAATGTTCTCTATGTGAAGTTAACAAACATTTTTTAAATTGTTGAACACGGCCAGAAAATTGGTTGAAGTATAAAATTGTTACAGTCAATTAAATCGAGGTTGATGTGTTCTTTTCGTTAGGTTTGGTTAGGTTTCGTTAGGTCTGATACAGTACGACCAGTGCAGAAAAACAGTTGCCACCATCACTTCGATTTTAGCTCTGCTGGCAGTCATTGTGAATATTCAACTAGCTGGAGTTCAAATTCTGTTGGTATACCGATCTCACTAATGTTCAGTAGACAAATCAGTCGACTGTGTTAACAATGCACTCGTTGGCAATCATTTGACGACACTTTTTCCTCCAATTATTGTGATAGGTGACTTTAATGTTGGTTTTAATAAAAATCATCAAAACTGGCTCTCAAACTATTTTCTACAAAAAAATTTATAAAGAAAAATGCATGAACCAACAACAATTGAAGCTACAACAATTGATAATATATTTTCCAATATAAATAATTCATAAGCTGAAGCTTACTTTGGCCACCATAAACAGCTTTGGGTAAAATTGAAACACCCTATAGCATCATCATAACGATGATCATTGATTGATGATCAACAAAACAAAACACAACAACAAACGAATGAAATGAATAGAATTGTTGTTGTTCTTTTTCGGTCAGAAATATTTTTTGTTGGATTTGTTTCTGGATGCTTCTTAGTGGACTGTATTGTGGAATTGAAGATTAAGGGTTGAAGGAGCATCAACTTTCATAACGATAAAAAACTTCGATTCGGCTCTTGAGAATTTCCTTTTAATTCAATACTGATTACAAACTGGTACAGACTATTGTTGAAGTACACGAAGTGTTGGCATATGATGAAACAACTAATTGAGTTGTTAACGAAGAACTGGAACAGCTGGTACACGAAGTGTAGACATTTATATACCTATGATAAATCAAGACTGATTCATATTTAACGAAGTCTGGAACACTTAAATTATAAGAATCAAAGTCTGCTTTTATTGTTGAAGAAAGCAATTCAATTGTAAACGACGAATTAGAACATTTTATAAACGAAGAATAAATGCCTTTAAAACTTATGATAAATCACGCCTGGTTCATAATTAATGCTGACTGGAACATTCAAATTGTTGTAATCGACGACTTCTATGATAAATCACCACTGCGTATAATTAACGATGACTGGAGTACTTAAATTATTGTAATCGATGAATCTTGCTTATATGTTGAAGCAAACAATTTAATTGTAAACGAAGAATTTGAACATTTTATAAACGAAGAATAAATGTCCTTTAAAACTTATGATACATCAAGACTGGTTCACATTAACGATGACTGGAACGCTCAAATTGCATAAACGAAGAATCTTGCTTATATTCAACAATTTATGTTTGACAATGACTGGAACATTTAATTTGAACAATTCAATTGTAAACGACGAATTAGAACATTTTGTAACCGAAGAATAAATGCCCTTAAACTAATAATACATCAAACTGCTTCACAATTAATGATGACTGGAATACTTAAATTGCTGTAATCGATGACTTCCGCTCATGTTGATGAAGCAAGTGATTCAATAGTAAACGAAGAATCAGAACATTTCATAAACGAAGAGTAAATGTCGTTAAAACTTATGATACATCAAGACTGCTTGATGTTTTATATTTAACGATGACTGGAATACTTAAAAATGTTGTAATCGATGAATTCTATGATAAATCACGACTGCTTTATAATCAACGATGACTGGAGTACTTAAATTATTGTAATCAATGAATCTTGCTAATATGATGAAGTAAACAATTTAATTGTAGACGAGGAATTAGAACATTTTATAAACGAAGAGTAAATGTCCTTAAAAATTATGATACATCAAGACTGCTTCATAAACAGCGATGACTGGAACACTCAAATTGCATAAACGAAGAATCTTGCTTATATTGGTGAAGCAAAACAATTTGATTGTAAACGAAGAATTAAAACATTTTGTAAACGAAGAGTAAATGTCTCTAAAACTTATGATAAATGCAGACTGCTTTATATTTAATGTTGACTGGAACACTTAAATTGTTGTAATCGACGAGTCTTGCTTATATTGGTGAAGCAAACAATTTAACTGTAGACGAAGAATTAGAACATTTTATAACGAAGAGTGAATGTCCTTAAAACTTATGATACATCAAGACTGCTTCATAAACAACGATGACTGGAACACTCAAATTGCATAAACGAAGAATCTTGCTTATATTGGTGAAGCAAAACAATTTGACTGTAGACGAAGAATTAGAACATTTTATAACGAAGAGTGAATGTCCTTAAAACTTATGATACATCAAGACTGCTTGATGTTTTATATTTAACGATGACTGGAATACTTAAAATTGTTGTAATCGATGAATTCTATGATAAATCACGACTGCTTTATAATCAACGATGACTGGAGTACTTAAATTATTGTAATCGATGAATCTTGCTTTAAAACTTATGATAAATCACGCCTGGTTCATAATTAATGCTGACTGGAACATTCAAATTGTTGTAATCGACGAATTCTATGATAAATCACCACTGCGTATAATTAACGTTGACTGGAGTACTTAAATTATTGTAATCAATGAATCTTGCTAATATGATGAAGTAAACAATTTAATTGTAAACGAAGAATTTGAACATTTTATAAACGAAGAATAAATGTCCTTTAAAACTTATGATACATCAAGACTGGTTCACATTAACGATGACTGGAACACTCAAATTGCATAACGAAGAATCTTGCTTATATTTAACAATTTATATTTGACAATGACTGGAACATTTAATTTGTTAAAATTGTTGTAATCGACGAATTCTATGATAAATCACGACTGCTTTATAATTAATGATAACTGGAACAAGTAATTTTTATATACCACAAGATGACACGGAAATAATTAGAGAATACTTAGCTTTTTGGTTTTGTTTGTTGCTTAACAATGGCGGAGAGACAGCGTGATTTCATCAACCCTTTGTTAATCATCCAATACTACGATGATATTTTAATTGAAAACACCAAGTATTTCCATTGTACGATTTACAAATTAATTTAACCTTATTTTAACAATTAACTAATTTATTTGTTACATTAATTTACAATTTTATTTTTCACAATAAAAACACAGTCTTGATATTCAGGTATCGATTCGAAGAATAAGAGAGAGCAAACCCACCCAAACAGTCCATTTTATAGACCGCCAAAACTCTACAAATCATAAAACTCAACTACTGTCAAGATCTCGAAAATATCGAATGAAAATGACGAACACATCAATTCAATGTGAACATTGAGAATATCAAAACTAAGATCAAAATATACCGAACACATCAATTCAAATTGACATCTAGATTGACGTTTCGAATAGAATGTTTTGGTAATATTTGCACAATTTTATAAATCATAAATAAATCTTTAATTGTACAAATAATTAATATTAATTAACATTAATATCGTATTATGTCATTTTTAGCTAAGTCTGGACAACTTGCAGTGTTTTAACATCCATCTGGAAGTGATTTACGATAAGTATATATATGTATAATATAGCAACCTATTTACATTGGTTTTTTTTCACTTCCAGATTGAGAAACATTTTGTTGGAACTCCTGAGTAGAACGACTTGGTCGTGAACATACTGGCCACCTTAAAGTGGTCACTTTAACAAAATATTAAAGTATACTGAAGTTAACTACATGTTTCCTAAAATTGGCTCATTTTACCAAGATTAATATAGATATATGAAATCGATGAAAGATTGTACGCGATTGATTTTAAATATATGAAAGATTACCGTGTTTTTTTTAAAAAAAAAAACACAACATACACTTGGCTCTAGGCGGCAGATTACAGAAGAGTTGAACGGAAAATACTGAGACCACCTGGTTAATTACAACTGTTCCTTGGATGAATATAATTGGTCGCAGGCAAATCAATTAGTGGAGTTCGTAGAATAGTTTACTATTTCAAACTGGTTTTTCGAATGTAGAAGGTTGATAAAACAAATTCAGAATTACATTACAGTTTGGAGTTGGCATCAACATTTGGAATTACACTAATCCGCGATACTGAGCGTTTAAGAACAGATCCGGCTGTTTTAATGGACACAACTCTTGTCTTCCCATCATTACCAGGATGCAACTCCAGAATCCTGCCCAACGTCCACTTCATTGGCGGAGTGTTATCATCATGTAGCACCACGAGCGAGCCAATTTTGAACTCAGTTGAAGTGCGATTCCACTTGTACCGATGTTGCAGCTCTGACAAATATTCGGTGTGCCACCGTAGCCAAAAACGTTGCATCAGCTGTTGGAGCCGTTGAAATCTTGACAACCTGGGGGTTTTCACGTCGAGCAACGACGGTTCCGGAATTGCAGTCAACGGTGCACCTACAATGAAGTGACCTGGGGACAGCGCATCGAGATCATTTGGATCACTCGACATTGAAGTAAGAGGGCGTGAGTTCAGACAGGCTTCAATTTGTGTAATTAGCGTCAGGAATTCTTCCGTGGTAAACGACGCAGTTCCAACAACCCGTGTAAGATGGTACTTAGTACTCTTAATGGCCGCCTCCCACAATCCACCGAAGTGGGGTGACCGAGGCGGAATCGTTTTCCATTGGATGTTGTGGTCCACGCAGTATCGCATTGTGACATCTTGAAATGATTGAGATGTGAACAACCGCTTGAGGTCTTGAAGTTCAGTGCGTGCTCCGATGAAATTAGTGGCATTGTCACTGTAGATTTTGGAACACAGTCCGCGACGTGATACAAAGCGACGTAAACACGCTATAAAGGCATCGGCTGATAAATTAAAAACCATCTCCAAGTGGACGGCCTTTGTGACAAAACACACGAACAGGCATATGTAACACTTGGTCTTGACCTTAGAGCGTACACCGTGAGCCAATAGAAAAGGTCCGCAAAAATCAATGCCGACGGTTAAGAATGCTCGATCAGATTGCGTAACTCTCTCCACTGGCAGATCGCCCATGAATTGGGTACAGAGTTGAGGTTTGCTACGAAAACACCGTATACAGTTGTGAACAATACTCCTACACAAGTTACGACCTCCTATAATCCAGTACGTCAAACGCAAGTTGTAAAGCAATGCTTGAGGGGCAGCATGGAGTAACCTGACATGTTCCTGACGAGCTATAAGGGTGCTAAACTCATGATGACCAGGCAGAACAATTGGATGCTTGTGGTCAGTGGTGATTGGTGCGTTTCTAAGTCGACCTCCTACTCGTAAGATTCCTTGTTGGTCAATGAAAACTGAGAGTGATAATAGCGAACTTTTAGGGGAGATAGGGGTTCCTTTAGACAGCGACTGAAGTTCATCAGGGAAATGTTTGCGTTGAACGCATTTAACCAACATAGAACTTGCGTAGTCAAGTTCTGCATTCTGAAGGTGCCTAGATGTTACAGCTTGTCTGCGATCACTGTGTCTAGTGTGATTTGAAAATCTCAACATGTATGCCACGACTCGAATTAGCATTTTAACTGAGCTGAAGCGACCAAAAATATCGAAATCGACCTGATCTTGTTGAATCAAAATTGGATTGGTCACTTTCCGCAACTCGCTTATTATAGGTTCTTCGGACGATTCTTGTCCTGTAAATGATTGCCACGAGGAATTTGGTTTCGTCAAAAACTCCGGTCCATTCCACCAAATAGACGATACCCTAAAGTCCATTGGCATCAGCCCTCTGGACACAATGTCGGCAGGATTGTTTTTTGAAGGTACGTAATACCAGTCATCCGGAGATGTTTTCGATTGAATTTTGGCGATGCGGTTAGCTACAAAAATGGTGTACTTGGATGGATCAGACTTTATCCTACCCAATGAAATCTGTGAATCCGTCCACAAATATGTGGAAGTGAACACAACACCGATGACAGCCTTGATCCTTTCAACCAACTCAGACAGCAGGACCGCAGCACACAATTCCAATCGAGGTATGGTCTCGCGTTTTAACGGGGCTACTCGTGATTTGGCGCATAAGAGTCTAATGATATATTGGTTTGACATTTCCAAGCTTCTAACGTACAGCACACACCCATATGCCTTCTCAGATGCGTCGCAAAAACCATGAAGTTCATGATATGCACCGACGGATGATGTCACTTGTCTTGGAATTGATATAATTGGCACGGTTTGAAGTTCCACTTTAAACGTGGTCCATTTCTCTATTATGTTTCTCGGCGGAGGGTCGTCCCATCCAATGTTTTGTTCCATCCAAATGGCCTGCACGAAAAGTTTTGCTGTAATTATGAGTGGAGCACATACACCCAATGGATCGAACAACTGGCATATTTCTGAAAGCATGTTGCGCTTGGTACAGACTGAAGACACTGCTAACTTGTTTAGCGGGATTTCCAATAGGTCTTGTTCGGTATGCCACAGAATCCCCAAGAGCAAGGTTGCGGGAGAATTCGATTGGCTCTCCGAAGCCAATTGAGTCACGTTGGAAAAGAATTTACGCAGTTCGAAACCGCCAGCTTGTAGTAACTCAACCAAATCACCTTTTAGTTGAAGGGCGTCGGCTATAGAGTTAGAACCAGTTAGTACATCGTCCACATAGAAGTCCTGTTCCAGAACGTCGGCGGCCTCCGGAAATTTGGACCTTTCATCAATCGACAATTGTCTTAATGTACGAGTGGCTAAAAACGGTGCACATGCAGTACCGTAGGTAACTGTGTTCAACGCGAACGATTGGATAGGATCTAATGGATTGTCACGCCATAAAATACGTTGGAGGTCTGTTTGGTCGTCGCGAATTCTAATTTGCCGGTACATTTTGGTGATGTCACCACAAAAGGCAATTGCATGTGTTCGAAACCGGAGTAATATAGAAAACAGATCCTGCTGAATCGTGGGTCCAACCATCAAGCAATCGTTCAATGACACGTTTGTAGTGGTTTTCGCTGATGCATTGAAGACCACTCTCAACTTAGTGGTCGTGCTCTGGGACTTGATGACACAATGGTGCGGTAGATAATATGCATGGGTTTTACACGGGGTGTCAACTCGTTTCATATGGCCCAATGAAAGGTACTCATTAATAAATGTTTGATAGAGTGTACGCGTTTCTTCGCTCCGATTGAGTCGTCTTTCTAATGCGAAGAATTGTCGTTGTGCCGACAATTGAGAGCCTCCTAAATCAGATATGTTAGCTTTTGTAGGTAATGCCACTATGTATCGGCCGTCTGGCTGACGTGAGACGTTATCAGCGTAATGCTGTTCGCACAGCAACGCTTCTTGGGACCATACAGGTGTGTTAGGCACGTTTTCCAATTCCCAAAATTTCTTTATTTGATCCTCCAGTGCGGGGACACTTAGCATAACGACGTTATTCGGGTGGACTAGCACCTTGCTTAATCCACTTTTCGCTCCACCACAGGCAATATAGCCGAATTCCGAGTCATAAAATGGCGGCAACTGGTCGTGAATTTGAATTGAATGGCCCTTGAACAATTGATGGTGAATCTCAGCTCCCAACAACAGGTCGACTCGACTGGGAACATGGAAGTTGGGATCTGCCAATATCATGCCGAGTGGCAAGGAGATTGGGTGAACAATTGACTGAACATTAGGTACCCTGTTAGTTATAGTTGGTATGATATAAAATTTCAGTGTTACTTCAAAAGCTGAAGTGAGTGACGCAACTGTGAGATACGTTTTGAATTTTAACGTGGTTTCGGACGCACCAATTCCCGAAATAATTTTGTTAGTGGCGTATTTCTTAGCCTTCAATAGTGAACATGTACGCGCCGTGACAAAATTCATTGTTGACCCGCTGTCAAGCAACCCTCTACAACACATTGGGTGTCCATGTTCGGCTCTTGTCTTTACCATGGCTGTTCCGAGAAACACAACATCACTTGAAACATTCTGTGACGACCGCTTCACCTTAGAGTCTATTGGCGTCGCAGCGCAGGTTGTGCCTTGAGATGTTTCCTCAACTAGACTATCTTGATTGTGATCCTGTGGACATGGTACCTCGGATGACTCGTTACTGGTCACGACAGCAGGTTTTGGTTCTATCGGGTAATCAGATACAAAATGTAACAATTCGTGGTGTTTGAGTAGACACTTATGACAAGGGGGATGATTGCACTCAACTATTGAATGTCGATCCAGCAAGCAGTTCCCACATATCCGTCGATCCTTTGCAAATCTGAATCGAAGTCGTGGAGTCATTCTGTCACCTGAGAACCCGGGACATTGGGGTAGTGAATGGGATCCAGCGCAATATGCACATGGAGACTTACTAGATACTGGAAGTGGACTTGCTGTTATGTTAAGAACCGATCTGTGTTGATCTCGGTGATTGCGTGGCGTGTGAGACCCTTGGGTTGGTAATGCCTGCAATACTCTGATCCGATTGCGTACTAGGGCAATTAATTCACTAAACGTCAGCATTGACGATGGTTTTGAATTTTTGATGATATATATTCGAGTGGAATTATCCAAACGTTGTGTTATGTGGTGTACCAGGAGTAAATCCCACTCGGTCACCTTGACCTTTAACGACTGAAGCGCATTATAATGTTTCGTGAGTTTGTCAACAAACTCTTCCAGTGCCTTTGATGAATGTTCGGTAGGTGTTCGTATCTCATACAGTTCCTTAACGTGAATTTTTTGGATAGTAATTTCATTGTCGTAGCGATCACACAAGGATTTCCAAGCTAACGAGTAATTTTCGGCAGTAACTGGTAAGCTTTCAATTATCCTGAATGCAGTTCCGCTGCGAATACTTGAAATCAAGTACAAAAACTTTACTGTCGATTCCAGACTCTTTGAGTGGATCAAATCCACAAAGATATCGCGAAAGGCCAGCCACTCAATTTCACGCCCACTAAAAGATGGCAAGGTTATTTCTGGCAACCTGATTCCGACCGACAACGAGCTACCATTGTTGATTTCATGTGTAGATGTGTTGAGAAAGGTGGCGGACATAGACACATCTTCTGACTTTTTCAATTCATGAATTTTGTTTCGGACATTTGTATCCAGGCTACCGTAGTCATCTTCGAACCCAACGCGATCACGAAGGAAGGTTTCATCTAACGCTTCCAATCTTGATTGGACCAGATCATATTTATCGTAGATGAGCTGTATTCGTCGAAGCAGAGATTCGAATCCGCCAATGGTCGTAGTCGTTGCGACTGCCGATTTGAGGTTTGTCAACTGCCCCTTAAAGGCGGCACGTTGCTTTTTCAAGAGATCTACATCAGAGGGGTCTGGCATGTTGCCCGTATGAGAAATGAATGTGGAAGGGTGAAAAATGAACCAATGATCAATTCAATACGACCTATGTAAAAGAAAAACCGACTCAACCCGACAAATCTTCCACCGTAGACAGCCAATCAGTCGACTAAGCAATATGTCACACCCAATGGCAAAGAATATCCCGGAAAGTTATGATTATGTGTTCAAAATAAATCGTGTTAAGAAAAAACCAACGAAATACAATAATGAGCGTATAATATTATTGCAAGTTGCCCAGAAATTTAACTACTTAAGATTAATGTAAAATTATATTAAATGGTACCTTAATTTATCCCAAAAACGTTAGTTGTTTCTTCTTCCCATATAATCAGGAGACGTGCTGCGTATGGATCCGGCTCGAAGGACCAAAATGGATGCTTCTTAGTGGACTGTATTGTGGAATTGAAGATTAAGGGTTGAAGGAGCATCAACTTTCATAACGATAAAAAACTTCGATTCGGCTCTTGAGAATTTCCTTTTA
Source organism: Diogma glabrata (assembly GCA_963693315.1). Taxonomy (NCBI): domain Eukaryota; kingdom Metazoa; phylum Arthropoda; class Insecta; order Diptera; family Cylindrotomidae; genus Diogma; species Diogma glabrata. Next base: position 200,195,902 of record OY856188.1, read on the forward strand.
ATTCAATACTGATTACAAACTGGTACAGACTATTGTTGAAGTACACGAAGTGTTGGCATATGATGAAACAACTAATTGAGTTGTTAACGAAGAACTGGAACAGCTGGTACACGAAGTGTAGACATTTATATACCTATGATAAATCAAGACTGATTCATATTTAACGAAGTCTGGAACACTTAAATTATAAGAATCAAAGTCTGCTTTTATTGTTGAAGAAAGCAATTCAATTGTAAACGACGAATTAGAACATTTTATAAACGAAGAATAAATGCCTTTAAAACTTATGATAAATCACGCCTGGTTCATAATTAATGCTGACTGGAACATTCAAATTGTTGTAATCGACGACTTCTATGATAAATCACCACTGCGTATAATTAACGATGACTGGAGTACTTAAATTATTGTAATCGATGAATCTTGCTTATATGTTGAAGCAAACAATTTAATTGTAAACGAAGAATTTGAACATTTTATAAACGAAGAATAAATGTCCTTTAAAACTTATGATACATCAAGACTGGTTCACATTAACGATGACTGGAACGCTCAAATTGCATAAACGAAGAATCTTGCTTATATTCAACAATTTATGTTTGACAATGACTGGAACATTTAATTTGAACAATTCAATTGTAAACGACGAATTAGAACATTTTGTAACCGAAGAATAAATGCCCTTAAACTAATAATACATCAAACTGCTTCACAATTAATGATGACTGGAATACTTAAATTGCTGTAATCGATGACTTCCGCTCATGTTGATGAAGCAAGTGATTCAATAGTAAACGAAGAATCAGAACATTTCATAAACGAAGAGTAAATGTCGTTAAAACTTATGATACATCAAGACTGCTTGATGTTTTATATTTAACGATGACTGGAATACTTAAAAATGTTGTAATCGATGAATTCTATGATAAATCACGACTGCTTTATAATCAACGATGACTGGAGTACTTAAATTATTGTAATCAATGAATCTTGCTAATATGATGAAGTAAACAATTTAATTGTAGACGAGGAATTAGAACATTTTATAAACGAAGAGTAAATGTCCTTAAAAATTATGATACATCAAGACTGCTTCATAAACAGCGATGACTGGAACACTCAAATTGCATAAACGAAGAATCTTGCTTATATTGGTGAAGCAAAACAATTTGATTGTAAACGAAGAATTAAAACATTTTGTAAACGAAGAGTAAATGTCTCTAAAACTTATGATAAATGCAGACTGCTTTATATTTAATGTTGACTGGAACACTTAAATTGTTGTAATCGACGAGTCTTGCTTATATTGGTGAAGCAAACAATTTAACTGTAGACGAAGAATTAGAACATTTTATAACGAAGAGTGAATGTCCTTAAAACTTATGATACATCAAGACTGCTTCATAAACAACGATGACTGGAACACTCAAATTGCATAAACGAAGAATCTTGCTTATATTGGTGAAGCAAAACAATTTGACTGTAGACGAAGAATTAGAACATTTTATAACGAAGAGTGAATGTCCTTAAAACTTATGATACATCAAGACTGCTTGATGTTTTATATTTAACGATGACTGGAATACTTAAAATTGTTGTAATCGATGAATTCTATGATAAATCACGACTGCTTTATAATCAACGATGACTGGAGTACTTAAATTATTGTAATCGATGAATCTTGCTTTAAAACTTATGATAAATCACGCCTGGTTCATAATTAATGCTGACTGGAACATTCAAATTGTTGTAATCGACGAATTCTATGATAAATCACCACTGCGTATAATTAACGTTGACTGGAGTACTTAAATTATTGTAATCAATGAATCTTGCTAATATGATGAAGTAAACAATTTAATTGTAAACGAAGAATTTGAACATTTTATAAACGAAGAATAAATGTCCTTTAAAACTTATGATACATCAAGACTGGTTCACATTAACGATGACTGGAACACTCAAATTGCATAACGAAGAATCTTGCTTATATTTAACAATTTATATTTGACAATGACTGGAACATTTAATTTGTTAAAATTGTTGTAATCGACGAATTCTATGATAAATCACGACTGCTTTATAATTAATGATAACTGGAACAAGTAATTTTTATATACCACAAGATGACACGGAAATAATTAGAGAATACTTAGCTTTTTGGTTTTGTTTGTTGCTTAACAATGGCGGAGAGACAGCGTGATTTCATCAACCCTTTGTTAATCATCCAATACTACGATGATATTTTAATTGAAAACACCAAGTATTTCCATTGTACGATTTACAAATTAATTTAACCTTATTTTAACAATTAACTAATTTATTTGTTACATTAATTTACAATTTTATTTTTCACAATAAAAACACAGTCTTGATATTCAGGTATCGATTCGAAGAATAAGAGAGAGCAAACCCACCAAAACAGTCCATTTTATAGACCGCCAAAACTCTACAAATCATAAAACTCAACTACTGTCAAGATCTCGAAAATATCGAATGAAAATGACGAACACATCAATTCAATGTGAACATTGAGAATATCAAAACTAAGATCAAAATATACCGAACACATCAATTCAAATTGACATCTAGATTGACGTTTCGAATAGAATGTTTTGGTAATATTTGCACAATTTTATAAATCATAAATAAATCTTTAATTGTACAAATAATTAATATTAATTAACATTAATATCGTATTATGTCATTTTTAGCTAAGTCTGGACAACTTGCAGTGTTTTAACATCCATCTGGAAGTGATTTACGATAAGTATATATATGTATAATATAGCAACCTATTTACATTGGTTTTTTTTCACTTCCAGATTGAGAAACATTTTGTTGGAACTCCTGAGTAGAACGACTTGGTCGTGAACAGTTTCTATAACCTTTTTTTACAGTTATGTGAATGGAACGTTCCGTACTAAAGACGTTAGATTTTTCTACATTGTGCGGAATTTAGTATTTAAGCAGGCGTTTTAGGTTGAATGAATAAATTGTAAACGAAACGTTGTAAAGTGCATATAAAATCGTGTAAATAGAAGTTATTTTGAAATTTAATTGTGAAATAAGTTTTAAGTGTTATTTTAGAGATATTTTGTGTATTGTTTTGAACGGTGTGTACTTGAAGAATATTCTATATTGAAGAATATTCTAGTTAGGAATATTGCTTGCTGTATTGTTTTCCTGTTGTTGTGGAACTATTAAGGAGTTGAATACTTAATAAAACCTGCTGTTTGATGCTTACTAATCAGTAATCGAATCCAGGAGGAGACTTGGGTATTGCGTTTATCGAATCGAGAGTAAGGTCAATTAAAAATCAGGTGGAAAAACGTAAAAATATTTGTGCGAAATGGCGTTGCGTACAAACAAATTAAAACGAATGTTTATTAAATAACGTTGATAAAGTAATAGGGATTCACGAAAATAAAGATTTCAAAGCTTTAAATTTCATACTCGCCTGATATTAGGATTATTTTGGCATAACTATATAATATACTATTAAATGCGTGTTACCAAGTTTTGTCATACATACATTTGAATTGAAATACATAATTAGCTCCTGGTAACTATGGTACTTCAATTCCTTTATTTTGTTTATGTGTTGGGGAATATTTATTCAATTATTTTGAATTTGTTTATGAATTAAACGAAATATTTCCTCAATGTGCAACAACATATTACTAAAATATGTACACATATAAAAACTTCTAACGAAAATTAAACAAAAAAGGTTTTCATTTCTCATAATATAAACAATTGAATTTAAAAACAAAATAAGATTAATGTTATTGCTTACATACAATTAACTCTGTGTGGTGTATGCGTTCGTTTTTTGTTAAATTGTGAAATGACAGTTGTAATGTAAACTAACAATTTAGTGTTTTGAAAGACAATTTGCACAATAAGATAATTTAATAGATAGAAATATAAACTAAAATATTGTTATAATTATAAATTGTAGTCACAAGAGATATCTTAAGATTGTTGAAACAGATAGAAATAAAGTTATTATTATTTTTTGTTGCAACATTTTTTTTTGTTTCAGGTGTTTGAAGAATTGACTCAAATCGTTGGCAATAAAAAAGTTTCGTTATTTATATAATAGCTGATTGCTATATTGATATGTAAACTGGATTTTTCGAAAATATTCAAATAATTTAATTTTCATTCAAAAATTAAGAAACCCGAATAAGGGTGGGTGGTTCGTTTAATCAAAACTATTTTCAATTAAAACTATTAGAAATCAATTTAACATGATATGATATCTAATCGATTAAAATAAAATACCTAAAATTAAAAAAAAAAACATGAGACTAATTTCAAAACAGTTATTTTTAAGTTCGATTTAAAGATTTGTAGGAGTTCAAGTTAAGTTTTTTGAACTTAAATATTTTTGTTATTTTATTTATTTTGTTCCCACTTTGTAACTAAATCTAAGAATATAAATTTTACGCTGTCAAACCATTAACATAACCTTTCAATTGTTATTTTTTTTATTTTTTTTTTAAATACGGGTGTGACTATATTGTTGTATATCATTAATGATTTATAAATAATATTGTTAAATAACTGGTCCGTTACATATTAAATGAATTTGTCAGACTTTATAAAATTATGGTGGATTCTCAAACTTATGATTCCTAAATATTGTTTTTAATAATCTTAATAGTTGTTCTTGGAATTATCCCATTTTGGCGAATGTTTTTACCGAATTTCTTTCGCCAGTGGATGCATGAAAAAGTCGACTATGAATAATCATCATTCTCTGCAAGAATTTCAACTTAACAATTTATTCGTGAGTATAAAAAAAAATAATCGAAAAAGGTGTTCCGTAATTTAAATAATCTGACATCTAATACGATAATTAGAATAAATGTGATCTGATAGGCGAGTAAGTTTTAGTGATAAATTATCTATAGTACAATATCGGTTAAAGAAAATATCATAATACAAATTATATGAAACGTGATCGTTTGTAGATAGTAGTGTGATGATTTATGGAATTGAATGATCTTCGATTTAATTAAAATAGATGTAAAAATTATGATTATGAGACTGTGGTCGTATTTAGTTAAATGTTAAATTTTATCAATTTAAATATATTAATTACAAATCAGAATTGAATATTTAGCCAACTATTTTTATTTCGTTTAAGGTACAGTCTATGATTTTAGAATATTGATGATATCAATAAGTCTTTTCATGGAGATTTTGTTGTTGTAGCCCTTAGTATGTAATAAATATTATAAATTGATCTAAATAGTTTGTTTTAGAAAAAATCGAATTAAATCTTAGAAGTATTGTAATGGAAAAGATTTTAAATGTGGGGTTTACGTCCATTTGCAGTCCTATAGCAATATGCTATAGATCTAAATTATTTTCAACTCACTTTTCAACCCGTTTGTGTAACAACACAATTTGTTAAAACATTCCAATGTGCATCCAACACCCTTTCGGTATTAAATTATTTTTTTACGATTTTCTATATTTTTTCAACTAATTATGAAAAAATTGTAGAGAATTAATAAATTAAAAAAAATACACAGTTTTATTATAAAGTGAAATTTATGCTGACGAAGAGTTGTTCTTGGCTCGTGTCATGAACATTTTTTCTTCAATGAGTTTTTTTAGCAGGTAATCAGTTGGGGTTTGGTAATAAAACTGTTGACTGGAGTCGGGATAAAATTGGTTGTGTAGCTGAGTTTTTATGTTTTTAGTTTGGGCAAATTGAATTAAATTGAAATTTTTGTAATTTTGGAGTTAAATGATATAATTTACGTGGTCGATTTAAGTTTTTTGGAATAATTTAAAAGAATTTTTTTCGTGTTTACCTCAAACTAAATTGTAAGTTTTTTTAATAAAAAAAATGATTATTTTGTGATTTGAGGGGAAAACGAAATAGAAAAAACTGTTAGAAGTTCGCAGTTATTATTGACAAAATTATTAAGTGTCAAATTAGCTAAGTAAGCAAAATTTGTGGAATAAACGAACAAATCAAGTTGAATTAAAGCTATGTACTATACAAAAAAAGTAATATTGGTATAAATAAGATTAACAAAGATTAAGTCAATAAAGCTTGTGAAGTGAAGAAGAAAAAGACGTTGTTTTAAATAAGAATTGCATGAAATAGAAATTGAAAGCATGTTGTCTGGAGAATATTGGGATAGTTACACCAGAGATGAGTTCACTTTACAAATAACAGAGGATTTAGATGCACCACGGTTATTGACTAAGTATCTAAATTAGTTGAACTGTCAACAGCCACAACAATTATCGTACTGGAGAGAAAAGCAGCACACCACCAACCCTCTAAGATAAGTTTTTTTATGAATTATTATATTTTTTGGTGGTGATATCTTCGTGGGTCAATGGTAGTCTAACGCACTAAAAATCTAGGAAGGGGTGTGGCATAGCGGGTCTCCCTTCTGGAGATGCGGGGTGGTAATAGTGGCACACGAGTTACTTTGTTTTGTGTATTGCTAAATTTTCTTGTTGTGAGGTAGGTCGCTAGAACCTTAGCTCTATGAAGCTAGCGACAGGGTATATGGCATGCGTGACCAACAGGTGGCTCTTCACGGACCACCAGACAAACCTCACACTACAGTATAACTTATTAAAATGAACGCAAAATTATTTTATAACAACTATTTTTAAAAACTTCTCTCCTCACGAAGTTAGATGAATTTTATTTATTAAAAATATGCTTGATTTCAAAATTGAACTTTTTCTCCTTTACCAAAATCATTTTTATCGAGAAAAATACATTGGTGGTACCTCGATCTTGTCGGCAGCCACAGTGATATTATTTAAACAGTTGTTCTGCAAAAGTGTTGATATTGGAAAGCGCAATGTATTAACAGATCTTATCCTCCTATAGCTTAGGCGTAATCGCATAATAAGCGATTATGAAATTGGTCTCAGCAGAGCTGAATTTCAAATCTGGCTCCGCTTTTTCAACCGATTTCGAAAAACAAACGATAACGAAATTGATATCTTTTATTCAAATTTCAAAATGCTAAATTTAAAACTAATACCACATTTACAGCGACATAGCAAAATAGTAGATAGTATATTAATTTGCATCTTGTTATATTTGTTATGAGTTTACAGCGTAGATTGCAAATTAAATCTTTTATGATATAAACACATTTTAATTTATTTTGGTTTCAATTACTATGTCAAACTTTTAAAATAGCAATGAAAAATGTGAAAAAAAGATGGCGATTCGTTCAACCTAAGGGACGCACAAATCTTTTTTTGCGGAAAAGAAATTAAATAAAGTGAATATTAGTTTACAAAAATAGTTAAAAATTATAAAAAAATATCAATCAAGTATCAATTCATTGATTTAAAGAACATTTGTGTGAAAAGTGATTAAGTCAAACACAGTTGATGAAGAAGGTGAAGCCGCATGGCAAAATGCCGGCGGTCGACACAGTGACGGAACAATGACAAACAATTGCAGCCAAAACCTAAGGAAACCTTCGCAAATGATTTCACCAGAAGAGTTCCAGAATATATATATATATATATATATATAAATATATATATATATATATATATATATATATATATATATATATATATATATATATATATATATATATATATATATATATATATATATATAATATATATATATATATATATATATATATATATATATATATATATATATATATATATATATATATATATATATATATATATATATATATATATATATATATATATATATATATATATATATATATATATATATATATATATATGAAAAAGCGTCGAAGTTTAACACAAATAAAGAAACCGACATTTTCAGCAAGTTAAAGAACGCGCAAAATCAAAATGGCGATAAAACAAATTTTTATAACGAAGAATGTTCAAATTCTTTTATTAAACAAATGAATATGCACAACGATGAATTGCAAAACCTAAACGACGATACGGCAACCAAAGCTAACGCCGAATGTACCAACTCTTTCATAATGCAAATGAATTCACATACACACAATACCAATCAACAAACTCAAAATGATGACGCAGCAGCCAACGCCAAGACAGAAGGTTCTAACCCTACAAAACTGATGAACTCACTCAAATATCTTCTCGACAGTGAAGTAAACGGTGTCAAGATGGTTCGAAACGGCTTAAAAAGGAAAAGAATAATGATTCAAAACCCTCTGAACTTCAATACAACGAATAGTTTTGACAACCTTGAAATGGAAGACGAAGACATACATTCCAATGAAAAAGAAGATCACCAGGAAACAACGAATGTTGAAGAGGTCAGAAACAGCCATTTATTACTAAATAAAAACATTAATAATAATAATAATAATAAATTTAATTTTAACACTAACACACCAAATTTTGATACTAACACTAATCATAATAGTACATTAGGTGCACATCCTAAATCTAGAAATAACACTAATATTAATACTAATAACAAAAACCCAGGTCCGTTGACCCAAAAAATAAACCGGTGCCCTCCGATTTTCGTTACCTTGGCCTTAGTGCCAAGTCATTTATTTTAGCCATAAAAAGCTTCTCAAGCGAAGCAAAGTTTAAAATCCATAACACCGCGATTGGCAGGATCAAAGTTTTTATTGACGATGCTCAAACGCACACAAAAATTATCGACTTTTTGAAGGACAGAGAAACAGAAGCCTTCTCCTTCACCCCAAAAGAACTTCGTAAGGAAGTCCTGATTCTCAAGGGAGTCAGCGATGGCTACACTGTAGATGAAATACACAATGAACTAAAAAGTTAACTCCCTAAAATAAATTTCACTAAAATATCACCTTTCGAGACCCAATGGTCTAAAAATTTTAACGTCACACTCAACATGTTTTCGCTGCATTTTGAGGCGGGACAAGACCTTTCTAAATTACTTGATCTAAAATATCTGTTTCACCAGAGAATAACATGGGAAAAAAAATCATAATTCAATGCTTCCGTTGCCAAAGATTTGGACACGTAGGTAAAAACTGCGCATTTAACAGACGATGCGTAAAATGTGGCGAAAACCACCCAGAAGGTGACTGTCTCAGAGTAAAAGACGACGTAAATTCCAAACCTGCAATGTGCGCCAACTGTGGTAAAGAAGGCCATCCGGCAAGTTATAGAGGGTGTGAAGCATACCTCAAATACAAGCAACTAAGAGATAACAATTAACATTACAAAACTTAGAGACGCAATCTAAAAAAAAAAAAGATCTTGTAAATCAATCTATCAGAAACCTCATTATTCCCAACAAATCTTTCGCGGGCGTATTATCCGGTAACATTAACAAACCAAACGAGCTAAACGATAACATATTCTCCGAATTCATAAATGAATCAAACAAACTTTTCAATATGCCGCTAGGCAAATTACTAGAAAGAATTGAAAGTTTCTGGCCCCAATATAAAATGGTTACAAATGAAGCGCACAAGGCTGTTGCTTACTTACAATTCGTGACTTCTCTCACACAAAAATAAATTGACTCATGTCTAAGGTGGACATTATAGCTCATAACATCAACTCCCTTATTTCACATTCAAAAAGGGCCCAACTAATTGATTTTTTGAAAAATACCAATCCAACTGTAATTTTTTTGTCCGAAACCCACTTCAATACCAAACATAAATTTTTCATCGAAAACCAAACAATCGTTAGGAACGATACAGGGGTGGGCACAGCCATAATTTTGAAAAACAACATCCAATATAAAAGATTAGCATTTGATAGTGAAGTAATCTCAGCCACTTTGCTGGAGATAAAACTCCAATGGTGCGGGAGATAATAAATCTCTGTTACTCGGATCAATTTACATTCCCTGTAACATAGGCAGAAGTTCCTGAACTCCACAGACTAAACAGACTCCTACTGGAGACATAATTATTATAGGGGGCGACTTCAACGGCAGACATCAAAAATGGGGTGATTCCACCAACAACATCAACGGTCTACATTGATGTATTGGACGATCCCAACTGGGCAAATTTTGAAATTGTTAACCCCTCGGACCCAACCTTCCCGAGATCTTCTTCATATTTAGACCTATTCATAATTTCTTCGTCTCTCCTAAGTTACAGAAACTACTCTTGTAGAACAGTAGCAGGTCTGTCTGATCATTTCGCAATTCGTTTAGAAATAACTTTACAATCCTTCAACCCCATCCAATAAGAACCAACATCTTTTGTCTCATTCAAAAATACAAATTGGAAGTTCTTTAAGAAAGACCTTGAAAAAGCCGTAGCACAACTTAATCTCCAACCGGACGCCAACATGTCCAACACAGATATCGATAATGCTATTCTAAGATTAAACGAGGCAATACTAGACACAGATTCGTCCCACGCCGAAACCATTAAACCTAAAGACTCAACATACAATAACCTATCAGAACTTACAAAAAAAATGCTAAAACTCAAAAACATTTGGGTCATAAAACTAAAAAGAATTTTTCACAAAAATCTGAACAGAGTCAATAGAGAATATCAAGAATTGAAATCCAGGATTGATTGCCTAAACACATGCATTAGAAATAACATCTTCAAGCAAATAAATGAAAAATTTCGGCAGAGGCTGAGTACGATCAAACCCTCTCCCTAGGTCTTCAAGGAAATCAATCGCATAACGGGAAGAAAAGCCAGTACAAACAACCTAAATCAAACTACCATAACGGATGGCAATCTCTATTTTAACGAAGTTCAAGATAAACTGAACGTCTTCTCTAGATATTACAGCGAACTATAAGCAGAAAAACCTCCACAATCCAACCCAGCAAGATGTGCAGAAGGCAACCTATTCTGGGATAACATTACGAAATCCAGCGATATGAGTTTAGTATAACCTTCACAACCCAAAACTCAGCTCTCGAGCCTTTACGTAGCGACCTGTTCTCCAAACAATCATCCGTAACAGACATCATAAAAAACTTAAACAACAAAAATTCTCTGGACCGGACGGCATCTCTAATTTTCTAATAAAGAAATCATCTATCCAAATCTCTGAAACTTACACTATGATAGCGAATAACTGCATTAACAACGGGTATTTTCCCAGCCACTGGAAAACAGCTAAGCTTATCCTAATCCATAAAGTCAATAACTCCTTCAGAGGGGAAGACTACAGACCAATTTCAATGTTAACTAATCTAGGAAAAATCCTAGAGCGAATCATTCTTCAAAAACTACAGGACTTCTTCGAGGACGAAAAGCACTTCATTCTAGTAGAACAATTCGGTTTCAGAACGGGCCACTCCACGGAGCACGCGCTACTAGCCCTCCAGGACAATATCCTAAAAGGCCTGAACAACAAACTGTGCACGGTGTCGTGCTCACTGGACCTAGAAAAGGCTTTCGACCATACGTGGTGTAAGGGACAGATCCTAAAACTTCAGAGAATTGACATTCCACTATACTTGCTGAGAATTATCAATAGTTTCCTTTCAGACAGAAATCTATTCGTCTCTATAGACAATGTAAGCTCTAACATGATCAATGTTAACTCAGGTGTTCCCAAGGTTCTATTTTGGGTCCTTGGCTGTTTAATTCTTCGATTCACAACATTCCGACCTCCTCCGAGGGGTTCGAAAACACTGCTCTATGCTAACGACACACTGATTTTCGCACAAGACGAAAGCCCATATGTAGCTCTTGATAAATTAAAAGACCACCTTGGTCTAATTATTAAATTTTACGAAACTTGGGGCATAAAAATAAACGACGCCAAATGCAAACTGATTTGTTTTAGAAATGCAAGTGGTAAAGGTCACCACTTAGCAGTACGCGAAAGCAAGCACCTACCTATCCTTAACCATAACCTTAAGCACTTAGGTGTAACGCTACAAAATAAATTCTGCTTCAATCCTCATGCTAGGCAGAGCCTTAATAAAGCCAAAGGAGCGGCTGCACTACTTAGACCTCTGCTCTCCTCTAAAGCCGTAGAACAAAAAACCAAATTGCTTATTTATAAAACACTCATTAGACCGATTCTCACATACGCCTTTCCAATATGGTTTTCTATCAGCCCAACTGTAGCAGAAGAGCTAAATAAATTTGAAAGAAAAATATTAAGACACTGCCTTCCCAAATATAGGAGACCTAACAAAAAATTCTTCCAGAACAAGAAGGTCTATAAAGAAACAGGAATAACACCTCTAACTCAATACGCAATGAACCTGGCTTACCTGAGACTTAAAAGACTTCAACACCACCCCAGTTCCCTGATGAAACAGATCTACGCAGATAACTCGTCAACACCCCTTGAGGGTAATCGATACTACATGTCACCTATAAGTATAGCCAACGCTGATTCCTGCGAGCTAATCCAACCAGACTTGTCAACCAACCAAATTAAATTCTACTTAAAAAAAAGTTCAAACAATCACAGGGGCTAATAGATATGTCACTAAGAACACCAGTTTATTTTGTTCAACAAACCTTTATTTAAACAATGTATTAATCAACAAATTACATCATTCAACTAACGTTTGTGCTGATTCCCTTTTGTAAATATTGTAAATAAAGTAGTTTAAGTAATTAAGTTCAGCATACAAAATACTAGGTGAAGTCTAACAAGCCTTGAGCAAGCTATTGAATTAATATTTAACTCGCTAGTTTTTGTAATAAATAAAACAAGAATAAACAAGACAAAAATTGGTCAAATTAAATGTAACATTTGACAGCCTGTTGTCGATGTAATTTCTCTTAGCTATAAGTTACAAGAAAAAAAACAATATTGTTAAAAAAAAAAAATTATAAATTTTTGTACATATGAATTTTAAGAAAGTCTCAATAAAGTTTACTTACTTACTTAATTGCTAGATAGTAAAACTAGATATCAAATTAGTTGCAAGCTCTTAAAATAAAAAATGTTTTTCTACTCCTATCACAGTAAATTATAAATTACATCACACTATCCATGACATGTAAATTGATTATTTCAAATAGTGTGCGGTAAGTAAAGAAAGTGTGCGGTAATGGATTTTCATATATATACAGGGTGGTTGAGACCAAGTGTTACCAAATGAAAACGCTGTAATTTTTTTAATTTTGATTATTTTTTATTGAAATTTCGTGGAATATGTTAAAAACATATTACATTTTATGAAAAACATGTTACTGCTCGATATGACCTCCTTTGGCTCTGATTATTTGATTCAATCTTCCACAGAAAGCTTTGCATGCTGACCGAACGTGGGCTTGCGGAATTTTATTCCATTCTCGAACAAGAGCTGACTTCAATGCATCAACACTTTCGTATTTTTTAGTGGACACCTTACTCTGCAAAATGGACCACATGGAGAAATCCATGGGATTCAAGTCCGGTGAATCTGGTGACTTCGTCCGGTGAATATGGTGGCCATTCTTCCGACGAAATCCGCCGCGGAACGCAATTTTGTAAAAATTGCTGTGTCGCTCGAGCTTTGTGTGACGGTGCCGAGTCCTGTTGGAATGTCCACGGGTCGTACCAAAGTGTTTACGTGCCCAAGGTAGCAAAGCATCGTTTAGGATCTTTTGGCGGTACACCTCTTGGTTTACCCTGACTCCCTGTTCGATGAAAACCAGAGGAGTGCGTCCATCTGCAGTCACTGCAGCCCAAACCATAACAGAAGCTGGTGATTGCTTGCGCATGACAACTCTTGCGTCCAAATTATCGTTGGACTTGTGCTCTAACCAAACACGATCATTTTGTTTATTCATACTGTTGAATGGTGAAAATTTTCTCATCAGAAAAGACAATTTTTGGAATTTCGTCACGCTCGTCACAGAGCTTCAAGTGTAGTTCATTTTTCAATATGGTTTGAATGCTGTATCGTGAAACATGCAGACGTGCTGCTAATTGATTGGCACTTTGACGAGGATTTCGTTGAATTCGTTGCTTCACTTTTCGAATCATTTTTTTTATGTTGCTGTCTTTTTAGGACCGCCTCTGTTGCGTTTAGCGATACTATCAGTTTCGTTGTATCGAGTTATGGTTCGATACACAAACATTTTATTCACGTTCAAATGCTGGAGCTGACGAACTATTGGTGTTTGTGAAATTCCAGCCAAATACAGTGCAATTACACTATTACGTTTGAATTCCATTACGATTTTTTTATGAAGATATTAATTTAGAACAATTCTTTTTTGACCACATGTAAAAAACTAACCAAACTTCAATCTGTCAAAAAATTGACGCGCGAAAATGACAACTACACAAATGACAGCAGAGTGAAGTTGGAAACGTTTAGTCTCAGAAACCCTGTATATTACGAAACACTTTTAATAAGAAGAAAAATTTTTATTTAAAGAAAAATTTGATTTTTAAAAATTAAACACTTCAATTCATTTTGACACAGAATAATGCAAAGCCTACCACAATTTGTAAACTATTTACATGTAATTTATAATTAATAGTTAATTTTTTCAAGTAATTAATATATGCGTTTGGGCATTAAAAAAAAGTCGTAGAAAAAGTATATATAACAAATCTCGAGATGTAAAGCATTTTCCATGCTCGTGAGGATACTGCACTCGACGCTAGGCGTCTCGTGCGCAATATTTTCCCTCGCATGTAAAATGCTATTTACAACTCTATATATGTAATATACTATTACAGCACTGATTTAAATTACATCTACTAATTTGCTATGTCGCTGTAACTGCAGTATTAGTATATCATATTTCTGCATTATACCCTTACAACCGAAAAAATATAACTTTCAATTTCTTTGTTTGTTAAATCTAATTGACAACTTAAACATATGTTGTTGTGTTGACAAATAGTGAAATTATGTTTCTACAAAAAAAAATTTTTAATCATACAGAAAAACAAATGTTTTTCTTTTGAAAAGCTTTGCGTGTTGGAAAAAGCTTTATCATTTTAATTATTTTATTGTTATTGTTGTAAGCGAGCGATACTTTCTTCAATTGAGACAATATATTTATTTTTTTTTAATTTTTATAAATTAATTAGAAAACCTCATATACGATCAAAGGTAATATATTTGGTTATTAAATCTCCCTTCTATATTAACATCAAACTATACTAAAAGATTTTATTTCGATTTGTGAAAAAAAAAAAGAAATTCTGTTTGACCTTGTTGGATTAATTAATTATAAGGAACAATAAATTATTATAAAGAAATTTAATTTAATTGTTTATTGTGTTTTTTTAATTTAATATTGATGTTTTGTTTTTGCTATATTTATTATTATTTTGGGTAATTTTATAATAATTTTTTAATGCTTTTGGAAAGTTATAAATTTATAGTTTATAAATATCTGTAAGATGAAAAGTAAATATTTTGTATAAGTTGGCATTTTATGATATTTGTATCTGTTTTAAACAAAAAGGTTTTCATATGATAATTTAGCATCTCACAATTATATTTTAAAAATAAACACTACAAATCTATTTGATAAATCATTATAATGTTAGGCTTATCGTATTCTATATTTTTTTATTTTAATCTAATAGTACATTATGATGCTAGGATGTAAAGCTAAAGATTTTGGACGGATCCACATCCGTTGGTTTAGTTTGCAAATCGAGGCGCTAGCCGAGATTTGCACCCACATTAAGTCGAAAATAGCTTACGTCCGTGCATCATATACTATTTTTTATTCGCCGCAAGCAAAATATTTTTAAAAAATTTGTTTATTCTAATTTAAAATTATAAATTTACATAAATTTTAAAATAAAAATATGTGGAACAAGTAACCTTTGACAAAATATTTGTTATTTTTTTCAAATTATCGTATAACCATGGCAACAAATGATAACAACTATTTTAATTGGATAATGAAATTTTGAATTTAAGGGTTGCTTTGATAAAAAAATCTATTTTTCATAGAATTTAAACAAATACAAATGCTTTTTACTTTTTTGGACGTAACTATGATAACAAAATAAATAGTTAAAAAGTAACACTTTAAGGCCGCAAATCACAGTAATAAAGTAACACTTTAATATGTAGGCGAATAAAAATTATTATATCATGTCTTTAGTGACATTTCCATAATAGTAGATTCTTGTATGAGCTTAGAATGAAGGCAATTCTTCACGAGGATGAAGTTTCCCGAAACGAGCGTAGCGAGTGAAGGGAATCATCCGAGTGAAGAATTGCCATCATCCTAAGCGAATACAAGATGCTATTTTATCCACGACTATAAAATATTTCGTTTAATATTCAGTTTTCATGCAAAAATTTGTATCACCATATTGAAATAGAAACATCAAAGATAGCGAAAAACAAAACAAGTTTGTTGTTTAATTTGTTAGGGGAATATTTAATAAACTATAGAGCTGTTACCGCATTCACAGCGACATAGCAAATTAGTAGATGTAATTTAAATCTGTGCTGTAAATACTTTTTATTTTAAAATCTTGCAACTAATTTGATATCTAGGCTTACTACCATTACAAACGATTCAAATACTTACGATTCAAATTACAATCTACGTTTTAAACTCATATTAAATATGCCAAGATGCAAATTATAATATACTATCTACTAATTTGCTATGTCGCTGTGAATGCGGTATGTTAAAGAATTTTAATCAAATTCACTAGTTGTGGAATGAATACAATTACAATGGAAGACATACGCATGGAAAGCGTATATTCTTTAGTAGTCGTGGATATAAGTGTTTAAATATCATAACAAAAAGAGAATATGATTACATATTATATAATATAATATATAAAATTATAATCAAATGTGATAGAAAAAATGATAGAATAAATCAAATTTAAATGATAATTATCATATTAAGTATATGTACAGCATTTTTCAATGAGTATAACTGTAGAGTATAAGCAATGACGATTGTTGCAGACTGCAGTTAGAGTTAATAAATATAATACTAGTCATTTTCGCCCCTTATTTTATTTTTACTTGTGACATCTTATAATGAAATATTGGTAAATGTCGTATTCAATTGTAAGACAGGATTTTTTGTTTTGAAAATTTGATGATGTTGTTAGCCCTACCTCTTAAAAGATATCTATGTGTTGTGAAACATATTGTAATTTCTATCAGACAATACCCAAAAACTGAAAATAAGGCAACGTACACAGTGGAAGCAGTGAGCGGTGTTGTGTTGGTGCTGTTTCGCGCTGGAGCAAAGCGATTGGGTGTTCACAGTAATGCTTTATGCGAAGCTATATGCTTACACGAAAAACGATTTTATTGGTTATTTTTCAAAATTAATTCATCATTAGAAGATGAGTTATTTTTAAATGAAAGCCCTTTTTACGGTTAACAATTTGAAGGACGGAAATTGGTATACATAACATCAATTTAGATCTAAAAATCAAAAGAAAATTTCATTATTTATAGTAATCGTAAATACGTAGCACGAGTGCTAGAATTGGCACGTTTAAAAATATGGTTGGTACGACTGACCATTTCGATTTTGTTCAAAAATTTGTCACAATTTCAGTTTTTTTAAATCAAAATCCAAAATCCAAAAACAGAAAATTTTATTTTAAAAAAATATGGTAGTTAACTAATAAAACAAAACTTTTAAATTCCAAGACAGCAAACATTTGTTCTGATTAGTGTCCTTTTGTTCTAGGTAAATTTCGATGGTTTTATAAGTTTTATACACAAATGTTTTGTTGAATTGTAAATACATTTTAATTCAATTTATACTGTTGATTTTAGAGTCAAAACTTTTGAAAGGAATTAGTGAATTCATCTATAACGAGTCTTTTGAAATGAAATACTGAGTAATAAAGGAGAAATGTTCTTGTTCTAAAATTTTAACTGCAGTCACCTTGAAGTTGGTGCCGTATCATCTTAGTCGCTTAAAGATGATTGAGTATTTTTTAAACTAGTTTTTTTCCAATCATGAAAGTGTTTTATATTAGTTTAAAAAAACTAGAGATGAAATTGCAGAAACAACTAGTTTTAGGGTTTTCAATTACAGCAATAGGCTTGAGCAATGCAGTAATAAGCATACATAAATTGAATGGGTCTAGTTTGTCTAAAAAGCTGATGTTTCATTTTATAATCCATTTTAATAATTTGGCTGTTATTTCTACATTAAGTTAACTTCGTATGTTATTGTTATTTGCAAATTGCTTTGAAATAAAGATGACATTTGAATCAATACACTAATTTGATATAAAAACCCAATTATGCTCGATTATATTAGACTAAAATCACCAATATTTCTCTTGTACTTAGAAGGCTAGACAGTTAAACGAATATTAGTTTTTAAAAATTTGATGCCAATTGTTTTTCTGTGATGACGATATTATTCCTTTGAAAGGGAATACAACACATCGATATGGTGTCAAACAAACCTTCTACTTATATAATAAGTATAAATTTTTTCAAATTCAAGGAATCGATTCATCGATTAAATTCTTTTCAAATTAGTGTATTTTTCAATTTTTTTTCCCACAGAAAACGTACAAAGCAATTGTGTTTTTATTATTCTGACGTTTATTGACTGCGTTTGTTCTGTATATCAACTACCTTACAATAACTACCTCACGATTAAAAATAAAATTCATAGCCACTTTGCAAAAATCACTACACTTGTTTAACTTTTCAGATAAGAATTAAGGAAATAATAAACCAGTAGGTAAAAATCAGTTAATCTTCTTAAAAAGTGCCAATCTTGCGGATGGCAAGTGGATACTCTATTCCGTCGCAGAAGCCAAATTGTGTCAGTTTTATTTTTTGTTGATCTCTTTTTACCCTTTTGAAATTTCCATGGAACACTGAAAATAACAAAAGTAACAAAAAAATTCCATAGCCTTCCCCACCAGAGGCGCGCCTGAAGGAGGTAGTGGTTCACCGCCGCTAAAGTTCAAAGACTATATGTATATAAACGAGATTAGACTTGTTTGGGAAATTCCATGTTCCTTAGATCAGGGTTGCATTGATTTAAATAAGATTTAAATCAACTTGATTTTTTTTTAAAAATCATTGATTTAAATCAAATGAAGAAATTCCTACAAATTTTTAAGCAAATTAAAAAAAAGGCAGTCTTGAGGACTGCCGACAGAAGTGAAAACTTAAAACTGTGTAATAGCTGTGTTTTTTGTACCTTCCAATTATTGAAGCAATGCAAATTAAAATTTCAAAATTTTCAAATTAAAATTATTCTGGGTTTCACATTTTATCAGCATTCCAAGCAACTATTATATACATTTTTATATTTTAAATAATCAAAACATATCATATAAAAATTTGCGTCTATCAACACCTTAGAAAGCATGGTGTTGTGGGACCTTGTTCTTAAACGGATTTTATGTGTTGTTGTGACACACATTGTAATTTCCAGTGGCGTAGCCAGAATTTTCCATTGGGGGAGGTCAAGGATTATTTTATAAGACTTAATAGTTTAACCCAATAAACCAATTAATAAGTTTTATTAATAATTCATTACAATAATAGATACTTCATTTCAATGTTTCCTTAATTTTAATTTTTTTAATTAATAATTTTTTAAAAAATGAATTAATGATTTTTTTTAACTATTTTAAATTAATTTTAATTAACTTTAAGAAAACAAATATCGAATAATTTTTATTTCAAAACAAAAATATTTTTACAATATTTTTTTTTTTAGTAAAAAGTGTTGTGTAGTAGGAATTACAAAATATGTCACAACAACACATAGATACCTTTTAAGACCTTATAGTTCCCGCAACAACATGCATCTTGAGGTGTTGGTGGACGTTTTATTTAAATCTTTGTGGATTGAAGGCACTCGAGACTATTGATTCAGGCAAAGCATTCCATTTGTACGATGTATGCACAAAGAAATCCCTTTGCATTTTGTTAATGGGGCAGTAAGTAATCCCGACAGTTTGACTATTTGCACAAACAGATTGGCGAGTTGAACAAGGAAAAGAAGATGTCTGAGGCATTATAATTTCATCCGAGCACTGCTGTTGTGGGGAATGTTGTAGGGAATCAAGATTTAATGTTAAATTTCGATCACAAACAATTCGTATAGCACGCTTTTCAACAGAGTCCAAAAGGCGATGGTAACAGATGTAGCGCCCCAAACTTGACAACAATACTCCATGCAGGGACGAATATAGGACTTATAAATGTGGAGTAATTGATGCGGAGAAAAATATTTTTTACATCTATTGAGGAGGCCGAGTTTTCTTGATGCGCTCTTTGCCATGGCCATGATATTCCATGGCCAGAGTAAGTCATTGGAAATTGTGACTCCCAATAAACGAATGTTTTCACATCCGTCTATTTGCTCGTTACACATATTAATTGAAATATCATTGGGAAACTTGGTCTTTGATCTGGAAACAATCAATAGCTGTGTTTTGGTGGAATTAAAAATGACCAAATTTTTGTCACCCCAATCGGCGACTTTTTTCAGGTCCTCGTTTACATTTATGGCAGCGTCTCTCCGGACGGGATTTATTCGTTCATGCATTTACCCTTTGAAGATAGGGGGACGAATGACTTGTGCAGTATACTATCATCTGCAAAACTATTTATTGGGTTATTGGTGATTTGCAACAGTTCGTTGATATAAATTAAAAATAAAGTGGGAGATAAAACTGAGCCTTGGGTACATCAGCGTTAATTAATTTGGACTCAGAAATAAAGCCATCTATAGATACCGAGATGTATCGGTTAGACAGAAAATTTTGAATCAACTTCACAACTGAGGGATGAAAACCGTACGCAACGAGCTTGTTGATCAAATTGGCATGCCAGATTCGATCAAATGCTGTTGAGATGTCTAATGCGATCACGTACTTTTCACCACCTTTCTCAAGTATGCTATTCCAAAGATGTGCTACATAGTTCAATAGATCGGTTGTTGATCTTTTGTTTCTAAAACCGTTTTGGCTGTCATGATATCAAATGGTTGTCCTCCAAAAATTTGGATATGTGTGAATTAATATATTGCTCGTATATTTTAAACAGGACTGGGAGTAAGGCTATTAGTCTGTAATTCGAAATATCACATTTCGTTCCTTTTTTGGGACAGGCTGGACATTGGCCAACTTCCAGCAGGATGGAAAAATACCAGATTTATACGATTTATAAAATATTTTGGTGAGAGTTGGTGCAATATAAAACAAAAATATCGAATAATTTTAATTAACTTTCATAAAACAAATTTCGAATAATTTTTAATTAACTTTAAAAAAGCAAATTTCGAATAATTTTTTATTAACTTTAAAAAATGATAATTTTCTTTATTTTTAAATAGAAATTTTTGTGCTAGTGATTTTGAAATTTAAACTTATTTGAAACTGAATGACACTTTGCCTATTGGTTCGCCTCAAACCTGTGTCTAGGAAGGGATGAAAAATGATTTTCCTGATTAATCAAACTCCTTAAAATATCAAGGCGTTAGATATCATTTTAACTATTCTAACACAATTAATTTTGTTTTGTATTTAGAACAACTTCCAGGACACTTTGTTTTGTCCGATCTTATCTATTGTCCGATCTACGAAATTGTTATTTGTTATTTCCGGCACGGAATACTAGTTATGAAAAAATTGCTGTAATTTATTTCTCAAATCCTATTTCACGATGTACAGGAATAGGGCTACAGATGTACTCATAAAGAAAGAATAGTAGACAAAATAGTAGACCAGTGGGCATAAATAAAAGACGCCAGAATAGTACATTATGATGCTAGGACGTAAAGCTAAAGATTTTGGTCGTATGTGGAGTTGCATCCACATTAAGTCCAAAATAGCTTATGTCCGTGCATCATATACTATTTTTTATTCGCCGCAAGTAAAATATTTTTAAAAAAATGTTTGTTCTAAATTGAAATTACAAATTTGCATAAATTTTGAAATAAAAATATGTGGAACAAATTACCTTTGACATAATATTTGTTATTTTTTCCAAATTATTGTATCACTATTTTTTTTTTATTTAGCGTATGGTTTTTTTGTGACACATTAAAAATTAAACTTAAAATAAGTAGACTCTTCTATGAAATCTACCTAAAACAAAGCATGGATACACATTAAATGAACTTACATTCAATTTGATTGCGCGTCTTTTAGTAAAAAAGTAAAAAGTAAAATATTTGAACATTGGGCAGTACATTTGAATATTAGATGTTGACAT
Organism: Diogma glabrata; assembly: GCA_963693315.1. Taxonomy (NCBI): domain Eukaryota; kingdom Metazoa; phylum Arthropoda; class Insecta; order Diptera; family Cylindrotomidae; genus Diogma; species Diogma glabrata. The sequence goes on from OY856188.1 coordinate 200,217,977, forward strand.
CGAGCGAGTCTATCCATGCTACTACATCGGGAGTTGCCAAATGGATGTCTGAGATGTCGCCATTGTACCGTCGAATTGGACACACAGTTGCAATGTGTTTTATGGTTTATTGTGGAGCGCCGCAGTCACACTCAGGGGACTCTGAAATGCCCCACATGTAGAAAGAATCAGCACAACGTCCATGATTCGTTCTTATTCGGTTTAGTGTAGTCCAGGTATGACGTGGCAGATCGAAACCAGGTTGGGTAGAACCGGGTTAGTAATAGAAAGGCCAGTTGTATTGATAATGCCAGGAGGTGTCCGAGACATCCAAGATATTAAAATTAGTTGACAGCAGGTTGCTGACAGTTTTATGTGGAGGCTTTCTTGACTTCAATCGACAACGAGTGTGGTCACCGTTATCTTCGTGCAAGGGTAACGTGATGTTGTTGGTTACCTTTTCATGTTCACGCATTAGAGCATCCGAGCGTCTGAGTGCAGGTGGAGCGATATTGCTTAACACAGGGCCAAGATTAAGGGGTGGTTCTGATAGTACTACTTATAGTACGCATCGTGGCATGCAGCTGGCAGTCAACTTTTTGAGTATGTGTGCTAGTGAGTATGTGTGCTATCACTATGACAACATAGTGGAGGGTGGGGTTCTGTGGAACGAAAAGAAAGCAACTGTTCAATTCATTCGTAAGATTCCAGGGAAAAATCGGTAATCGGTTGGTAATCTGACGATGAATGTTTACATTCGAAACATGTTATAATAAATATATACCAAAAAAGTTTGTTCCGTTGATTATAATTACAATAATTTATTTATATAAATTATTGATTTTATTTAAAAATGTATTAGTCATTCATCCAGATTTTTCTGCTTCGGCTATTTTAAGTCGAGTTGCCGTAAAGATTTTAAAATCGTAATTTGCCGAATGACAAAGAAAATAAATAAGTGATACTGAGCAAAAAGTGGGAATCGCTGCGAAAATTTAAATGTTTGCTTAAATAACTTTAATAAACTTAACTTAACTTTAATAAAATCGTAAAATTGCCGAATTGGAAAATTCTTTTCGTAAAAATGCCGAATTTGCCGAATGGGAAAATTCTTAGGAGGGTGTCACAACCCCCAAAACCCCCCTCGGCGTCAGGTCTGACAGGATGAAGGAAGGAGGGGGTTCTGAGGAACGAAAGAAAGCAACTGTTCAATTCATTCGTAAGATACCAGGGAAAAAATCTTAATATTAGAATATTAGAGCAATTCTTCTAGATTACAGAAATTTTAAAATTTCAATGGGGGGGGGTTTGAACCCGAACAAACCCGTATGTCGCTACGCCACTGGTAATTTCTACCACCAAATGCCTTTTATTTAAAAAAAAATAGCGCGTCATCATCAAAGAATATTCTATAACTAAGACTAAGGGCTGCTTTCATTGATTGAAAAAACTTCATCCGCAAACACCTCTAAGATATCACTTTGGCTAATGAGATTGCACTGCTACTGCTAGTGGTATACGATATCTCAAGATGCCAATAAAGCAACTAAAGTACGCGGGGTTATCACACCCATAGATCAACAATTTTAAATTTTACAAATCTCCTGCGGAAAGCTAAGCATTAAATTCATTCGTATTAATGCGTTGTTACCGTTTGCAAATCACTATCGGCTAAGTGCCACCATTTTAAATTAGTTTATTCATCATGACTGCCATCCATATTTAATCATACATAAACTATGCTTCTTTGTATAGTATTTGTGCGAATTTCGTCTTTTAATATTGAGTTTTAAATCGATATAATCGATGTTATCAACTATCTTCACTTAATTTAAGAAACATGTATTACATACCATTGCAAACCAACAACATATTTGGTGTAGATGATAAAATTTGTAACATCATGATGTGTTAAATTCATACATATAATTTTGATATACAAATGTAATTGTTTGTTCAGATTATACTTTCATTTTTCAATTTCATAAAATTATGTTCAACAAAAAAAACATTGATCAAAGCAAACTAACCGTATAAAACGATATTTAAATAACAACCAAATTAAATAATTATCAACATTTAGGCAAAATCCTTTAAGATAATTATAAGGGCCCTGAGGTGCAGTTTTTGAAAGTTTAGCTCAGCCCAAGTTACCTTTGGGCTAGTGTACACAACAACTTCCCAAATTTTCATTATGATCGGATAAATGGTGTATTGATGCATAAAGGATAAACAGACATACTTTCAATTATATATATAGATTCAATATTTATTTAGCCATGATGACTCGAATGCTTGATGACTCGAATTATGCTTGATGACTCGGATATATAAATTTTTCCCCATGCAAAATCGCACAACGCTCCCTGAGTTTAAATCAATCTTTTGTGATGAAGATATCAACTCATATTGAAAGAGAAACATACTCAAATAGTAGTTTTTATCATGGTGTCCACTTTTTTTTCGAAACAAAATTCCCTGACTTTCCATGACTTTCCAGACCAAAAATATGAAAATTCCATGACTTTTTTAAAATAAAACTAATAATTTTGTATACAAAAAACCTAAAATTTATAAATATTTTGACATGAGTCGTCAGTCGATGTTACATGACATGAAACATGTTTTAATTCGAACAAACACAAAATATTTGAAATTCTGATAAATATCTTATTAAATAAAAGACCTAGTTGTAGAACTACATATAGCTTTTCAGACCGATTATTTTAATAGCGTGGTCAAATTGTAGAACTGAATGCTTGCTCGATGCTTCATCTTTGTTTTTCCAGATGAATTTTCCCCATCTGTTTCTCTAGTTGACACGGTATCTTCGCCTATTTAAGAGTCTAAATAATGAATGGTGTGTTAAACATGTTTAACCTTAGATTATAAAATACACAGGATAAGTAATTTCTTTTTAAGTTGAAGTTATTTTTATTTACATAAAGTAGTGTGCGATTTTAACGTGATATTATTTGCACTGAAAACACACAGTAGCCTAGAAATTTAAATATCATCGAGGTTTTCCCTTGCTTGACAAAATATGCTTTCAAAATAACAGACTTATGTAGAAATTTTGTATTTAACATTTTTAAAGATTGGAGAATGACCAACCTTATTCAATTTTATTTTATGTTTGTCAAAAGTATTTCGATTAAAATAAAACTGATAACATTAAAACTGAAAATTTGACCCTAACTAAAATTTTATCATGTACGCTTTGGTTTTAATTTCATTTAAACTAAATTTAAAATGTAATGGATATTGTTTATATGGTTTAGTGTTTCAGGTTTTGTTTTAATTTAGAATGAAATTAAAATGAAATATATATTATTTGGCAGTTACTTTTTTCTGGCAATAGAAGAATAATAATATATTTTTTTCTATAAATGGAAAGAGATAAAAATGCTGCATGGGACCCTGTATTTTTGTATTTATTTTTACAGGAGCCTTTTCTTTTGTGGAAATTATTTTCAATGCAAAATTGGAATTTAAAAAATAGCTTCAATTTTTTTTATAGTTTTATAGTGTAGATACACAAATATTACTTATCCTGTATATTTTATAATCTAAGTGTTTAACTAATTAATAATAATAAACCGATTTACTAAAAACAACAGCATCGAAGTTCGATAAAATGTTTCACTTTTTAAAAATAGAAATCAAAAGTTTTTGTAGTTTTTCCAAGGTTTCCCTTTCAATCGTCATTGTTACTGACGATGTAAACGTTTTTGCTTCAAAATTTACTGAAACCATTCAATTTGAGATTAATAAATTGGTTCCCTTTTCAATAGAAACTCCAATTAAAAATGTGTTCAAAGGCGGCCAAATAGACTTTAACGTAGATTATTTTGCATTTGAATATATAAGAAAATTCTCGTTGTATCTAAAAGCTAACAGTATTAATAAGCCGAAATTGACAACGAAAGCAGCATAGCTTCGCTTCCTGGGTAGGAGCTGCCAATATTAAACAACGAAATAGGGTTGCACCGATAAGCAAACTTGCCGAAAACCGATTAATCGGCTTTTTTTATCGGCCGATGCTGATTATTTGATGGAAATGAGTTAAACAAATCTGCGCAAAGAATTACTATTAATAAGAACGTTGGACTTTTCTTCACAAGTCGGGACAGTGCACCAAAATCGGGACGCTTTGCAACTTTAATTTAAGATATTATGCAAATGTCCCTTTTATTTTTTTAATTTATAGTTCGGCAAATGGTAAAATTAATTTTACCGGTAGATTCATGTATTTGGGAACGACTTCGTTGTCATTATTTTAAAAACTTAGAGTTCGCAATGATAGAAAAATTACTAAGTTTAATATGAAAAATACAATGTTGTCTCAAGTAAGAATTTTAGAAATGATGAAACCAACATTCATAACACAGTTTAAAGAAGTGCCATTTGAAAGAGCTTTTAATTTAAGTAACATCGGAATTTTTTGAATAATTTTGCACAGTTCGTAAATTAAAGTCACAAAAGGGCTATTTCATGTATATGTATGGGCCTATTTGTTTCGAACTTGATGTGTAAAACAATTTGAACAAATTTACAGCTAGTCAAGAAGTTTGGTAAAATTTAAAAAAAATCCCATATAAAACCCTCGATGGCAGTGACTAAAATACTTTATTCAAAAGCAGCATTATTTTAAATTAAGTTTTTCAAAAGATAGAACTGTCAAGTCATCAAAAAAATGCAAAAATACATAAACAGATTTGATTTTTTTTTAAACAGCCCTCAATCTTATACATTTTTAAAAAGGTTTTCAACTATGCCTGACTATGGTGTTTTAGAATTTGGAATTTGTTGTTTTTAAAAACGCAATAAACATTACAATCAAAAACGCATGTGTTGATAATCGGCCGATTAATCGGCAAAATGGTCGATATGACCGATTGCTGATTATTTACCGATTAATCGGTGCAACCATACAACCAACCAAACTTGGGCCCGTTTTAGCGAGTCAAGCCTTGGTTAGTTAACTTCGGTTTCATTCTGGGCCAGTTGTAAATGCATAAACTAAACCAAGATTTAGTTTATTATACTCTGCGTTATTCACCTGTCTAATGCATTGTAAGCATGTGAAAGTCACGTTATGTTTATCTTTATTTTTATGAATGTTGCTAAAGAGTAACATTCATAAAAATAAAGATAAACATAAAAGTGTGGAAAGTGGTTGGATGCCACAACCTCTTTTCACACATTTAAAGGAGGTCTGGGGAAAACATTGGTTTGGTAGACCAATGGTCCAAGTCTAATTTGCCAGACTTGGCCCCAGGAAGCCCTAAGAAACCAGTCCAAACTTGGTTCAAACTTGGGCCGTTTAAAAATGTTAAACCTGGCCCGAACCACAAAAGCTGTAGCACGGGCTTGGCCCAAGTTTGGTCCCTTAGCTCATTCTTACCTGGGTTTTCGAATACATCAATTTGAAAAGTGTTGAAAATGCCATAAATTCTTACTCTATTTGTACTACTGTTTACTACTACTTGTCCCTTGACGCTTTGCTTCAAACACCACCATTTTGAAAATTCCTGAAGAAATACCCCAAATTCAGTCTTCAGGAGTTTATATGAAAAAATTTCTTTTCAAAATTCAAACCCAAAATTGTCAAAAAAATTTTAAGGGCGGGTTAAACATCAACAAAGCTTGACAACATCCAACCTATTATTCCGAACAAATTTAAAAGAACTCACTTTAACTAAAATTTTCCACAGATTTTATAAATCTATAGTATTTTTTTCTTCGTACTAGAAGAAGCCCAATATCAGTCGATCTACAAAAAAGAAACAAGATGTGGTAGACCAAAAGCTTTACTCCCAGTCCTATCCAAAATGCATGACTACTATATTCATTCACATATATCAAATTGGAAGACAATCATTTGATATCTGATAGCTAATGCGGGTTTCGAAACAAAACATCAACAGCCGTACTACTGAGCTTTGTTAACCGTTGTTGGAACTGCATACTTGAAAAAGATGGTGTACCCTACCCCTACGTGCGTTGATTTGTTTTTCTTTACACAAGGTTAGTGGATTAGAATTTGAATAATTTTTCGGGGGTTTATTTGAGGTTAAAAAGCTTGACATTTAAATCACGTAAAAGTAAAACTCAGTTAAAAAGAAAAAAGTGAAATTCTGTTGAAGAATCACGCTAAAATGTCACTGTTCTACATTTAGCTATGTGAACAGTGATGGGTGGCCAGAGGAATTTGTTGTAGTGGGACGAAACAATGTAGCAAGCTCGGTTAAGATTGATTTGATCTCCTTAGAAAAATGATCATTCATAAATTATTTGTAGAATATTGCGAAATCTGCAACATTTACTAAGATGGCTTTTTTTAGTCTAAATTATTTAAAGCTGGTGCACTCTAGCCCTAATTTTGTCCACACTCTATTTTTAATTTATATAAACGAACTGTTGGAAATCCACCGTAATCCGATAAGTAGTTTTGCAGATGTTAAAACGGCACAAATCATTAGTCACCCAATCTTCAAATGATAAAATACATTGTCCCCGAAAGGTGCAGCACTAAAAGTAAACTAGTAGTTTAAAATTCCGATTGGGGTAATCAAAATTTGATCAACTTTAATTCCAAAAACAAAAATATTTTTTCTAGTTTGAAAACTGAGTTTCCCAACGATATTTCAATCAACATGTGTGGAAATTAAATACGTTAATGCGAAAGCATTTGTTTATTGGGAATCACCATTGCAGATGACTTACTATGAAACGATCATTTAATAGCAATAACATAGGCCATGTATAGAAAACTCGGCCTCCTCCATAAAAGTTAAAAAATATTTCACTCCACATTAATGACTTAATATTTATAAGTAATATATGCGTCCCTGTGTCTTGTCAGTTAGTGCCTGATTAGTAATTGTTAAGACTTGAGATCACACGCTGTCATAGCGACAGAATGCAAAGGGATTTTTTGTACATTGACGAAAAAATATTAATTTGAACGTTTACGTAAAATTTTAGAGCATCCAAAAATTTTTAAGAACTGAAATTCGAAATATAACATTAGATACATTGTATTATAAACTACGTTGCTTGCAAAAATATTTTAAATACGTATAAAGGAGACATAAGTAAAATATTAAGAATGCATGCACTATAATTTTTATTTTTATAAAAAAGTTTTTGTTAAAATAAATTTTTTTCCAGAAAATAACAAAAATTCCATGACTTTCCATGACTTTCCCTGACCAAAATAAAATCCCCTGACTTTCCATGACTTTCCAGAATTCCATACCTGGTGGACACCATGTTTTTATTTTCCTTACTTTATTTCACGCGATGGAAAATAATGATAGGAAAACCAATATTATATTATTTTTAGCACTGCCTGCCAAAAAATAATTAATTTTCTTGTTAATATCGAAATGATAATAATTTCAACGAAATGGAAAAAGAAAGTAGCAATAACTTTAAAAAACTGCATTATCGATCAATTTTTTAAAATTTGTAAAAAGAAATTTTTATGATTTTTATGAATTCATAAATAAAAAAACAATAATTTTAATGGTATTTAATAAAAATTAAAAAAGGAAACAATAAAAAAATGTACCACTCCAGGAAAAGAACTCTCGACCTGTAGAGCCTCAGTCGATCGCAATATCCATACTGCAATTTGAAACGTTACGAACGGATAGTTATTTTATATTTAAAAATATATACGTGATGCGGTGATGCGTGAAAATGATAACTCAAATATATAAATTTTTCCCCATACAAAATTGCACAACGCGCCTAAAGGAGTTTTCACTTCAAAAAAATGTTACTCTACTTTTAATAGAGTTATACACAGGCACATTTTTTCGAGCAAGCAATATCGTGTCATCATCAAGAAATATTCTATAACTAACATTGGGGGCAGTACCGTTGACCGCTAGCACCCGTAAGATATAGAAATTAAACAAAATTTTTTTTAAAAATAAAAAAATCCGATTAAAATAAAAAAACGATTTAAATGAAATAAATCCGATTTTTTGATTTTTTTGCAAAAAAATCATATTTTATGCAACCTTGCCTAAGATACATGATATTCGGCACTCTAGATTGGATTAGATTAGAAGGGTTGGACAGGTTGCACGAGGCAAAACTTGTCTTGGCACGCAGACTCTGCGGTCCATAACGCCGAACGGGACTCGGCAGGATTCGGCACTCTAACAAAAATATGTTCTGTGTAAGGGAAACACGGGAAAAGAACAAAGCTGCCGGTTACTAAAGTGAAGCGAAAAAGTCGATCAAATCATCATACCCTCTGCTTGTTAGACCTTTATTTAGATAATACTTACCATGCTAACATAACCATAACCATGCTAACACGCAAACGTAGAAAAAATTAGAGCGCTTACCCTAAACCCTTTCCACTGCTCACCTAACTTCCAGTCGTTCTTAAGTTTCAGGTTAGAAACCCAGCAAACGCTTCAAACCCATAACCCTGATATTAGGAGTTTCAAGTTCTTCAACTGAACAAGCGTGCCACTGGAGAAGGTTCTAGAGGAAGCGCTCCAAGGTTCCTTTTCCATTTCAATTTCAAAAATGGCACTAAGAGGATTAAACTAAATTAAAAAAATTTGGAATGTTTTAAATTTCGACTATTTTTAACCTTGACCTTCTTTGTTTGTTCCTTGACCTTGAAGAATTGTGTATGTCGAATAGAAATGTTTGCAAATATCGAGCGACAAAGTCTTGACAGTATATTTTACGACATATGTTTGGCACGGAAAAAGGGCAATTTTTCCAAAACAAAAAAAATGTTTAGTACACTAAACAACAACAATCACTTGCGACCACTGAGTTATATACTCAAATTCGAGAGGATGAAACAAAATGTTTAAATATACTATAATATGTCTATAGAAACATTTGATTATATTTAAATTGCCATAAAAACAATCAAAACGCATGCTGTTCAGCTTCAAAAACTGCACAGATCAGTTTCAAAGCGAACCGCTTCGCTTTACTGTGAACACTCTCATTTGATTATACGCGTGCATTTTTGTAGCTGGCTACGCTTTCAGCGCCGCTTTGCGCACAGCACCACTTACAGCTTTCACTCTGCTCGTAACCTAAGAAAGAGGCAAATTTTAAAAATTGATAGAGAATAAAATAAAAATATGGAAAATTAAGAAAATTCCAAAATGAGAAACATATTAATGTATGATAGAACGAAACATTTAGATTATTTTTATCATGTCAGTTTAATCGCTTAATCAAACTTAGACAATGGGTTCCTTTTAAAGTTGCATGTCTCGGCATCAAACAAATTTGTTGATGCTCTTAAAATTACCATAATCAAATTAAGAAATAGAAAATATACTTCCAAATGTATATAAATTATAATTGACCCTTCACTTGTTGTATACTTTTAATCGTTTTAAATGCATCTTCTCTCTAATTAACACGAAAAAGGCAAAATTATTATTTTCTTTGTCTCATTCATCACGCTATCATTAATTGCTGAAATAATATGTCAAAAAATGAATTTAAATAATTAATACTCGTAATTTCATTTCTGCTTGTTTGATCTTATGTTGAAATTTTAATTTTGTAGTTTTGTTTCTTGAAAATAATTGGATGATGCGTATATAGTAGTAGTAATAACTGTTTATTTTATATCATATGATTTTCTATTGAATAAACTGTCGAATAAAGTTTATACCAGCAGCTTCGTGTAAAACCACTGTGCAAATTAATTCTTCGGTTTGAATCGATATTGGATTTTCCTAGGTTCATTTGATTGACAACAAAGTCTAGTACATATTTCATATCAATTTCAAATTAATAAAAATAAAATTCATCGTCCGTTAATTTGACCGTCATATTAAGAATTCAAAACAATGCTTTTTCTCCTTGTTCTTATAAAAAAACATTAATTTAAATAATTTTCACTATCTTGTTAATTAAGTTGTCATTTTATAAAATTTGGGATTCAGAATATTTATTACAATGAAGAAAAACAAAACATAATTTAATTAGTTTATTGTTTAACATAAATTAGTTTTTTTATTGTCAGTTACTGTTGTTGTAAGTTATGGGAACAAATCTTTATATGTGGTCTAATATTTTAAATGTTAAGATTAAAGTGTTCAGAGATATGGGTATCAATTAATTTTTCAACATGTAAGATCAGTGCGGCAGATTCATGATATATTATATCTATAGTAAAATTTGTTATAATCAATAAACGGCTAAACCAGTTTCGTAGTGGTGTTCGACCAACTGCGTACAGTATGAAGATACTCCAGATACTAAATACGATTTGTACTTCTGTCTGATATTTATGATCAATTCCATTGTTCTTTTGTAATCAATTTTAAATTTTACATTCATAATTTGCCATTGGTGATTAAAGCATAAAACATTTTTATTACTGTTTTATTTTTTTATCAAGAACATACCATAAATTCGTAATAATAAATCATTATTATAAATATATACATATGTATACTGAAAACAACTGAATTTGTAATGTTTTGTTTTAAGTGATCATAATAATATAACAACTGTCAAAAATAATTAAGGTAATCGTGCACCGAATTCATAATTTATAAAAAACAATAAAGATGTTTTGAAACAGTGGAACAATGAAAATTTTGTTTTCCAATAAATACCGAACCCATCTTTTTCTTATTTTATTAAGGATTAATTCTTTAAGAAATTAAATGAAAGTAAACTATCGAAAGTTTTATTTTGATTAAAATAATTGTTAGATTTGGTTAGAAGTGAAATTTTATTTATTCCATTAACGATAAAAATGTATTTCCGGGTTATTTTAGAGCTTAGATTCATTAGAATTTACCTTCATTAATAGTGTGATGGTTATGGAGTACGATGTAACAAAAAAAACTGGAAAATACTCTTGAGAGAAAATCGTCCCACTAAAACAATATAAAACGTCTGAATAAATATTTGAAGATAACAAAAACAAAATAACACGCAACAGGAAATTGTAGTTTATCTAATAAGAAGAGAAAATAAAACTACTTAAAGTAGGCAAATAAACGAAGGTAAAATAGGTAAATATACAAATTAAAAAAAATAGATGGAGATGGCTTTTGAAGATCATGTTATTATGTTTTGGTTGTTTTAAATCGGTTTATGTTCTAAAATTTTTTAGAGATATCGCTATTGTTTCGTCTAATCTATAAGAGGTTGCGTTGAGGATAAGTTCTGCTTTAAATTATCAGCGATATAATACAGTCAGTTTTAAACTGAAAATGATACAGTTTTGAATAACCAGTTTTGAATTCAGTGATACAAGTTAGTTATAAATTAACGGTGACACAAGCTAGTCATAGTAATAAGGTGAATAAAATAATATTAAGAGATTATTTTAAGTGAAGAGCTATTATGAAAATCACAACAATTAAGGGGAATTATAAAAGGATAATTATTGTATAAGAAATTAAAGTCTTGAACGAATAAAAACTATAACGGATAGAAAATCCATTGTTTTAATTTCCTGACCTAGAGATCGAACAGAAAGTTCGTTTTATCCCTTGCGATGAGGGTGCTGAAATATCATTGTGAATCACTCTATACTTAAACATATAGTAGGTTTAAAAGTAAACAAACATTAACATAAGAAGTTATTAACATAAAATATTATTTAAAATTTCTTTGGGATTTTTTATACTATTGCAAAATTGAAATGATTTCCATTATGTACTTAAGCTTAATTGCTCACAAAAAAACCCATCCAAAATTATTTAAAATGTTTCGCCAAGGAGTAACAGCAGCATCAATACAATACATTATATTAATATGTTAATTTAATGGATTAAAATTTCCAAAAAACTTTGGTATGTTATATTTACCAGCACGTAAGATAAGATTCAAGTTAGCATTTATTTCAAGTTAGCATTGACTTTCATGTTTTAAAATTTTGTCTTTTTTTCCTCATTTTAATTGTTAAACATTTGATTGAATTAGTACTAGTAGTTTTTAAATACGGAGGAAAATGTAATTATATTATTTTATTTTCTAGATTGTATACTAATTACTGTTATTATTTTAGTGAATAAATCCTTATATAGCTCAAATTGATTTTATTCCCTCCGTTTCTATTCAATCTTTGACATTTGGTCAACATTATTTATTCAATTTATGAATATTACCACAAGAGCTAATGCAAGGAAAATGTTGCAAGAGAATGATCAGACAGATGTCAATCCCCAAGGGAATGACGCAAATTGAGTTGCTGATTTCCAAACGCCTAGCACCGTTACACCAGACACATCTATGAAAGCAATGTTGGTTGCATTAATGTCGCAAATCAGTGAAATGAAAGTGGCAATGAATGAAACACGACGAGAAGTCTCAGAAATGAGGAAGTTGACAAGAAACGAACCAACTGCTTTGCCGAATGTAGAAACTAGCACAGCGGTAGTGGCAAGTCTAGCCGCCACAGTTACTAACATTCAATCAGTGACGGATTCGTCTTTAACGTCGACAGATCCAGCATCTTTGCCGTCGCTGGAGTCTCAGCAAGCTGTACGCTAACTTCAAATTCTTGTCAATCAGTACCTCTTTCTTTGTCAACAATGCCAATAGTTGCGAATACATCATTGCTTACTGGTAACATAGACGAATGTACATATAGAACTGGCTTAAAAACAATCCACACCAAAACGGTTGAAGATACAATTCCATTCCAAATCGTGTTTTGAATGGAAAGCCACCAAAAGTAGCTGCCGAAGAGGTCCAACTACCCCGTAGCACCAGATCCATCCTAGCTCAACTAAGATCCGGTTGGTCACGCCTTCTAAACAACTACATGAGCAGAGTTGAACCTGAAATTATTGACAAGTGTCCCGCATGTGAGGACACGCCGCACGATGTAGACCACCTATTTAATTGTCCTGCAAATTTTACAAACTTGATGAAGGAAGATTTGTGGTACCGCCCAAGGGCAGTAGCAGAGTTCCTGAACCTGGACATGGAGCCGGAGGATTAGCACCAAACACGTCACTACAACAACAACAACAATACATCATTGCCAATGCTGACAAATGTAGCTTTTTCAAGCTGCTTTCAAACGCCTATTGCTAGTCAAGCAACTCTACAACCTCCTGGAATTAACAGCAATGTCCAACCTCCTGCGGGTTTTGATTATGGCATTTACTCATTTGCTAATCAACCGTTAATTTATCCTGGAACATCGTATCATTATTCAAACGCGATACCATCAGTGTTGAATCCGTTAAATCTGCCTGGACCATCGTATCATAACCCAAAAGTGATGCCATTCACATCAAGGTTGAATCCTTTAAATCTTCAGACGTCAGCAATTCATCAGTATGGTGTTCAAGGAGGAGCAGGCAAAAATTGCATCCTCTACCAAGGTTTTCTGGTAATGCTGAGAAATGGCTAATTCTTTAGGCAAGTTACCGTAGGTCAAGTGCTGCTTTCCTGTACACCGACGTCGAAAACAATTTCGTCGAAAACAACGATAAATGGGATCACGTTAAAAGTCATAAGCTTTGTTTTGGTAGTTTGATGAGAGGGCATGGCACGATTTAATGCCGCCGTCCGAAGAGGTGTTGTATTGACAACTGTTTTAACCGTATTACCAGAGACTGTTCATACCATGTCTGCAGCACCTTTCGAAGACAAAGAAGCTGATGATTCCATTGTTGCTTTAAACTTAGTCTTGAAATGTAACATCAACTGGATAGTCGCTTGAGAGTTTTCCTGAAGATGATTCCAGTTCATTTGTATGAACCAACAGGAAGAATTAAGGTATTCGCATTTGCCGACGAAGGGTCAACGTCAACGCTATTAAATCGTCAAACAGCTAATAGCATTGGTGTTATTGGTGAGCCATCAACCGTCCAACTCAAAAACCATAACATAAAAATTCGAAAAATGTAATATCAGAATATCAGCCGCTGTTGAAGATGCTAAGGTCTATCAAATGAATTGTGTGAGAGTAATCGACAACTTAGAACTTCCAGTTCATAGTTTGAACGTGACCCAACTAAGTTCAAAGTATAATTATTTAAAGCATTTACCTTTTGAAGATCAAGAACAAGTTGTACCAGATATTTTAATTGGAATGGATAACCTTCATGTCTTCCAACCATCTCAAATCATCAGTGGAAGACACCACGAACCAACTGCCACAAAAGCCCTACTGTGATGGATTATCTATGGTTGTTGTGCAGATCCAGACACAGGAAATGAAAACTACTGACACAGTGTCTCCAATACTCAAGTGAAGGAGTTAGAAGATATAGTTAGAGATTATTTCAACAACAATAGTCAAGGAAATGAAATGAAGAAAACCAATTTTGTGTCTAAGGATAACATTCTCGCTCTTACTCAAATGAAAGCAACGACCAAGAAACGGTCAAACAGGTATGCAACTAGACTTCTTTGGAAAAGTAATGATGTGGAGCTTACAGAAAATAGCTTTGGTAGAAAAGAAGATGAAAGACAATAAAGAATTCGCTATTGGTTACCGCCATGCAGTTAAAGCCTTCATCGACAAAGGATATGCTCGAAAATTGCCAGCTAATGAAGTCAATTCTGTATCGAAGCACACATGGTACTTACCTCATTTTGGTGTAGTAAATCCGAACAAACCAGGAAAAAAGAGCTGTCTTTGACGCCGCAGCCAAGTTCTTAGGAATGTCATTGAACGATGCTTTGCTGCAGCGTCCAGACCAGTATCAACCCCTACTGGCTACATTCTTTTTCGATTCCGAGAAGGTTCGACTGGGGTGTATGCTGACATTGCCGAAATGTTCCCGCAAGTTCGAATTGGCAAAGAAGATTCTGATGCTCAGCGATTTCTTTGGAGGAATGGTGTTACGAACAATCCAATAGAAATTTACGAAATGGAATCTATGACTTTAAAGAACTTGAATGCTCTGGATTTCAAGGACGAGTTTCCGGAAGCAGTTAAGGAAATAATAGAATGCCATTACGTAGACGACTTCGTGTCGAGTTTCACTAATGAGGAAGAGGCACTACGTATTTCACAAGAAGTCAAATTCATTCATGCAAAAGGTGGTTTTAGCCTGAGGAATTTTGTATCGAACTCGGATGAAGTATGTAAACTCTTGAGTGGACAATCTGATGATAAAGTGAGCATGAACATTGGAGGAGAGTGTCCTTCAGGGAAAATTCTTGGAATGTTTTGGGAACTATTAACAGATTATTTCACCTTCCATGTAAGTTACAACAAAATCCGAAAAGATGTTTTGAACAAGAAGAGATTTCCAACTAAGCGTGAGTTGTTGGCTTTAGTGAAGTCGATCTTTGATCCTTTCGGATTCTTGGGAAACTTCCTCATATCTGCAAAACTGTTGTTGCAAGAAGTTTGGAAACCTCAGTTGAGCTGGAATGATCGTGTACCAAAATCAGTCGCTCAACGATGGTATGTCCAGGATTTAATGTATAAAATGAAAGACTTCAAGATACCTAGATGCTACTTTTCTCCTGCACAAATAAAATCCATTGAGTTGCATTGCTTCGTATGTGCTAGTGAGATAGCTTTAGCTGCAGAATGCTACTTTCGAGTTGTTTATGAAGACAATGATGCAGAAATTCAATTTGTGATTGGAAAAACTAAATGCTGTCCACTAAAGTATGTATCTATACCTCGTTGTGAACTCCAAGCTGCTGTCGTTTGAAAAGATCTATCACAGAATGTCACCGCTTGAGAATCGATAAGTTTGCTTTCTGGACCGATTCAATAACAATTTTATATTGGATTAAAAGCGACCAAAGGGACTGTAAGCAATACGTAGCAAATAGAGTAGCAGAAATTTTGGACCACTCGGAAGACTCTGAATGGTTTTGGGTTCCATCTAAGATGAATCCTGCTGATGACGCCACTCGTAGCAAGAGTTGGGAGTTTGATCGTTGGATAAAATGACGGATAAGATCGTTGGATAAAATAACCCTCTTGGTTGTTATGTGAAGAAAACTGGCCACTTCGACCTACCTTGGAAGAGACTTTGAACAGTAAAACCGAATTAAAGAAGTCAACTTCGCCGGCTGTAATATTGCTATTTAGTGTTCATGAATCAGTAATTGATATCACTATAGTTATTCCTCGTATCTAAAATTATTGAGAGTTACAGGATGGATATTTCAATTTGTTCGAAATTCCTGCAAAAACAAAGGTAAGAAGCCTCAAATGTTTGGCGGTTTGTATGTCCACGAAATCCAAGATGCTGAAATCTGTTTATGCAGAACTGTACAACAAGAAGTTTTTCGAGAAGAATATTCTGCTCTTGAGAAAGGGAAACACATCTCAAAACAAAGTAAGTTGTTACAACTTTTACCCTATTTGAATGAAAATAAGTTATTGCGAGTTTTTGCCAGAATTGACAAATGTGAGATTTTATCACTATTAGCTAAGAAACCAGTTATCTTACCCAATAAACACGCTTTAACTGACTTAATTGTTTATCATATTGTAACGACTCTTCGTTGGTTCTTTTCGATTATTGAGCAAATACGACAGTAAAAAGACAACAGAATCTCGTTGGTAAACAGAATCTCAAACTTTATTTGTCAACAAATTACAGCAGCTTCCGTTTTTCCTTACAATAAATTCCAGGGTCTCCAATTTATGTACGATAAACTTCACCGCTTTTCCACAATTTGAATCAATAATATTCGGAATCGTAAAATCTGTATTTACTATTCCACTAAGTTCAAATTCTTTCACTATTAGTACCCAGGCTCAAGTACCACCCGATTATTCCTTTACTTGCGAATATTTAAAAACACTTTCAATTGCAAAATTAAAACTGACTATCTGATATTTTGTTCGCTTATTTATATTCAAAAACAAATAATCAGAAACGTCTGGTAACTCAGTTTTTGTTGCCAGTGTATTTTCTAGAAACAATAGGCCACACCTCCTTTTAATTCATTAATGTAAAAATTTAATTTACATTAATTTATGCAACTTGTATTAGTTAAAGGGAGTTAACTTTTAATTCATCTTTGCCATAGTCTGAATGTAGAAAACATTTAGGCGGAACGTATTGATTATTTATGATTAAATTAAATTAACCCATTCTGGACGAAGTTTATTACAATATGCACAAAAAATGTTACCATCAAAATGAAGAGGCAGTGTCCGACAAAAATTTTGGGTTTTTGGTCTTCGTTCTTTAGTACAAAAAACAAGTCGCATATGTAATATATGTAAAATTACGAGATTGGAACGCTACCAACCCAAATTCCAAAAGACAGACTAACACCGTATGTCAGACCCTTCACATATACAGGACTCGATTATTTCAGCCCTGTTACCATTAAAATTGGAAGACGTACAGAAAAGCGTTGGATTGCAGTGTTCACATGCTTAACTATAACAGCAATCCATCTGGAAATAGCTGAAGATCTCTCTGCAGATTACTGTATTCTATGCGTAAGAAATTTCGTTAATTTTCAAAGAGTTCCGATGCGTATTACTAGGATACTAACCTTGTGGGCGCTAAGAATGAACTTCTGAAAGCAAAAATACTATTTAGACAAATGAAAATCAAAGATCCTCTATCAGCGGAAGGAATTGATTGGATTTTCAATACTCCCAAATCACCAGTGAGGGAGGATGTTGGGAGAGAAAGGAATCATTTTTTGTTAGGAACTCCAAATCGTTTACAAACACCAGTTTATGATGATAATTTTAAGACTATCGATCTTAGGAAGCAGTGAAAATAGTCAAACAAATGTCGAACACATTGTGGAAGCGCTGGATAGTGGAATTTCTTCCTGTTTTAACGGAAAGATCAAAATGGTTCGAAGATGATGTGAAACGTCCTATAAGAGAAGGCGATGAAGTGCTAATTTGCGACGATGGCATCATTAAAAATACTTACGAGATTTGAAGACCAATAACAAAATTACCCCAATTGGGCTAATGGCCTAAATTGACTTTCATGTTTTAAAATTTTGTCATTTTTTCCTCAGTTTAATTGTTAGACATTTGATTGAATTAGTAGTTTTTAAATACGGAGGAAAATGTAATTATATTATTTCATTTCCTAAATTGTATACTAATTGCTGTTATTATTTTAGTGAATAAATCCTTATATAGCTCAAATTAATTTTATTCCCTCCGTTTCTATTCAACCTTTGTCATTTGGTCAACATTAATTGAGTAGAGTTGCTTCCATTTAACACTTAAATTACGAATCCTCACTTGCTGGTGACTTATTATGTAATGATGGATTTACACAAGTTGTCTAAATTGTTTTGTAAAAAAGCATGGAAAAGACGAATGAATGTATTTGGAAGAAAAAAGTGACTTTAAAGTAATGGTTGCTGTGCTGAGGTTAGACTTCAACATCTGATGCAAAACTGCAATCTGAGAATAACAAGTTCTAGTGCGCCAAGAACATCTATGGAAATTGAGCTCCATGTGGCAAAGTATAGGCAGAAGAAAGTGTAAAACGTCAAATAATCAATAGTTATAGCTATAATAATTAGCTGAGATGCATGATGGTTTGATGATATTAATTTATCGATTAAACTAGACAAGATAGGATGGAAAGTCAAACAATTTACATATTGTTTGTTTTAATTGCGGTGGTGTCGTCTACGGTTAGAAATCTATATTAAATCAAACAAATAACAAGCAAATAGTTCTGAGTAAAACCAACATTTAGGCGGAAATCAGCACCGAGTTAGAAATAAATAAAAGAACTACTTACTATTAACTGATTTGATTATAAAAATCAAAAGACTCCTACCTGAAAAAAAAAATTTTAATTTTAATTAAATTAAATTTACAACATTTTAAAAATATTTTCAATACACCAATAACAATTTTAGAATTCTATGACACAATATTCAATATACTGTTTTCTATAAAATTTGAATTAAAACTAAAAATAAAATAAAAACAAATCAAAGAATTTTCTAACAACATTAAATTGAATTAAATAAGGGATCACAGCGATAATCTTATTAATTTCACAAAGTAATGTGATTTTAATTCTAAAACCACAATAACAACAAAGAAGTTTTGATCCGTAATCATTCTCACGCCTATTGGATTAAAATAATGAATAATGAAAATTCCGTCAATTTAATAGGTTTTTTTGTATATAAGGAAATGTGAATATTCAAAACATTGAACATTGGGAAGCGACTTTCAACTGTCGGTCTCGTGTTAAATTTGGAAAAAAAAAATTAAAAAAAAACAAGTGAATAGTAATAAAAAGTTAAAACATTTAGTTTATTTAATTTATTTTTTTATTAAAAATAATTAAATAATTTAAAATGTATTTAAATGATAATGTTACTGAAGTAGTTCTTAATCCTTTGCGCTTAGTTGACCCAAAGTAAGATTTAAAATTTTTTATTTTTTGCAAATTGTAATTTAATTTAATTCTTTTTTAAGTGATTTAAAATTATTGGGATGGAATCTACCAGCAGAGCATATGTATTTAGTTCATCCACATTGGAGAGGTTTTCCCGCTCCACCATATTATCTTCACTTATTATTGGCTATGGTATACTTTGTATTAATGATTATGTCATTAATTGGAAACGGAACTGTTGTATGGATTTTTTCAACGTAAGTTTAATTTTTGAAATTTTTTCTATTTTGGAGTGTACTACTAACAAATAACTTATTTTAGTTCTAAATCACTTCGAACCGCCTCTAATATGTTTGTTATCAATTTAGCAGTTTTTGATTTGTGTATGATGTTGGAGATGCCATTGTTTTTATTAAATTCATTTAATGAACGATTAGTTGGTTATGAATTGGGGTGCATTGTCTATGCTGTTTTAGGAAGTTTTTCTGGTGTTGGTGCCGCGATAACAAATGCTGTCATTGCATATGATCGATTTAAGTACATATTTTTGTTTTTAGGAATTAAATATATAACTAATTTAATTTTTATTGCTTAGAACAATATCAAGTCCATTAGATGGAAGACTTTCAAAACCAAAAGCACTAATATTCATAGCATTCACGTGGTTATGGTCTATGCCATTTACAGTTTTACCAATATTCAAAACATGGGGCAAATACGTTCCAGGTAGCCATAAAATAACTGAATAATGACATTTTTTAATTTAATTTTAAAATTTCAGAGGGATTTCTTACAACTTGCTCGTTCGACTTTTTAACCGATGATCAAGATACAAGAGTTTTTGTGGCTTGTATCTTTGTTTGGTCATATGTTATTCCAGTCACACTAATCTCCTTTTATTACTTTAAATTATTCGGAAGCGTACGATCACATGAGAAAATGTTAAAAGATCAAGCAAAGAAAATGAATGTAAAATCACTTGTATCGAACCAAGAACGACAGCAAAGTGTAGAAATACGAATTGCAAAAACCGCTTTTACTATATTCTTCTTATTTATTTGTGCATGGACACCATATGGTATTGTAGCTATGATAGGTGCCTTTGGTAATCGAAGTTCTTTAACGCCATTAGCAACAATGCTTCCGGCGGTGTTTGCTAAAACTGTGTCGTGTCTGGATCCATGGGTGTATGCAATAAATCATCCAAGATATCGTGCTGAATTAGAAAAACGTTTACCATGGATGGGCATTCGTGAACCTGCCGATGACGTAAGTAGTGCTGGTGATAATAAATCAACTGTGTCAGTGAATACAAATGTAGCAGTAGCAAATGAGTAAAATTCATAAAAAATTTAATGTTTCAACAATGGTTCCTATTATTACTTTGTCGCCCTTAGTGTAAAATAATATATTATTAGAAATATAGTGTTTAAATGAATCAAAGACGATTTTATTTTATGAGGTTTAGAGGCGATTGCAGCCTGCTAATTTCAGCTTTAATAACTACACATGAAATTTAAATAATAATAATTATAACAATGCCATCTATCTATTTTGTTAGCATCAGTAATACTAAATAAAGTGAACGATTATATTTTGCTAATGTATTTTGTTTTTGTAAAAAATGTTTTTCTATTTTGTTAGCATGTAAATTTTATTAAAATTTTAGTATTGTGTCAAAAATCACTTCTTTAACTTCACTCATTTTTGTTACCATTAAAACTACCAAAACAGCCAAAATGATATGAATTACTTTTCTCTACAAATTACTCTAAATTATTATATATTTGGAGACCCCGACGTGATACGGTCGCATTTGCTGTATACAACTCTTGGATTTCGAGATTTGGTGTTTCAGAATCAATTGTTACTGAGCAAGGAACCCAATTCGAATCCCAACTCTTCACTGAACTGTCTAATCTATTAGGTTTCAACAGATTCAGAACAACAGCTTATAATCCAAAATGCAACGGTATGGTAGAAAGATGGCATCGCACAATTAAATCAGCAATTATGTAGTATGACCGTCCAGACTGGACAAAAATTCTACCTTCAGTTCTCTTAGATTTAAGAACCTCATTCAACGAAGAACTTTAAACAACTTCAGCGGAACTCACATATGGAAGCTCGATAAGAATTCCGGGACAGTTTCTCGATTCTTTTACAAATTCTTTTTTTCCCCAAACAGAATTCGTCAAGGAGTTGAGGAAACATTTTGATGAAATACGGCCAAAGCCAGCATCAGCACACGTTACATCTTCTTCCTTTGTGAGTAAAGATTTGCTAACTTGCTCACATGTATTTTTACGTACTGACGCCGTAAGGAGATCATTACAAGCTCCTTACACTGGTCCTTTCAAAGTTTTAAGTCGCAACAATAAAAACTTCAATAAAGAAATTAATGGCAAAGCAGCCAAAATTTCAATTGATCGACTTAAACCATGTTATCATGAAAATTCAGGCAATGAACAATTTAGTTCTCTCGCTAAAGCAAATTTTTTGAATCAACCAGATTCAACCGCTAAATTGAATCAACAATTTTTCTAAATTTTCTAAAAGCAGCAACTAAAACAATTTTTCATACAAATTAACTCCAGTTAATCATACTGATTCTTTTCTGAATCATAATTTTCTTAATTTTTCTACTAATCTGAAACAATCAGATGCACCTAGTGAATCAATCTAATTCAGTATCACCAAAGCAACACAAAAAGAAAGTAACATTTAATGATCAGCCTACTGTAATTATTATCTCCAATCAACGACCCAACAAACACTGTGGCGGCCCAATGCTAGCACAATGCGTTCACGCGCGTCATGGCATGTTGTCACTTGGACGTCCAAGTGCATCCGCATATTGCTATCATAATGCCATCATAGCGTGACGGCAGATGTGGGGCCAAAATTACGCATTTGCTATTTATTTTGTGGCCATTATGACACTATGCGAAATGCATAACGTGTTTCACTTTGTTTTTTATTATTAATGTTGGTAATAATAAAAAACGAAGTGAAACGAATTTTATTTAATGATGATGATAATTAAGAATAATGAATGACATGGTTTCATTTAACTTTTTATAAGATATAATATGACTTTCGTAATAATAAATTGATAATTTTTATTTTATTTTCATCTTAAATTATGTGAGAAAGAAATTATTTTGTGAAAGTAATGAAAAAATACATAAAAAACAAACGGGCGCTTTAAACAATTAGTTTTAGTGATTCAAAAAAGTTATTATATTTATTTAATATTTTTTTGTTTGTCATTTCTCATGCCGGTTTACTGATATTTAAATTTATTTTTATATAATATTAAGAAAATTGTGGAGAATCAATATTATTTTTCATATTTAAGCCAAATATTTAAATTTTTTGAATTCTGATTTTTTTTTCATTTAAATTGTATCATTAAAAAAATGGCGAAAAAATGGACACCTAAAGAACAAATGCAACCATACACATACATTTTCATTTTACAACTTTAAAACGTCCGCAATCTTAATTTGTCGCAATTACGTTACGAAAAATCCCCACAAACACTGTGGCGGCACAATGTTAGCACAATGTGGTCACGTGCGTCATGGCATGTTCTCACTTGGACGATAAAGTGCATCCGCATGTGGTTATCATAGTGCCGTCATATTGTAACGACACGGAGTAGCGAAAAAATGTACGCACAACGAGCGCAGAGGTACGGCATAGAGTGTTAGCACGCCATGGAAATTCCATGACACATGCGGTGTTTGTTGTGGTTTCTAAATCTGGAAGGATCATCAAAACACCCCAAAAATTATTAAATTATATTGACCGGTATTTTGAAAATTTTAAACAAAATATTCCCTACAGTGCTATCTTTTAGGATATTTTTGATTTTTCTGTTCTCACTGTCGTCGTACACTACCGCAATTCTGTTTCCTAGCTGTGTTAAAATGGCAGTAATGCTAATATTCTCTATTTATTTTTTTTGTTGTACCCAATCTTTTTTTATTGTTAATGCCCCACTTTTTAAACTGTTAATTTACTAGTTTCTCTCGTTCTTCTGGCGAATCACTGGTGAGGGAGTGTTGTGGTGACTTTTTTATTTGATCGTTTGCTTTATTTGAAAATCTTCTTTAAATTCGTTTCAAAATTTTCAGTGATTACAGCAGTGATGTCTGGAACTGATATCACCACTGGGTCACCAAATATATAACTACTGGTGAACACGCATCAAATATATTATAGCGCGAACATTACAAGCTATAGATTATGGTATAAATAAAAATAAGTATAGGTGAAATGAAAAATTGTTTAACAGAAAAATAAAAAAATTAAAAATTGAATGTGCGTTTTAATTGTGTTTTATGCAACTTTTCTGAATCAGATTTTGTTTTAAAATGTTTTAGCAGTGTAAGGGATATCTTAGGAAAGCATTAGAAAACCTGTTTAGGAAATAATTGAAGACAAACAGACGATCTACAAAGGCTCATATAATTAACAGGATCGAACCGATTTTTCTATGGTCAAACTCAAAACTGATACATGGATTTTTATAGCCGATTTACACGATTGCATCAGTAGATCTAAAACTTATAAATTCTTTTACCAATGAATACAAAATATAGGACAGTAAAAATTTGAGATTTTTTCTCTAGGATTATACCACTCTACGTAGTCTTTTGTTTTCTAATTTATGTTCAATCAAATGAAATTTTATATCTTATATAAATTCAATTTTAATTTTCAACAACAATCGTTGTCGACTAATAAATATGTAAGTTGAATTTACAAAAAAAAAATATAAACAATTCACGATTTAATGTTTTTGTTGTTAAAAATATAACCTCAATTTATTAA
Source organism: Diogma glabrata (assembly GCA_963693315.1). Lineage (NCBI taxonomy): Eukaryota > Metazoa > Arthropoda > Insecta > Diptera > Cylindrotomidae > Diogma > Diogma glabrata. Next base: position 200,242,111 of record OY856188.1, read on the forward strand.
AGAATTTTTTTTATTTCAACACTTTTATTGATCCAGAAAAAAATAATATTAGGTTGTTGTAAATCAAATATTTAAGCTACAGATTAGACTTAGAAGTTAAATGACAAACAATAAAGTGATACAAAGATCAATTGTTTTACGTTTGTATATGTAAGTTCCCTCACAATTTATAATTTAAGCATAAAGTTTTTCTAAGATGATAAATTTTCTGCTTTCATTCTTTTCAGAAATTAAATGCAGACAATTTGTAAGGAATTCAATGAAACAGTTTTGAAAAGAAAAGCAGAGAAAAAATTTTACTTAATGATACACACACAACGTTGTATAATTTTTTTAGTATTGTATGAAAATTATCATCGCAGTTTTTACTTTTCTTTACATTAGTGACAAAAAAAGTATGGCATTGATTATATTCACCTGTAGAAAAGTTCCAGGCGTAACTCATTGCCACGGTATCAATTATTGTCTGTTTCTAAACAACACAAAAATTGTTTTAGTTATAAATAAAATGATTTATCACAATTTTATTACCGTACCGTAAACAATTTTTTTTTGTTTTAAATCTAAGGAAAGTTACAAAAAATAAATAAATTTAATGCATTTAAAGAAACATTGAATAAGTTAAGTCGAAATTGTAAGACGTTTATTTTGTGTAGAAAATCTATAAATCATTTGTGCAAGAGATTTTTCAATGGAATACTTTTATGTTGATTTATTTAGTGGAATAAATGGATTGAGTTGAAGATGCGAGTATAAAAATTGAAATAAGTCTTGGGTGATCTTTTGTTTTGCAAATTAACTTCCGGTTTTAAGATTGGTTTTCACGGTTTTTAAATTATCCGTCATGTGTGCGGTTAGTTTTTGGCATGTTAACCACCATGGCAGGTAAATAGTAAAGACTATCATTTGGGTTTGGATTCGTCACCTTCTTTAACTTTTGAAAGGCTTTGTGAAGCAGTCAAAAATCTTGTCTTTTTCATTTTTGAAATAGAATATATATATATATATATATATATATATATATATATATATATATATATATATATATATATATATATATATATATATATATATATATATATATATATATATATATATATATATATATATATGTATATATATATTTATATATATATACATATATATATATCGCAAAATCGTTGAAGTTGATTTTTTTAAAAATTCGTAGATTTTTTCAAATATCTCATAAAATATGCAGATGTCAAAAAAAATCACATAACCATTTTTGTAGAAAATTTAATTTTCTACAAAAAAGGTGCATGTCATTTTTTCCCGAAAACGTATAGTTCTCATGATATTTTGAAAATGAACTTGTAAGTTTTCGTAATTTTTAAAAACATAAAAAATAAAGATGACGAAAAACTCCTAACTTTCTTCTTATGCTATAGAATGAAATGTATAAAAAAATAATCGCCACAAAAAAAATCAAAATTAGTACTTTTTAGTCGAAATTTTCATCATTTGGTTTTACGAGTTTCGAAGAATTTCAAGTTTTATTTCAAAATATCATCAGAAATATAGGTTTTAGGGAAAAAATGACTTGGACCTTTTTTGTAGAGAATTAAATTTCCTGTAAAAATGATTATGTGATTTTTTTTGACATCTGCATATTTTATGAGATATTAACAATTTTATCAAAAAATAAACTTCGATGATTTTGCGGCACGTGTTCTTTTCACTTAAAAAAAAAAAAAATAAAGCCGTTGTGGTTTTTTGACCACAAAGAATTTTTCTGGGGGGCGTCTCGGAAAATTTAGTTTTTAACGACCAGTCTAATATATATATAT